>JAQISU010000042.1:7200000-7800000 GCA_029339505.1 Unio delphinus
ACTTTTAT
The DNA here is from genome assembly GCA_029339505.1 of Unio delphinus. Taxonomy (NCBI): domain Eukaryota; kingdom Metazoa; phylum Mollusca; class Bivalvia; order Unionida; family Unionidae; genus Unio; species Unio delphinus. Next base: position 7,200,009 of record JAQISU010000042.1, read on the forward strand.
TGAAAAACGTCTTAGAACGACTACGACAAACCGGACTGACCGCACGACCATCGAAGTGCCAAATAGGGTTCAGACAATTAGACTACCTAGGATAATACCCTCAGCGAGGACACGTTAAAACCAGAGAGCTCAAAGGTCGAACAACTTAGGGACGCATTACGACCGACTACTAAGACTGAAGTTAGATCTTTTCTAGGTTTGGCAGGATACTATAGGAGAAATGTGGCAAATTTTAGTGCTATTGCAAGTCCATTGACTGACTTGACTCGGAAGAAAGCGCCGACCAAAGTAGTATGGACAGACGCATGTGAACGCGCATTTCAGACGCTAAAAGACAGACTGACGTCAGACGCCATAGTTAAGTTACCTGACGTGACACGGGATTTTGTTTTGAGGACAGATGCTTGTGATAGAGGTTTAGGGGCAGTGTTACTGCAAGAACACGAGGGAAGCTTATTCCCAGTTGCGTATGGAAGTAGGAAACTGTTAAAGGCGGAAATTAACTATTCAGTGTCGGAGAAAGAATGTTTGGCGATTATATTTGGAATAACTAAGTTCCAACGGTATCTGTATGGTAGGAAGTTTACTTTAGAAACAGATCATCAACCACTGGCTTATTTAGCCCAGGCGAAATTAACTAACGGTCGATTGATGAGATGGTCGCTGTTTCTACAACAGTATCATATTCTAGTGCGGTTCATCAAAGGTAGGGATAATGTAGGAGCGGACTGTTTAAGTCGGTTAGGAATGTCGGAAGTGAATAGGTCACCTAAGGACATGTAACGGGAGCAGTATAGTTCACCGAAACATTTGGGAGAGTAAAAATACCGATTTTTCTCTTAGAAGGGGGTAATGTCAAGTGCCAAATGTTTCGTCAGTGATATCCAGTAATTAATTCGTAGGCTAGCCGACAATCAACTGTCTTGGAGTAGAGTTTGGAACGAAAAGAATGTTTTCTTACCTCGGTCAGACTGGTACAATAATTAGAGTGAAAACGGACAGAGTGTTTGACACGTTAAAATTATGTGATTCCTCACGCAGAGCTTTCAAAATGATTGAGACAAATGATAAGGTGATGTTTCGATCCTAAGTGTCATTTTTGGCATCTTGATAGACGGTTTTCAAAAGGTCCGCAAAAATAGCGTTTATGCCGATTGGTCGAATGTATAGGAAAGAGGATTGGGTCGAAATCTAGAATTGGGAAATATATTCTCCGAGCTAATGAGTTTAAATCAGTCTTCTGGAAGGCGCTTTGCAAGAAAGCAGTGTTGAACTACTATCATTAATTCCGGAATAAAGACTCCGGGGGTAATTTTACAGCAGTGCCTTCGTAATAATAAGCTCAGGAAAGTCCGCCGGGAAATCAAACGGCAGAAGCACGTCAAAAACACAAGGAAAATAGTTTTTTTTGGCAAGAGTGAGAATCAGCGCGAAGTCAAAGGAAAAGAGAAAAAAAGAAGTAAGAATTCAGAGTGTGGAATTCCCGTTCAATCAAAGGGCAAGCTGGAGTCGGACGCACGCAGGGAAAAGAAAGAAAAACCAGTCGACGAAAAAGGTCATTTTGAATCACCCAACAGTCCAATGTTAAATGAACATTCGATTCCTTGATGAAATTTACTCTCAGTACTAACGGCTAACTTCATTTATTTTTCATTAGTGTTTGGATTCTTATGAATGTGTCCATTATTTAAAGCTTCAGTATTTGTATTTTCTGAACTAAGTGTATTCAGAAAGAGAGAAATTGTAATTCACAGTGTCATTCTTTTCTTAATTGTATTTTTAATTAAATTCATATTTTATCTTTACGGAGGCTCGTGTATTGTCTTGTTCAAAGTACCATCTCAGATTTCTATAACCATTGACCGGGCAGATTACACCGTAGAGATCATCTTCTAGATAACGATAATTAGTGGGAGGCGGTCTTCAAGTGTTGTTTTTCCAAGTTGCGCAATACCTCTGACCAGGCCTTGTGCAATATTGTACTAATAACACTTTGATAACCCGCCAGCACCCCATTACAGAGGACTTACACCGACCGCATAGAAGAAGTAATGCTTTGTTGAGATACAGATCTGGACGATCTAGTTGTTTCAGAACTATAACTTGACATTGAACAGTAATTTAAATAAAACTAATGACATAACTGTACAATAAATGTTGTATGTTGTGGATGAAGTCGAATGGTTCCTAAGGCAACATGTATCGGAGATACAACCAGTTTTAAAATTTTACAAATGGAATAGAAGAATACCGAGAAAAAATGGAAACATGAAATACAGAATATCAGTGAATTCCACTGTCGTGTAAAATCAGACTGGTTTTTGAAAAATAAAAGTGTTACTTGTCCCACTAAATCTGTTTACATATTTTATATTATTTTGCATTTAAAGTTTTATTTCGTCATCTGATGAAAATGCTTGTAACTCCAAGAACCATGCATTGGATTTAATTTACTGTGACACAGGTTGCAACAAGTGTAAAAAAATCCTTTTTCCTTTTTATATCTGGAGATATGAAATTGAAAAGTTCGTGATATACAGTTACCTCTTTTATTAACAATCGTGCCTTGATTTATCAAATGACGAAACGAGCCATTTAACGAGTGACTAATATAATGGGGACTGTCTTTTAATGTTAATATATCATACACACACACAATAATTGCTAAGAAAAAAAACATGACGTGACGACAGACTCTAGATAGTTCCTGCTGCAATAAAGCAACAGATTGAAAGAGGACGGGTCCCGTGAGTGACGATGACGCGGCGACAAAAGAAAAATACGTTAACAAAAATGACGCACATATTAATATGCTCGGGAATGAATATGACGAACACGTAAATTTATTTACCCGATTGCGTCAGAATTTCCTTGAAGTAGACGAAGCCGCCGATTAATTGTTTGGGAAAACCCAATAAAATCAAGACAAAACTTGCCGATATTGTCATATAGACCGACACGATTGAGGTTATCCATACAAATATTACTAAGCGGTTGTTTGTCGTCCCGGGTGACCGTCGAATTCTGACCAGATCGCGTATTCGTGCAGATTTTACTACGGCCACGAATTCGGCAACGGACATATATGATGGAATTCAGCCATTTACTGGTGTTATGGAAACTGGGAAGTCTTCGTCGAGGGACTATAGGCACCTGATGTTTCGCGTGCAGTTATATCTGAAACAGCCACGATAACAAGATCAAATACTTGATTTATAGTTTTTCATTTCTTTGCGACACAAAATTTAATATACTATTTTTTATGGAGACCCGCTTCAGACCGATTCTCTGATGGGTTGATGATATTGGAAAAAGACGCGGATGCAATATTTCGTTTGGAACCTACCAGCAAAACTATTGTCTTGAACTTGTATTATGATTGTAGCTGCACGCACCTGATTCGTTGTGGTAACATCAATGAACACTCGTACGCTTGGCGCACAAGAATAGCGATGTGATAAAAATTAGCGACGCTGATATGCATTTGTGCATAAAGAAAATAAAACATGCAACATTCCCGCTGCATAGATGCGAAACACGCCAATGGTATCATATATGCTGTATGTGGATAGTCACATAGGCCACGGTGGTGCTTAGTGTCACGTACGTGACGATCCCGGGTGCGCCAGTTGTTATATCAGTTAGCACCGTCTCGATTATCACCTGTGCACTAAGTGATGCCGGTAAATTACTTGTAAGACTATTCATACACGGATACGAAAATACATTTTTAAAAAAATCATAGCCGCGGCCGAGAACAGCTTATCGGTGATAAAAAAAAGTTATGCTCGATGACGAAAAGAGAATTGCTGCATATTAATTAAGCCTCGTCATGCTCGAGATGGACAACTTTAAAACGTTGAAAAACCATAAATAATAATATCGTAATCAAAACTCATTAATGAATTAATGAATGAATGATTGCAACAGTGACGGGTGGGGGGAGTGCGAGTGGTCTTAAGAGCTTTCCTTTACGGATCACTGCCATCTCACCTCTGTCTGCGTGGGTTCGAGTCTAAGATTCGGCTAATGTAGTTATGTGAGAAAGCTTGCAAGTAGCTTCTCGTGGGTCGGTGTTTCTTTCCGGGGGAGGAGGTTCCGGGTTCTTCCTCCACCAATAATACTGGCCGCCATGTATAGCCTATCGTGTGCTGAAAAATGGCGTTAAACCCTACAACAACAACATCATTGCAACAGTGGGGGTTGGGGTGGGTGGAAGGGGTGCAATATAAATTTATAGTTAATTCGGCGTCTTATGAACACATGTCACTATATATATATATATATATATATATATATATATATATATATATATATATATATATATATATATATATATATATATATATATATATATATATATATATATCATACACACAAACCTCGCCTGACACGGGGGCCCCGAGTGGCCGAGTGGTCTAAAGCGCTGTCCGTTACGGACCACTGCCATCTCACCTCTGTCTGCGTGGGTTCGAGTCTAAGATTCGGCTAATGTAGTTAAGTGAGAAAGCTTGCCAGTAGCTTCTCGTGGGTCGGTGGTTCTTTCCGGGGTTTTTCCGGTTTCTTCCTCCACCACTAATACTGGCCGCCATGTATAGCCTATATATTGTGCTGAAAAATGGCGTTAAACCATAAAAAACAAACAAACTCGCCTGACACAAGTTTATTCTGAGTTTCGTAAACAGCCTAATGCATATAATGGTGAAATCTAATCAATTATCCTGTTTACTCCCACTAGACTTGATCTGCTAGGTCAATACTCTAAAGTTTAAACCAAACTTGAACATTAAAATGCGATTAATCTTAGGTTTGGAGTGCAAAGGATTTCCTGAGTAAACATATCCATTGTTTATCTTGTGTGCATGCCAATACTTTCTTTACCTATCTACACAGGAGTGACACAGATTATAATATAGTTTCCAAACTTACATTTCAACGGTCGAAACGCGTGTATCCATCATATCCCATACTCCAGTGTTAACTTTCTTATATTGATGAAAATATATTTCATAATTCAAATTTTTTAGTATCTTTCTAAATATGTCTATTTCAAACTTAAATGACACAATGTGATACAATTTGCTAGGAATCGTTTGAAGATGTTTTCCATACTTCGACCTTTATGTCCCAATAATTTTTCCATTCCACAACCTTCATATCCTAATAATTTTTCCATTCCACAACCTTTATATGTCCCAATAATTTTTCTCCATTCCACAACCTTCATATCCTAATAATTTATCCATTCCACAACCTTCATATGTCCCAATAATTTTTTTTTCCATTCCACAATCTTCATGTCCCAATAATTTTTCCATTCCACAACCTTCATATCCTAATAATTTATCCATTCCACAACCTTTATATGTCCCAATAATTTTTCTCCATTCCACAACCTTCATATCCTAATAATTTATCCATTCCACAACCTTCATATGTCCCAATAATTTTTTTCCATTCCACAACCTTCATGTCATAATAATTTATCCATTCCACAACCTTCATATCCTAATAATTTATCCATTCCACAACCTTCATATGTCCCAATAATTTTTTTTCCATTCCACAATCTTCATGTCATAATAATTTATCCATTCCACAACCTTCATATCCTGATAATGTATTCATTCCACAACCTTCATATCCTAATAATGTATTCATTCCACAACCTTCATATCCTAATAATTTTTCCATTCCACAACCTTCATAACCTAATAATTTTTCCATTCCACAACCTTCATATCCTAATAATTTTTCCATTCCACAACCTTCATATGTCCCAATATTTTTTTTCCATTCCACAACCTTCATATCCTCATAATTTATCCATTCCACAACCTTCATATCCTGATAATTTTTCCATTCCACAACCTTCATATCCTAATAATTTTTCCATTCCACAACCTTCATATGTCCCAATAATTTTTTTTCCATTCCACAACCTTCATGTCATAATAATTTATCCATTCCACAACCTTCATATCCTAATAATTTATCCATTCCACAACCTTCATATCCTAATAATTTTTTCATTCCGCAACCTTCATATCCTAATAATGTTTCCATTCCACAACCTTCATATCCTAATAATTTTTCCATTCCACAATCTTCATATGTCCCAATAATTTTTTTTCCATTCCACAACCTTCATATCCTAATAAGTTATCCATTCCACAACCTTCATATCCTAATAATTTTTCCATTCTACAACCTTCATATCCTAATAATTTTTCCATTCCACAACCTTCATATCCTAATAATTTTTCCATTCCACAACCTTCATATGTCCCAATCATTTTTTTACCATTCCACAACCTTCATATGGCCCAATAATTTATCCATTCCACAACCTTCATATCCTAATAATTTATCCATTCCACAACCTTCATATCCTAATAATTTTTCCATTCCACAACCCTCATATCCTAATAATTTATCCATTCCACAATCTTCATGTCCAAATCATGCATCCAATCCAAACACACAGAGTCTCTCTCTCTCTCTCTCTCTCTCTCTCTCTCTCTCTCTCTCTCTCTCTCTCTCTCTCTCTCTCTCTCTCTCACACATACACACACGCGCGCGAACTTAACTTTCAATGGACACGATGTAGAACTATTGTCGTGAAAGTATTCGGTCATGTTTTTAATACAGAAAAACATGATGTCGTGCCATATTTATAATAAAAAGAACAGACAGACAGACAGACAGACAGACAGACAGATAGATAGATAGATAGATAGATAGATAGATAGATAGATAGATAGATAGATAGATAGATAGAAATGTAGCTATATACGTGTCTGTCTCTATTTACCCCGTACACTTGTATACAAGAATAATTATAGTTATAGTGAACGTTTTAAACCTTTAGTTGCAAATGAAATTTGACTGGTAATCCAACAATGTGAGAAAAACAAGAAAAGGACCATTAAGCTTGTAAATTATAGCGGGCATTGGCTCCGTGCCAGACAATATGGATATTACAAAACAGAACTTGGCACATTGTGCTCAGTCTGTAGCTTCGTAAAAAGCAATAAACAAAATGAGAAATAACCGAGTAGATTTATGTTCTGCTAACACTCCTTGTTCGATTGTTTTGTTTGTCAGAGTTGTAAATCAAGATTGTTTTGTTTGTCAGAGTTGTAAGTCAAACTTGTTCTCGTAAAAATATCTCGAATTTCGATTTAAAGTATTAAGTACACCAAGTGACATTATTGTATAACTGTTCTGTCTTTGTCCGGAACGATTAATGGCTACATTTAAAAGTTGTCGTCGTTAGAATTAATATTGATGCGTGATTATCCAAACAATTGTCACAATAATCGGCTATCCTTATTATCTTTGGTGATTTTTTTAAAATGAATTTGGCGAAAGCGTATTTTCAGTAATCATAATACATAACTTTCCACCCGTTGTCATACTATCATCAATGCTCGTAAGAACGAGTACAGTAATAATCAGAAAACTCATTACGACAACTCGTTATGCGACATCTCCCTTGACGACAAACTCACTGATTCAACATTTAGCTGGTCGACATAAAACGACAACTAACTTTCAGTTCACGTTTTCGAAAGTTGAAGGCTATGTTGAAAACTTTCCAAAAATGCATCGAAACCGATAAAAAATATAAACAAATGATGATATAATTATTCCAACATATTCTGTATTGTGCAAAGCTTGTACTTATATCTAGTTGGGATGATTTGTATTACTTAAAATATCATTCCAATTGTACTGATCTATATAGATTAATTTAAACATCACTCCAACTGTATTGATCAAAATCGATTAAGTTAAACATCACTCCAACTGTATTGATCAAAATCGATTAAGTCAAACATCACTCCAACTGTATTAATCAAAATCGATTAAGTAAAACATCACCCCAACTATGTTGATTAAAATCGATTAAGTAAAATATCACCCCAACTATGTTGATTAAAATCGGTTTACAACAACATCACAAATAATGTAAGCTGTTCCTAATAATATCCTTAATAATTTCTTTCGTTCAATATTTAAGAATGGTTTTATTCAAAAGTAATCTCGACGATAATTTCTTTGAATAAGATAAGAACAGATTCTTAGGTAATATTTTATTTCCAATAACATCTAACATTTATTAATAAATAAATAACGTAAGTCACATGCAACGACTAAATACTAAACAATTACATACATACTCCAAAAGATGACATAGAAATGACTTTCCACAATCAGTAAATCAGAAACGACCTTTCAAAAGTAACGTAATTTGCGACTAGTTGAGACAAACTATCAAGATAAAGATTTTAATGATTTACGTGCCAGATGGGCGCGGGTTCGAATCCTACCATCCACTCAGAATGGTCTGACTATCTTAATGTGTCTTTGAGCAATTAATTGGATTTCTACTAACTCTAACCCTAACTAATCGGATTTCTACTAACCGTAACCCTAAATCATTGGATTTCTACTAACTCTAACCTTAACTAATCGGATTTATACTAACCGTAACCCTAACTCATTGAATTTATACTAACCTTAATCCGAAATAATTTGGATGTCTACTAACCCTAACCCTAAATCATTGGATTTCTACTAACCCTAGCCCTAACTCATTTGGATTTCTACTAGTCCTAACACATTGAATTTCTACTGTCTCAGCACTCAGTGACTTGAATGGATAACCGTGCTGTAAAAAACCAAACTAAAAATATGACCATAGTGTGCCATGCAGAGGTCCCTCGTTATAATTAAAAGCGTTGCATATAACAGACGACATAATTCCTTCAACATGTTGTTTTAATTTTTATTGATTACATCCTCATTGAATTACTGTTCAAATTGTGTCATAACCACATAAAACAGGTTTATGGATCCATTCGTTTTACAAACACTCCGATTTGCAAAATGTAGTTGGACTATAGAATATAAGTAAAACATTTTATAGAGTGTGAAAAGTGATATATAATCAATGCCAAGAGATAAACCTTTAGTTGAAAATCTTTGCTAAACACATATAAGATATATATATATATCCTCCATAAATACTTGTCAGATATATTGGAATGATGCCACCAATCCACCAATATAAATTCGTATTCCAATACATACATACATACATACATACATACATACATACATACATACATACATACATACATACTGGAGTAAACTGTTCAACTTTGTATCACAAAAACCTGAATAATTATCGAAAAGTAATTAAATATCAAGTTAAAACGTATCCGTTAATGGGCTTTTACTAATGAATACCAACCCATAATCCACTTCTCATGGTCTTAATTTTGCCAATCGTCACTGGTTTTTTCACATTTACTCTCTCTGATTTGTTGTCATCTAAACTTTTTCTACCATGTACATTCACTTCATTGACAACGTCACCAATAAGAACACTTTGATTTATAGACGTTGGAAATTTAGATTTCAAAAACTGTTTGCAAAGTTTTGAAGGACCAAATCTGATATTTGATTCGTGCAAAGTCTTAGGTTCCTCATCATTGCAGTTGTGAATTGTGTCGTCCGCTTCTTTATGTATCATTGCTTCACTTTCTTCAATATTTGATGATGAATATCTTCGTGTTTCTCTTGAAATGACCCGAACATGGTTATTTTCCTCACTTATCTGAAACCGTGTATGTTTGGTCTCTTCTCTTGTTTTAGAGGAAACATCACTATACGAGTGCGTCCTCGTTTGTAATTCGTTTCGCATTCTTTGCGTTTTGGATCCATTATGATTGGTTTCAGCAAGAAATCCGGATCGAGGACATATTGGTAGAAATTGCTCAGATAATCCGCTCCTGTCCACTTTCAAATTAGGCCGTTTTGGTGAAGCTACAGCATGGGCACGTGTGTTGCTATTAGCAACAGTAGAGTATGCTAAGCCAGTCTGAGGAACGTCCATTAATAAGCTCATTGTATTTATCGTCACGAACCTATCATCCACGGTTAAAGAATTATATTCCTTACTTTCCTTTTTGTTCACATCCCAACAATTTATGTCACTAGACGGAGAAACTGGCTTCAACATTTCCTCCTCTCCTTCACCGGGACGAAGCTTCTGACCGTTAACGTTAAAAACAACTCGATGACTTTTCTTACCATCTTTTTTAATGGAAGAGTCTCCAGTGGGAGTGTACATCAAAATACCAATACTCTTCACGTTTTGGCCTAAAACAAAGCACCCGTTTTTCCGAAACCCATTTATATGACAGTTTCTAGTTTCCATTGCGTTAGTTACATAACAATGTCAACAAATCCGCATAGTTTGGATTTCTTTACGATCTCATTCCATCGCATGGATAACCTAGATAATCCATGGCCATGACTTCATCATGTTATCCAACGTTAGCATATAAAGAAAGTGGCAGTACACTGTAAAAGTTCCATATATCTCGTATTATAATTTATCCTAACTTATTTGTTGAGTTAAACAAACATGTTGTGCTTGTAAATCTTATCGCGAAGTTTTATTTCCAAGTTTATCGGGAGCATTTATCGAATTCTTGGCAACATGTGCTACTCCGCCTAAAGTCTTGGCAAGTTCCTAATGTAAATTGTAACAAAGAGCCACATTCTACCGTACTGCATACGTCAGCAGCTAGGTTCTGACCTGTATTGTTTATATTTAAAAAAAGATAATTAAAAAACGCACAAGGAAGAAAACCACAACAATGAAACAACTTGTTAAGCAGAAAAGAGTTGTCTTTTGACCAACGTGTACTAATTAAGGTATAAATTTGGGTGTTTAACGAGGACTATTAAGTCCATAATACTATTCACAAAACGAGTGGGGTAATGTAATATTCACTCGATGTCCCTCGGTGACAACATAAGAGTGCTCAATCGGATGCAGGGTTGATGGAACATTTTGATGGAGACTTCAGGAAACCATCAGGTGATGATATTAATTCAGGATAAATGGATATGTCAACATTTTCGGATTTCTGTTGAAGTGATAAAATTTTTCTAATGTTCAAACACATTTAGGAGTGATTATTCATGAGTAGTAAATCCTTAAGAGGCTATTGACAGCAGAGATGATATCATTGTTTGGTCAGCAGAGATGATATTATTGTTGTTTGGTCAGCAGAGATTATATAATTTTTTGGTCAGCAGGGGTGATATTTATTTCTTTGGTCAACAGAGATGATATTATTTTTGGTGAGCAGGGGTGATATTATTTTTTTGTTCGTAGGGATGATAATTTTGTTTCGACGTTAAGTTAGTGAAGATAAATGACATTCTTTTTTTTGGGGAGGGGGCCAATTCCCATTTGCGAAGATTGCTTGATAAGCTTGACCACCGTTCAATATTCAGACTCTCTAATGACAATTACCCTCCCTTCATATTTCGGCAAATATAACACTGCGGTTTTGCAAACCATTGGGACCAAATGTTCTTGATTTTATTTCTTTCTTTGTAGGGGGTTAGGTCCACTAGTCCATTCTTAAAAGACGGGTTTTCTTGTAACCCAAGATATATTCTAATCAGTTTCGACTTATATATATATATATATATATATATATATATATATATATATATATATATATATATATATATATATATATATATATATATCTTTGTACAAGCGTTACGCAGGTAACACTACGATACCTCTAATTATCTTAATATGGTGAGAAGTAATGAAAAAGATACAGTCTTTGGACAATTCACAAGTCGATATAAGATAATACTAAAGTTCGATATATGCGTGTCGCCATAGTGATAACAGGCAAGCCAAGGGCTGAGTTATGTATTTGGCAATGATACTTAGTTACATAAACGCTAAAGTTTCTAAATGTGCTTGAGAGCTATTGAAATCAAAAGAACCTAGCCATGATGGAAAATTGAGGAAATAAATATTCATCTGGTATCCAAATTATGCAGTTTCAACTTCAAAGAATGTGGTTAGAGCCTGTCACTAGTCATTAATATGATGCAACTAGAACAATGACGAGTGAAGATATAAGGAAGTCGGTATCGGGAGCTTAGACTGTCAATGTTATCACGTGATCAGTGGAATATAGATGACTCTTATAAGAAAGAACGTTAAATGAATGACTAATCCTGGTATCATTCTCTTTCTATGGATGCCACTTTCGTTTTTTATGCTGAGCTGGAGAAATGGCGTGGATGAAGAATTGCATCGGCGGCCGAGAGATTTTGAGAATGTCAATTATCCTTGTAGGAGAAAAAAAATAACACTTTTATTATCTTCAAGCTGAATAATTTTTCTGACGCTTAAAACAAGCATTTTTATGAGAGCCATTTTCATGAATCAGAGCAAATTAAGATATAACAAGTTCAAACAAATTTTAATTACTTGAATATGGATTATATTCTTTCAGCGACGTTTGCAAAAAATATTAATGCACTTTATTGGCATATCATATTAAAACTAGATGACGACTATGAAAACCTAGATTCACGTAACCACATGACATTATATTAAGGTCATCTTGACCATTGCATTTTACAATTCAAACAGTGGACCGGATTTCACCATTTGTAGAGTCAACGAGGTCATATTGACCAATGCATTTTAAAATTCAAGCATTAGATCATACTTGAACTGTTGTAAAGCTAAAGAGGGCGCGTTGAACTTTGTTTTTTAAAGTTCTATTATTAGACCTGAATGAATCCTTTGGATTTCAATGGCTTCCTTTATATGACAAGAGGAACTCATTTTGAAATTTGGTTTCTGAACTCCAGGAGATAGATTTTCTTTCTTTAGCTCGCTCTAGAAGACCTTCTTTTGTAGTGACTCATCTGATATACTGATGACGTGGCCTGCCCATCTTGGAAGTGATTTCATCAGCAAAGTACGGATGCTTGGATTGCGTCTCTTTGTGAGAAGTTCAAGGTCAGATGCATACGGTCGGCAAAGCTCATTACTTGACTTTATCCTAATACAACTTTTAAGAAATTGTCGGCACTGAGACCAACATCTAGCGTCAGCAAATGTGAATTACAGTATTCATAATGACATATTCTGCCATATAGTTCACATTTTGTAAGGCAAACACCCTTGCAGTGACCGCGTTCTAATGCCATTGAACATTTGATATATTTATATATACGAATGCTTTAGCAATGTACAGTCTGCATATCGCCATTGCCACAGAAGTGAAACTGCTCTTCTAAATGTGATTATTGATATTATCTCTGCTTTGGATAGCCGCATGATTACAGATATCATCCTCATTGATTTGTCTGCAGCATTTCACACAATAGACCATGATATATTACTTCACCGTTTCCCGCATGTATTTGGCATGCATGATACAGCCTTACTGTGGTTCAAGTCCTACTTGGTCACCAATACACAAATCGTGTCTGCAAATCGAATACACTCCAGCTCAGCTGATTTATGTTGTAAGTGTTCCAAACCCAAATAAAGATGATGCTACCACCCAAGGTGTAGAGAGGTGAATTCCTGATGTGAAAACATGGATGACATGTAACAAACTGCAGATGAATGATGATAAAAGTGAAACCATTCTGATCACATCACAAATACTTTCTCATTCACATCCTTTACCTCAGATAATAAAATATCAGCAAACATCAATATTGAAATCACACAGTCAGTACGAAACCTAGGTGTTATTCTAGACAATATTCTCACATTTCACCAACATGTCTTGAACATGTGTAAGGCTGCATATCTTGCGCTGAGACGCATAAGCTCCATTTGCAAATATAGTGTAAGTCCTTAATTAGATTCCATTAAGAGTATATACAGCTGGAGTGTAAGTCCTGAATTAGATTCCATTAAGAGTATATACAGCTGGAGTGAAGTTCTTAATTAGATTCCATTAAGAGCATATACAGCTGGAGTGTAATCCTTGAATTAGATTCCACGAAGTGTAGATACAAATGGGGGTGACACCATGAGTTACAGCACCGGGTAACACCAACCCTAGTGACGCCACTGCCTCCCCCAAAAAAATTGAGATGACGTCGCTGGATGGTGCCCTCCCAAATCGCAAATAGACATGATGCGGTTGTGCCTGACCAATTCTTTCCGTTAGACTCATGAAGTCCACGTTTCCTACAGGTCCGAAACTGACTGTATTTGACATATTTTCCTTTGTGTAGCAATATAGTGCTTTCAATGTTTTAGGACGTCAGAGTGACGTGTTATGTGTGGCAATAGCGTGATTTTTATGTTTTAGGACGTCAGAGTTATGTGTTTTGGTAGCAATATAGTGATTTTAATGTTGTAGGACGTCAGGGTCATGTGTTTTGGTAGCGTATAGTTATTTGAATGTTTTAGGATGTCAGGGTGATGAGTTTTGCAGCAATTCAATCTTGGATCAACACTGTTGTATTCTTTTAATATTCTGTTATTATTCTTTATTATCGTGCATTGTAAAGTTAAATTGTATTTAGATTTTTAATTTATTTATATGCATATTATTAACTGTTGTAAAGATGAGATCACTAACAAATTCATTGTATTAGAATAAAGTCAAGTAATGAGCTTTGCCGACCGTATGCATCTGACCTTGAACTTCTCACAAAGAGACGCAATCCAAGCATCCGTACTTTGCTGATGAAATCACTTCCAAGATGGGCAGGCCACGTCACCAGTATATCAGATGAGTCACTACAAAAGAAGGTCTTCTAGAGCGAGCTAAAGAAAGAAAATCTATCTCCTGGAGTTCAGAAACCAAATTTCAAAATGAGTTCCTTTTGTCATATAAAGGAAGCCATTGAAATCCAAAGGATTCATTCAGGTCTAATAATAGAACTTTAAAAAACAAAGTTCAACGCGCCCTCTTTAGCTTTACAACAGTTCAAGTATGATCTAATGCTTGAATTTTAAAATGCATTGGTCAATATGACCTCGTTGACTCTACAAATGGTGAAATCCGGTCCACTGTTTGAATTGTAAAATGCAATGGTCAAGATGACCTTAATATAATGTCATGTGGTTACGTGAATCTAGGTTTTCATAGTCGTCATCTAGTTTTAATATGGTATGCCAATAAAGTGCATTAATATTTTATGCGTGACGCTTGTACAAAGATATATATATATATATATATATATATATATATATATATATATATATATATATATATATATATATATATATATATATATATAGGCGAAACTGATTAGAATATATCTTGGGTTACATTTATCTTCACTAACTTAACGTCGAAAAAAAATTATCATCCCTACGGACCAAAAAATAATATCACCCCTGCTCACCAAAAATAATATCATCTCTGTTGACCAAAAAAATAAATATCACCCCTGCTGACCAAAAAATTATATAATCTCTGCTGACCAAACAACAATAATATCATCTCTGCTGACCAAACAATGATATCATCTCTGCTGACAATAGCCTCTTTAGGATTTACTACTCATGAATAATCATTCCTAAATGTGTTTGAACATTAGAAAAATGTTATCACTTCAACAGAAATCCGAAAATGTTGACGTATCCATTTATCCTGAATTAATATCATCACCGGATGGTTTCCTGAAGTCTCCATCAAAGTGTTCCAATGTAACGTAGTGTTACCTGCGTAACGCTTGTACAAAGATATATATATATATAAGGCGAAACTGATTAGAATATATCTTGGGTTACAAGAAAACCCGTCTTTTAAGAATAGACTAGTGGACCTAACCCCCTACAAAGAAAGAAAGAAAATCAAGAACATTTGGTCCCAATGGTTTGCAAAACCTCAGTGTTATATTTGCCGAAATATGAAGGGAGGGTATTTGTCATTAGAGAGTCTGAATATTGAACGGTGGTCAAGCTTATCAAGCAATCTTCGCAAATGGGAATTTGCCCCCCCCCCCCGAAAAAAAAAAGAATGTCATTTATCTTCACTAACTTAACGTCGAAAAAAAAATATCATCCCTACGGACAAATAAAATAATATCACCCCTGCTCACCAAAAATAATATCATCCTTACGGACCAAAAAAATAAATATCACCCCTGCTGACCAAAAAATTATATAATCTCTGCTGACCAAACAACAATATCATCTCTGCTGACCAAACAATGATATCATCTCTGCTGACAATAGCCTCTTTAGGATTTACTACTCATGAATAATCACTCCTAAATGTGTTTGAACATTAGAAAAATTTTATCACTTCAACAGAAATCCGAAAATGTTGACGTATCCATTTATCCTGAATTAATATCATCACCGGATGGTTTCCTGAAGTCTCCATCAAAATGTTCCATCAACCCTGCATCCGATTGAGCACTCTTATGTTGTCACCGAGGGACATCGAATGAATATTACATTACCCCACTCTTTTTGTGAATAGTATTATGAACTTAATAGTCCTCGTTAAACACCCAAGTTTATACCTTAATTTGTACACGTTGGTCAAAAGACAACTCTTTTCTGCTTAACAAGTTGTTTCATTGTTGTGGTTTTCTTCCTTGTGCGTTTTTTTAATTATCTTTTTTAAAATATAAACAATACAGGTCAGAACCTAGCTGCTGACGTATGCAGTACGGTAGAATGTGGCTCTTTGTTACAATTTACATTAGGAACTTGCCAAGACTTTAGGCGGAGTAGCACATGTTGCCAAGAATTCGATAAATGCTCCCGATAAACTTGGAAATAAAACTTCGCGATAAGATTTACAAGCACAACATGTTTGTTTAACTCAACAAATAAGTTAGGATAAATTATAATACGAGATATATGGAACTTTTACAGTGCACTGCTACTTTCTTTATATGCTAACGTTGGATAACATGATGAAGTCATGGCCATGGATTATCTAGGTTATCCATGCGATGGAATGAGATCGTAAAGAAATCCAAACTATGCGGATTTGTTGACATTATTATGTAACTAACGCAATGGAAACTAGAAACTGTCATATAAATGGGTTTAGGAAAAACGGGTGCTTTGTTTTAGGCCAAAAGGTGAAGAGTATTGGTATTTTGATGTACACTCCCACTGGAGACTCTTCCATTAAAAAAGATGGTAAGAAAAGTCATCGAGTTGTTTTTAACGTTAACGGTCAGAAGCTTCGTCCCGGTGAAGGAGAGGAGGAAATGTTGAAGCCAGTTTCTCCGTCTAGTGACATAAATTGTTGGTATGTGAACAAAAAGGAAAGTAAGGAATATAATTCTTTAACCGTGGATGATAGGTTCGTGAAGATAAATACAATGAGCTTATTAATGGACGTTCCTCAGACTGGCTTAGCATACTCTACTGTTGCTAATAGCAACACACGTGCCCATGCTGTAGCTTCACCAAAACGGCCTAATTTGAAAGTGGACAGGAGCGGATTATCTGAGCAATTTCTACCAATATGTCCTCGATCCGGATTTCTTGCTGAAACCAATCATAATGGATCCAAAACGCAAAGAATGCGAAACGAATTACAAACGAGGACGCACTCGTATAGTGATGTTTCCTCTAAAACAAGAGAAGAGACCAAACATACACGGTTTCAGATAAGTGAGGAAAATAACCATGTTCGGGTTATTTCAAGAGAAACACGACGAAATTCAACATCAAATATTGAAGAAAGTGAAGCAATGATACATAAAGAAGCGGACGACACAATTCACAAATGCAATGATGAGGAACCTAAGACTTTGCACGAATCAAATATCAGATTTGGTCCTTCAAAACTTTGCAAACAGTTTTTGAAATCTAAATTTCCAACGTCTACAAATCAAAGTGTTCTTATTGGTGACGTTGTCAATGAAGTGAATGTACATGGTAGAAAAAGTTTAGATGACAACAAACCAGAGAGAGTAAATGTGAAAAAACCAGTGACGATTGGCAAAATAAAGACCATGAGAAGTGGATTATGGGTTGGTATTCGTTAGTAAAAGCCCATTACTGGATACGTTTTAACTTGATATTTAATTACTTTTCGATAATTATTCAGGTTTTTGTGATACAAAGTTGAACAGTTTACTCCAGTATGTATGCATGTATGTATGTATGTATGTATGTATGTATGTATGTATGTATGTATGTATGTATGTATGTATGAATTGGAATACGAATTTATATTGGTGGATTGGTGGCATCATTCCAATATATCTGACAAGTATTTATGGAGGATATATATATATCTTATATGTGTTTAGCAAAGATTTTCAACTAAAGGTTTATCTCTTGGCATTGATTATATATCACTTTTCACACTCTATAAAATGTTTTACTTATATTCTATAGTCCAACTACATTTTGCAAATCGGAGTGTATGTATGTATGTATGTATGTATGTATGTATGTATGTATGTATGTATGTATGTATGTATGTATGTATGTATATATATATATATATATATATATATATATATATATATATATATATATATATATATTATATTCGATTAGCAAAGATTTTCAACTAAAGGTTTATCTCTTGGCATTGATTATATATCACTTTTCACACTCTATAAAATGTTTTACTTATATTCTATAGTCCAACTACATTTTGCAAATCGGAGTGTTTGTAAAACGAATGGATCCATAAACCTGTTTTATGTGGTTATGACACAATTTGAACAGTAATTCATTGAGGATGTAATCAATAATAATGAAAACAACATGTTGACGGAATTATGTCGTCTGTTATATGCAACGCTTTTTATTATAACGAGGGACCTCTGCATGGCACACTATGGTCATATTTTTAGTTTGGTATTTTACAGCACGGTTATCCATTCAAGTCACTGAGTGCCGAGACAGTAGAAATTCAATGTGTTAGGGTTAGTAGAAATCCAAATGAGTTAGGGCTAGGGTTGGTAGAAATCCAATGATTTGGGATTAGGGTTAGTAGACATCCAAATGAGTTCGGGTTAGGGTTAGTATAAGTTCAATGAGTTAGGGTTACGGTTAGTAGAAATCCGATTAGTTAGGGTTAGAGTTAGTAGAAATCCAATTAATTGCTCAAAGACACATTAAGATAGTCAGACCATTCTGAGTGGATGACCCGCGCCCATCTGGCACGTAAATCATAAAAATCTTTATCTTGATAGTTTGTGTCAACTAGTCGCAAATGACGTTACCTTTGAAAGGTCGTTTCTGATATACTGATGGTGGAAAGTCATTTTTATGTCATCTTTTGTGAGTATGTATGTAATTGTTTAGTATTTAGTCGTTGCATGTGACTTACGTTATTTATTTATTAATATGTAGATGTTATTGGAAATAAAATATTACCTAAGAATTTGTTCTTATCTTATTCAACGAAATTATCGTCGAGATTACTTTTGAATAAAACCATTCTTAAATATTGAGCGAAAGAAATTTTTAAGGATATTATTAGGAACAACTTACATTTTTTGTGATGTTGTTGTAAACCGATTTTAATCAACATAGTTGGGGTGATATTTTACTTAATCGATTTTTAATCAACATAGTTGGGGGTGATATTTTACTTAATCGATTTTAATCAACATAGTTGGGGGTGATATTTTACTTAATCGATTTTAATCAACATAGTTGGGGGTGATATTTTACTTAATCGATTTTAATCAACATAGTTGGGGGTGATATTTTACTTAATCGATTTTAATCAACATAGTTGGGGTGATATTTTACTTAATCGATTTTAATTAACATAGTTGGGGTGATGTTTAACTTAATCGATTTTGATTAATTCAGTTGGAGTGATGTTTAACTTAATCGATTTTGATTAATTCAGTTGGAGTGATGTTTTACTGAATCGGTTTTGATCAATATAGTTGGAGTGATGTTTAACTTAATCTATATAGATCAGTACAATTGGAATGATAGTTTAAGTAATACAAATACTCTTAATGGAATCGAATTCAGGACTTCACTCCAGATGTACATACTCTTAATGGAATCTAATTCAGGACTTCACTCCAGATGTATTTACTCTTAATGGAATCTAATTCAGGACTTATGTTCCATGTGTATATACTCTTATTGTAACCTATTTAAGGACATATGTTCCAATTGTATATACTCTGGTTGGAGTCAAATTAAAGTCGTATGTTCCTTTTGTATATACTCTTAATGGAGTTTAATTAAGGACATATGTTCCATTTGTATATACTCTTATTGGGGTTTAGCTCACGATATATGTTCCGTCTGTATGCACTCCTAATGGAGTCTGGCTCGGGAATTGCATTCCATATGTATATGTCATGATTGAATTTTTCGGTAAATTGTATTAAAAGCATCTTTTATTCTTGTAATGCAAATTTGTATTACTTCAAAGAAAGATTGTGTTTTTTATGTGGGAATAGCAATTCCGTCGCATTGCGTAACGCATTTCTTCGTATATTTTAAGTTAGCAAATTTTAGACTTTCTAACAATAATACGAGGTGTGCTTGAGCAAGCCGAATTTTCATTTCAGTTGACATGTGCTTCGTGTAAAAAAGCCTTTGTATCAAATGTGTATGTAATGAGGTATGCTAACCCAGTGAACATAAAATAGGAGGTCCTGGAGTCTGATGGATGCTGAAAATGTGAACAGTCAGCAATTATAAGATGAGCAAGCATCAAATGGATGTCTTTATTTGGTGTTGTAGGTGCGATGGACGTCATTGTGGGAGGGAATGAATTTGCATGTGCTGTAAAATTGCTGTAGCCTATATACGAAAATTAAAAAGCGGGTCACCCCTCCCCCCAGTGGCGTCGCTAGGGGGGTGCAGGGGGTGCGGACCGCACCGGGTGACACCATCAGAGGGGGTGACACCAATATGACTGTCTATAAAGTTTTTGTATGGTATACTACAGAAGGAGGTCCATGGGGGTGACACCATGAGTTACCGCACCGGGTGACACCAACCCTAGTGACGCCACTGCGTATATATAGATGGTGTATAAGTCTTTAATTAGATTCCATTAAGAGTATATACAGCTAGAGTGTAATTCCTGAATTAAGATTCCAGTAAGTGTATATACAACTGGAGTGCAAGTCCTTAATTAGATTCCATTAAGAGCATATACGGGTTGGAAATTTATGAACATAATTCGTTATTGTTAAGAATCTCTAGTCTTAAACTAAGTAACAGAAAAGAGTGAAAACCAACAAGTTTAGTAAATTTATATAACAAAAAAATGTGATTCCATTCAATACAAAGTTAACAATTAAAAGGAAGGACAGTACATGTATTGTGAATTAAATGCCAGATAGTCCTAAATGTTTTTCTTTTTAAAGTCAAAGTAAAATATTCTGAATAAATGTTGTGATGTTCCGATTGAATTCCATTCTTTAATCTGCTGATATGCCAAAATAACGGAATATAGTCTTGATACATTCTTGATGTTTCACAATCACATTATCCAGATTGCCTCTGAATGGGCAGTAAAATGTACATTGAACTATAATGACAAGCTATCAAGCAATTATTTATCGGTTTGGGTTTGGGTTTAGGGTGGAGAAGTAAACAAGTAGGCAATGATATGTATGAAATGGAACTTTTCGCGCAGGATCAGAGGTCCAAGCCTCCTCACGTTCCTGCATATTAAACATTTCCTTGGAAACAATATTCAGTAACCACATTTTTCGCTCTCGTTTTTGCTCAGTCGCAACACTCCCCCGTGATCCGTCCTCTGGACTGCTGGGTATATAATCAGATTCCGCATCGGGCAATGTAATTATATGAGAGAGAGAGAGAGAGAGAGAGAGAGAGAGAGAGAGAGAGAGAGAGAGAGAGAGAGAGAGATTATGTTTTATCTCTTTAGATATAAATCGTAAGATGAGTCATCGAAGCAAATCCACCTAGAAAAATTCTCATACAGATAACAAATGAATAATACCTAATCCCAACATTAGAATATAAAACTCTGCAAAGTATCACACTATACAGTACACATTAAGTTCAGAATATTCAGCTCTATTATCTAACTCAATACACATTTGTATGTTAACTTTATAACCCTGTGATGTACCTCATACATATACATGAACTTTGAAAGATACAACTATATTATCCACCTCAATACACAAGAGACAATTCTCTGTCTACCTATATAAATGCCCTGATGTTAATATAGTATTTATACCATCGTTGCTTGTTATACACCTCAATACACAAGAGACAATTCTCTGTCTACCTATATAAACGCCCTGGTGTTAATATAGTATTTATACCATCATTGCTTGTTATACATACACCTCAATACACAAGAGACAATTCTCTGTCTACCTATATAAACGCCCTGGTGTTAATATAGTATTTATACCATCATTGCTTGTTATACACCTCAATACACAAGATACAATTATCTGTCTACCTATATAAACGCCCTGTTGTTAACATAGTATTTATACCTATGGTTGCTTGGCCTACTTATGATTATTTTTCCACGTTCTTTCCTCCCTTTCTCAACATGAATATAATTCACATGTTTCAGACTTTATTTGCATTGACCACATGCATATGTATCGATCAAATATGTAAGAAGGAGAGACATGTGTTATAATAATGTAATTATATCACTGGGTCTACCGATTAAATGTATAAAAGAAGAGACAGCTGTTATAATAATACACCTAATCAAGTCAGGTTCATGCAAACAGCTAGTAATTTTGCTGTTCGTAATGTCAAAATGATCAGGTCAATAAATTGCAAACGGTAGCTCGTTTGTGTATTCACAAGACGTCGCCTTGATCACATAAGCAATAAAACATATTTAGTCTTTTCAGTCACAATGCTTTCAAACTTACCAACTTGTTTTAATTTTTATTTTAAAGAAAATGTCTGATCCTTAGGGTAGTCTATATTTTGTCCTCAGGCAATCCTTTAGCATCGGGATAATTCTACCAATCAGTAAAGACAGTTGTGTCGGTGACACGAAGCAAGGATAGTTGTGTCGTTGAAATTTCGTTAGCGTGAGATATTTATAATATGTTATAAGGACGATATGGTGTTTTTATTTCACACGAGAAGACGAGCGACGAAATGATAGTGGTATACGGCATATTGCGGGTGTCCTTTCTGAAAGTAGAGACGAAAACATATAACCTGCAAAATTAAATCAGCTCAGTGTCAAAACTTGGAATTAATTTGAATAGTAATGCATTATCTATCAGTTTATTCATCTCTTGGTGAGTAAAATGTATAACAGTATTTTCTAAATGTTAATTCATATTATTTCTCCGTTTGTATTAGTTATACTTATCATTATTGACAATCTCAGATACCTTTCAATTTTAAAATCAGAGGCGGTGGTGGTGGTGCGAGTAAACACAAACGGTTGAGTGTGCGATTACTATAGTAATGATGGCATATATCAGACATGCTGCCTAAATACCCCCAAAAAATAAAGCAAATGAGCAAAAATAAATGAAACATTATTACAAAAATTTATGAAATTGAACAATGGGAACAAAAATCAGAAACTGAATTAATGAGACATTGGAAAAGATTTAAAAGCTAATTTTAATTGTTCACAATGCCTAATATCTAAATTCCAATTGTATCTTAAATTAGGAAATTGAAAACTTACTATAAATTGCCTCATACTTTTGTCTTATCTCTTTCTTTGACACCTTGGTTTATATTTACAATCATGATACGAACCCGTTTTGGTTCATTGACTGATTGATTTAATGATTTTGATTTTCGGCTCACCCGAACTGTATGCCTATATACCGCGATACAAAAGGTGATATGAAGTACGGTCTATGCATGAAAAGTGACAGCGCTCGGTCAAAGCAAATACCCCTGGTTTGTAAGAATAATTTAAAAGGGATAATCTTTGCGGAATTACCAATAAGAAATATATGCAATATAGAACATTTTGACATGAGCTAGTCATAATTTTCCAGAACAAAAGCAGACTGGGGTTTCGAACCCCAATCAAAATATTGATTTCAATACGATACAGTGACCTTGATCTCTTAGAAATAAGAGCATTTAAAATAGCCCTGTCTTGAGTCTGTTGCTTAGTTTTCAATCTGTAACAATCAGAAATAACGTGCCCTTTCTTCTTACAATAAATGCATGTAAGAAGATATACTGATTTCTGAAGAGTCTCTTTTGATTCTTAAAAGTAATGCCAGGTTGAGATTTGGAAATACTTGCATGGAGATGGATTTGTTTGAGATTTGGAAATACCTACATGGAGATGGATTTGTTTGAGATTTGGAAATACCTGCATTGAGGTGGATTTGTTTGAGATTTGGAAATACCTGCATTGAGGTGGATTTATTTGAGATTTGGAAATACCTGCATGGAGATGGATTTGTTTGAGATTTGGAAATACCTGCATGGCGATGGATTTGATTCAGATTTGGAATACCTGCATGGAGATGGATTTGATTCAGATTTGGAAATACCTGAATGGAGATGGAATTTTTTGACATTTGGTGAGATGAAGACTTATTGACAAATGAAACTTTCCCGTCAAGGAATAATCATCCGCTATGTGAACATTTTCCAAAGTTTTCCCTTTGTGATCAAGGTAGGTCTAAACATTACAAAGGAGTGATTCTTGAGCTCTTCAATTAATACGATTTGTCTGAGATTATCGTATTGTCTGAGATTAATACGATTTGTCTGAGATTAATGCGATTTGTCTGAGATTATCGTATTGTTCGTCAATCTTCTTGGCTGAGCACCACCTTTCACATAATCGTTCTGTGTCCAGTGTATTTACTACATTATCTAGACCTTTGTCGTTATGCTTCAGATACCAGTCAATGCTGTTGAAGACATATTCCTTAGTCACATCATGATCATAACGTTTTTGTACCGAGAGTGAATGTAGACTCCAGACCTTGTGACAGTAAGTACACTTGGTAATAACAATTTACAATGCTCTTTTATAAAAACAATGTACAAAACCCTCCTATAATAGCAATGTACAAAACTCTCTTATAGTAACAATGTACAATGCTCTCTTAAAATAACAATGTATAAAACCCTCTTATAATAACAATGTACAAAACTCTCTTATAGTAACAATGTACAATGCTCTCTTATAATAACAATGTACAATGTTCTCTTATAATAACAATGTACAAAACTCTCTTATAGTAACAATGTACAATGTTCTCTTATAATAACAATGTACAAAACTCTCTTATAGTAACAATGTACAATGCTCTCTTATAATAACAATGTACAATGTTCTCTTATAATAACATTGTACAAGACTCTCTTATAATAGCAATGTACAAAACTCTCTTATAGTAACAAGGTACAACGCTCTCTTATTTAGTTTTAGTTTTCAGCACTTTTCACAAATTGAAGATAGTATTAAAAGTATTTAACTACCTTATTTTTTAAAATATGGAGGTGGTTATTAACTTAATATTTCTAGTAACATAAAAATATAAACTTGTATGCAAACGTGGTAAGTGTTTTCCGATTGCATGTTCTAGTTATTTTAATAACTATTGCATTTCCCTTTCTTCTTCTCTCTGTCTGTCTCTGTCTCTCTCTGTGTCTCTCCGTGTCTCTCTCTCTGTCTGTCTGTCTCTCTCTCTATTTAACTCTTTTTTTCTCTCCACCTTTGTATTCTGTCTATCTCTCTCTCTCTGTACATTTACCTCTACTTTTCCTCTTTCTGAACTTGCGGTTCAATCATTTCTTTATGAAGCTGAAGTTTTGACAATTCAATTTCCAATTGGTATTTTATCAAGAATTCCTTTATTTTTCTGTCAAAACAGATACGTACCTACTAATCAAACCCAAAGCACTTTAATAAAAAAAAATCTTTTTCCAAAACATATTCAACGAAAATACTTTTTTATTTCTTGTTTTTTTTAAAGATGCACTAAAGAAATATAAAACAATGTATGGCAAGCTCAAACAACCATTTCTTTTTCATAGACTCTGGTTAGGATCTCACTAGATTACATTTTGAATGCTTGTTGGTTTTACTAAGAATTGCTTAAAGGGGTGAACTTAAATTCTTTACAAGATACAAAGAAAATTCCAAAATAACGTCAGTTTAAGTTTCAAAAGCTAATATAATTTCGTTTATCCCGGACGAACTCCCAATTTCTGTTACGACTCTATGGTCTTAATCTAAGTAACATAAAGAAGCGAACCAAACAAAGTGTGGTTTGCAAAATTCAACAAATAATTTAAATTTTCTAGAATACAAGATGAAAATTCAAATGGAATATAGGATATAGTGAATTAAATTCCCCCAAATCATAAAAGTCATAAATGTTCAATCACAAGTACAACAGTATAAAATTTTTCGAAATGAATTCAACAATTTTCAATGTGCTGATACACCAATCGTATTGATGCAAAACACACACACACACACACACACACACACACACACACACACACACACGTCATATGGGGTCCATTTCGAAATAAAGTCACAATTTAAGGTACATATAGGGATAAACTTAAGCAATCAGTCTCATTTCGATTTCTGGAGTCATTCAAACTTTTTGTGTTCCTGATGTAAATCTGCAGATGTATTTTATGTTGTATTTATATATTTTTAGAGAGGAAAACATTTGTTTGGAGTGCTCAGTTTTGATAGAAAGTGCTAATCGTCTTGGAAAATAAGATTATTCTCGAACTATTATATATTATTCTAATGAATTCTGGACAATGCCATCTGATAACGTCGCGCTTCTTAAAGGACCATTACATTTTTTGGTATTGAAATTAAATGGGACTTTTCATTTGTTTAGGACATTCAATGACTTCCATAAGGACAATTTTTGATTGACTTCATTATATTGTAAGTTCTTCTCACATTTTTGTATTTGATACTTAATTAAATTGTTTGTAACGTTTTAAAAACCTGTTGGTTTTGCTCCTTCTATTACTTGTTTGTTACCATAGCGTCGTAACAATTAAATAAATAATTCAGTTCAAACTATATCTCAGCATATCTAAACTTGATTCATCAAGCATATATTATAATAAGAATTAATAATTTTGTTCATCATAACCGTATATAAAAAGCAAAGACTCAATAAGATAATAGGATATGGATCATTTTCCATCAAATTCGTAAACAAATTCCTTTCCAGAAAATACCAAACTGGTAAATAAAGCTAGGCTTTGAACTTAAATCCATGTAAAATCACTACAAAAATCACGTAGACAATATAACTTCCCAGAAAAATCCCATGCTCCTGAACTAAAATTCAAGTAAACATAGTTTTAAGACAATATCATTAACACAGTATGCTCCAAAAATCTTTTTCTCATTAATGGTCTTGCATACAATATAAGTTAGATATACGTTAGATACAACATTATAAAAAGGGGGGAGGGACCCAGCGTATTCCCAGTTCATTGGAAGAACGAACAGGGGGACAAACAGATATAGGCCTGAATGTTTGATAAGTTATAATCCAAAAGGTTTTAAACATAACCTCTTTTCAATCATGTTTCTAGCAGACGACTTACCCAGGCAAGCGGTGTTTAAGAGTCAACAATTGGACCCCTTCAGTTTTAATCTATATGAAGTCGATTCTCCGTCATATATGCGAGCAGCAGAGAGGAAAAACAGACTTTCTCTAATTGGGGTATATTTTAAGCAAAATATTCTAAGGCTCCATTTGCCAAACTGAGACTTAACAATTTTAGAGTTCTGTTTGTCAAACGGAGCCTTCCTCAAGGGTAAAAAAAAAAGACGCCATTTAGTTGACGTTCACCTCCTCGGCTGCTAATGCGCTAACTAAATATTTGATCAAGTCCTTAAGATTTCACAAACAAACTAATTTGTAAAACCTCACCTCGTAAATCAATCAGATTATTAGATTGGTCAGTGAGTTTGAAATTAATTCTCGTTAACAAATTATTATGACATCGCATATAGACTAGATTAGTTGGGTCTTCAATAATTAGAAATCCTGGAGGAGCCGTTGGTGCAAATGAGTATAAAATATATCCTTGCTGAGCTTGATTTGATTGTTCGAGATTTATTTGATAATTTCCTTCGATAACATCACATACTAAATTGAGCGCAATCACCGTTGAAATATTCACATTGTTCGGAGCAATATGTCTACCGCCACCTTCTGGATCATTATTATATTTCAGAATATTTGCTGTAGAATTCTTCAATTTTTTCCAATTATCGTGGATTCTTTTGAACCCAATATCAATAGCATCGTTAAGTTGTTTCTTTAGTTTATCCGGGTTATATCCAGGGATTTTAGATGTTTGAATATCCTCTTTTGGGATATTGAATTCTACTGCAAACACTTCTTTATAAATTTCATTCATTAATACTTCTTGAATAATTTTCGTATGAAATGTTTCCATATCGTTGATGA
Organism: Unio delphinus; assembly: GCA_029339505.1. Taxonomy (NCBI): domain Eukaryota; kingdom Metazoa; phylum Mollusca; class Bivalvia; order Unionida; family Unionidae; genus Unio; species Unio delphinus. Next base: position 7,228,227 of record JAQISU010000042.1, read on the forward strand.
TTTTGTTACCTGTTTGTACTACACTAATAAACTCGTTTTGGGTGAGAGAGCTGGATTTGATGGATATTAACAATAATGAAAAATCATTATTCATCTTTGTTAAGTTTTCTTTGATTAGGTGGGTGTAAAATATCATATTATTTTTATTGTCGTATCCTATAAATTTGGGAGAAAAATCTTGATAACTTTTTATTGGATTATCAGGTTTCATCTTGTCTGTGACATAATCGGATTTCTTAGGTTCGGGTGGAAAATCCTTCGAATTTTCTCGCGAGTTATCCGGTGGTAATTCAGGCCATCCTAACACGGATCTTATAGAACTCTGATAAATATCTACAACGTATCCTTCTGTATTTATCTCGATAGCGGATGATAATGTTGGTTCGTGAACTGTTATAGCGATTTTTGATTCTTTTCCAGTGAGAGATTTTATTCTTCGTTGAAATTCAGCATTGATCTGTTCGATTTGATATGACCCAGTTGGTATAGAAACAACCTGCCAATCTGGTGTTCCGTCTTCACGATTCTTGTTTGCAAATACCAAGGAATTATTCGGTTGTTGACCACCAAATGCTACCGATCTGATATTAGGCCAGCTATGATATACTCGTAGTTTTGCTAGCGCGATCTCGCTCACGGGAACAGGAATTGGAAAATTAACACTAAATTCGGGATGTGTTGAGGTTATTGATATCGTGCTTGTTTTCACTGGTGTTGTATTTGTTACTATTTGTTGAAGTAGTTCTTGCGACGACATTATTATTATTATTCTGCTCTAATTTCAGCATTGTTGATCTATACAATTGAGTCATAGTTGAAAATTCGCTATCTGATATTGTTGTGTCATCCAACGACGATGATATCAATGAGGATAATTGTGAGTAACTGGTAGATGCAATATGATATTTAATTAAATAATCATGTAGTTTACTCTGGCTACACGATGATAGTTTTTTTGTGATCCCGGTTAATATACCAGCGATTGTAGCCACTGCGGAAATAGCGATTGGAACTACGACCGGAGCAATCATTGTAACCGAAGATAGTATTATTCCAGCAGCAGTGATTACTCCTGACACCGAGTACACGGTGATATCAACTGTGGTTATTCTTCGTTTGTATTTTTTGATTTTTATTTGATACTCCTCACAGAGAGAACTGAGTTTAGTTTGATATTCTCTGACTTGATCATAGCGATACTGATTCGATGATGGAGTCATTTTATTTTAAAAGCGTTAGTATTTTTAATTTAACTGTTTACTTAAATTCGCTACGAATTCTACGTACCACGTTACTGAACTCCTGACTAGATTATCATCTGTATTTTTTATCGTGAATTGTTCAGTTGTATCCTTGTCGATGATCGTTGATATTGTATTATTGACTCCAGATGAACTCGACGATGATATATTAAACTGATTCGGTGATACTATTGTTAATCGATAAATACCCTTGACTGCTGCGGTGATATCTAGTTTGTTATCTTTAGGTGTCCACGTATATGATCCGTGTTGAATCGTGTATACTACGTTAATGATAGATTTATCATGAGGAATTTTTACTTTTTCAATGACGCTTATCATTCTTATTGCATCCGTTAAGATATTATTAGTGGTCGTTTTAAGTTCATCGATGGATTTTTTAATATCGGGAAGTGTTATTTCAATTTTATCAAATGAGCTCCCAATAAACTTGTCTATGAGGTTTTTACGAAACGTCATAAATAATTTCGTGTGTTTTTCATATTCAGATTGAAGAGTTGCTAGTTCTAATATAGAATCTTTTATTACGGTGAGTTTTGGTTCAGTCACCGGTGGATTTCCAAAAAATTCTAGTATGGGTTTGTCAATTTTGTTAATTGTATTTCTTTGTGTTTCACTAAACTGGTCAAATACAATTATATGATCATCATACTTATCATTAAGCGATTTCAATGAATTCACTGTGTTATCATATGTTGCTAATTTATCCGTAATTGTTGAAACAAGTACACCTGGTTTGAGTTTACCCCCATCAGAAAATAACGCGATAGTATCCTTTGCTGCGTCTCGTTGTTTAACCAAAATATCATTAAGAGAGATATTACTACTTTTCAACTTACCCTGACGATCTTGAAATACAACTATTTCACCGGGATCAACATTTGTTAGGTTTAATATTTCGGCTATTTCATCTTCGATTAATTTTTTAACATCCTTGTTATCAACGGTTTCAACTCCATTATCAGGTTTCTTCAGCGATGATAAAGGTCGTCCCCAAATATCAATCATTATTATAGAAATCTTTTTATTATTCAAATCCTATGGATTTCTAATCCGAGAAACGCTAGCGTTTCTACCGCTAGTATACTCATTTACTACTATATGAGGTGGTTTCGAAAATCTTTTGGATATAGCATCAAGTACGTTTAATACTTCATTACCACATATTGGTGGATCAAGCATTGTTTGTGTTGGTAACGTAGAATACCAAGTCTTCATTGGAAAATCTTTTATATAACGCATAAATTCTTTCGGCGGCGCTAATCCATATGAGTCAAAATAAATAATCCCACGTGGATCAATCGCGTATGCAACCCAGTGAGTTCCAGGTCCGGAGCTGTTATCTAAATTAATAATACCGGTTTCAACATCATTTGGTTGTGCCGGTAACTGATCTCTCATAAAAACCCCTCTGAAATTTTTTATTTTTAATTTTTTAGCGGTATCAATTAAATCAAAATTGGACATAGGAATCGCAGATTCCCGAACTATATCGTTCCTGGAATTCGAAGACCCTTTCCGCTGTACCATGAACTCGGGGTTCCTGGTAGTCTTAGACCCTTTCCTTTTTTTTTATACCCCTTTCCAGTTGCCTTTTTCAACGCCATTCCTGCTGCGGTACCAATAGCTCCTAATGCTGCTGCCTTCGCTACCGCTGGGGCTGCTGCGGCAATCAACCCTGGAATCAACCCTAACAACGGGAATATACCACCAGTCTTTTCCATATTACGGATCGCACTTGTAGAAAGAGTAACCTGAACTCCTTTTTTTTCTTTCAGTGCTTTATTAAAATGATTAGTTTGAGTTTTTGTCAGCGATAGTTTATTCCCTCCGCCATTCATTTGATTAGGTTTCAGCGTTATTGTGGTTCCACATTGCTTAGCTGATTTGGATTGTAATTTTTTTATTTGACCAGGTGTCAACGTAACATTGATATTACTATACGACATTATACAAAACAGGTTGATTCTAAATCGTGAGTCATTTTTAAAGAATTTTGGATTAAGAAAATCTTACAGATTTTCCACTGGTGCATCTACTAGTCTCATTCGTCCACCAACACCTTCGAGTATCATTGATTTATCACTAAGAATAACAGCAACTGCTCTGTAATTAACAACATCACCAGCAACAGCACCAGGAGGAGGAGCAACAGGGTGAACACCAGGATGTACACGAGCTCGGAAGTGTATATCAACTACGGACTGTTTCATCAAGTCAAGATGTTCTAGGGAAAAGTAATAAATCGGATACAGACCTTTAAAATCCAATTGTGATATTTGTAGACCAGTATCTACATTTTGATCACGTCCCATAAATGATAGCAATCGATGATAAACACGTGCAATATGATTATTTTCATAATTAAGTTGTATATCCTCTGCTGGTTCTTGTTGTCCGTTTATTTTCAGCGAGACTTCACTACATCCTAGTTTATCAAATATCATATGACTTCTTTCTTGATTGTTTAATCTCGTAATATCCTGTAGAGCAACAAATATATGCCGTGGAGCTGAAACACCCTGTCGTGCTGCCAAATGCCATGTAAATGTACCATCAATATTAGAATCCATGGTATCTGTGGACGTTGTCAACCAGCTTAATAATCTCTTTCCCCCTTGATCCATAAATGATAGCAACCGCGGTTCTACTGACAATGATGGAGTCAACACTGGCATCCACAATGTTAGTTTTGATAAAATGACTTTACCATCGGCAATGCCATCAGCGCGCCAGATTGCATTATTATCAGTACCCTTTCTCACTAGTGCTACAGTATGCTTTACTCCATAAATAACCTTTCTGACGTTTCTACAAAATCCAAATATATGATGTAATGGGATTGCACATGAAAATTGTCTGCGAACTCCTTGTAACGTTGCCACTCGTGTTGCAAATCCTAGGTTGTAATTAGGATTACCATCTACAACTAAATCTTCAATAGCACCAGTAGTATCAGGAGCAGCAGCATTAGCAGAAAAGTCGGCAGCAGCACCTCCAACAACAGCAGGAGCAGCACGATTTCGTGGTCTTCTTTTTATATACTGAACGCCATTAGCATTATCAGTAATATCCTTCGTGAACATCATAGATGGACCCGCTGATCTAGTATAATCATCAGAGTATCTTGCTAGCCCTAATATTGTTGTTGCTACATCAACTTCACGTTCAATAGATTCGATTTCTTTTCCATCAATGAGATATCTTGCGCTTTCAAATAATGCCATAATACCATTATTAACAAAACCAACTTGTAAATTAGGCCCATATACTGTATTAAGTGGAATATTTTGTACGAGTTCACCTTCGACTTCAATAAAAGCTTCAGCTGGTAAAAAGTATTTACTGGTATCATGAACTTGAAGTTCAATTCTTCCACGAAGATCAGGTTGTACTGCGTGATAAGCAAAAAATTGATAATCACGTACAGAAGTATCTTTAAGTACTGGGGCTTCCATGTCAAATGCAACATCAGGGTTCTGTTTGAACATTTTTTATTATATATCCGATGGTCTAAATCAAAAATTCTGAAAGAATTCTGAAGGAATTTTGAATTGAAAACCCCAGGAATTCATTTAGAGAAAATCGATTTTGATCAGATTTTTTATCCTGTGAGGCTAAAAATATATTGTTTCATCGAATTTTCGATGTTTTTTTTATTGATTTTGTATTGTTTTTTGGCTAATCCGTCGACATAATTTCATGAAAATCGATTTTCTCTAAATGAATTCCTGGGGTTTTCATCCTCGATTTTCATGAAATTTTGTCGATGAATTGCATAAAAACACTAGAAAAATGAGTAAAAACACTAGAAAAATGGTAAAAAAAGTAAAAAATCTAACAAAATTAGCAAATTATAAATATTTTATAATATAAAAATAAATATTTAGTTGGGTGTATTTTAATAATGATGATGAAAATATCTGATAATGAAGATAACGTAAGTAGAATCACAAGTGATTCTGACATTAATGTTTCTGATACAAGTGATTCTGACACAAATATTTCTACAATAACCATAACAACTGAGCATCCTATTCAAATAAATAGAATCACAAGTGATTCTGACACAAATATTAGAAACACTAGTGTTTCTACAATAACTATCATAATTGGAAATCCTGTTCAAATAAATATTTCTGGAAATACTTGTATTTCTAACGTTTCCGGCGAATCTTCTTAAAACCACTTCCCGAAAGCCCACTTCCCGGAAGCCCACTTCCGGCTATCATATTTGCTGTTATATTATCCTGGGCGTTAGTCATTAATGATTGTAGTTTTTTATCCACGGCGTTATTTATTATTTTACTAACCTGTGTAGGCATTACTGCAGTAGATGGCAGTGAAGTCATTCCGACATTAGTGTTTCTAATGCTAGCATTTCCAGGTTTTGAAAAATTTCTTCGTGATTTCACTAGCGCTGTTAGTTTATCCCGAGCGGCTGAAAATGCCTTACTAGCAAGATCACCAACAGTGTTAATACCCTTATCTCGGATAACATCAATTGCTTTCATTGCTGCCTGTTTTGCAAATGGAGCCACTTTTGGAGCCATTCTTGAAAATAATCCCATTATAGTATTACCGAGACCATCTCCATAGTATACTCGGTATTTTGGTAATCGTGAGTTTACCACGTAGACGTTAGTTGGTTTATCATGGTTGTAGTGTATGATCATTCTCTATATAGAAGTATTATACTTCTAACACTAGTGTTTTTTTCAAATGCTATTTATCTAACACTAGTGTAATTTCAGTCGCTATGATAACCATGAGAATTTTCAGCTAACTCTTCAATGAAATCTCTATATGTTGCAATATCCATGATACCACCTTGAAATAATCTCCTACAGATATCAGCTGCTTCATTGATTATTTCTGGTGAGTTATTTCCGGCTCGTTTTCCTCCTACAAGTATTTCTAATCGTGCTATATCACCGAGAATATTGCCGGGACATGTTACACTAGAGTTTTCAACTAAACCACTGCCTTTTTTTTCAGTGATACCAGTTGCACCTTCAGTTGAGGTGGGTTGCTGTATAAGGGGTCTAATTGGTATCGCTGGGTTTTTTATTCGAGACATCAACTTTTCAATTTTTTCAAATCCTGTATCATTATGTGGTAGTGTAGACTTTTTAATTCTTGCTAAATATATTTTTTTTTTCCATTCCTTCTTGGTGATTGAGTCTTCATATCCAGGATTCATATACTCTTCTCGTTGACCTTTTATAGATTTGTTGACGAGAAATTTAGCAAATTGTTCATCAGTCATAGATTGTTTACTAATAAGACTTATCATATCACTTTTAAATATTTTTTCCGGATTAAGATCTCTTCGTTCCGTTTTACTTTTTTGTTGTTCTTGTTCTTGTTCTTCTTCTTCTTCTTGTTCTTGAAATTCTTCAGGTGGAAATGCTTGCGTTTCTAGTGAGGAAATATCAACATCACCTAATCGTTCAATTTCTTCTTCCTGAAGTTCTCGTTGTTGTTCTTCTTGTCGTCTTGCAGCAGTTATTATATCACCAGGAAGTGTTTTTAATGATTTTTTCGTTTGTTTAGTTCGTTTTGATATTTTCTCTAACACAGGGAGAAAGGACTCTTTCTGCGCGCTTTCTTGTTTAGAGATTGCTGTTTTCACATCTGTAGTTGCACTAACAATAGGTTTGAAGAGTTGTTCTGTATCCTCAGAAAAATCAGTCTGAAATAATTGCCGTTGTTGAAGTTTTTCGCGGATTCTATCACGAAGGGGTAATATTTTCTTAAGAGCTTCAAGTCGCTCCTTTACGTTCCGTGTGGTCAATGATTGTCCTACCATTATTGAAAGAGTATCACTAATTGTTAAATTAGAAATGCAAAGGATTTTTTAATGCAAAGCATTTCATTGCAATTTTTAATTAAAAAATCCAAAGCATTTCGAAAGAAATCACTAACTAAAAAATGTAAATCATTTTAATACTTCCTTGTTGTTACACACATAATTTTACTTCCTCATACCGTACTGGTTATACAAACAAGGGAGGCTCTCTACGCGTGGGCTCATCACCTTCAGAGTTTTCCATTAACATTTTTAATTGTCTCACTTTACAATTAATAAGTCTCTTTTGTTCATATTCTAATCCTAATTGCTTACGTACACGTTCAACGATGCTACATAATGGTACGAAGACATTAACATCTTCAGTATTTACTAAACTCTCACGTATAAGCTTTTGGATATTTTTGATTAAAAAATATTTCTTAGATAGAACATATTTTCCTGTCTGTTCTGCAAATTGTATATCCTCGAAATTGGTCATAATTTGATCACAATCCAAACCTGAACATAATTTTACATTTTGATCCTTCAACTTATTGATTTCAATAATAATCAATTTGAGATTTTCAAGATTCATATATATATAAAAATATATTTGTTTAAATGCAAAGTATTTTAAATACAAAGTATGAAAATTCTTTAAAAGTATTAAAAATACAAAGTATGAAAAATACAAAGTATTTCAAATACAAAGTATTTTAAAATGAATTCTGGATACACTAAGGTGTTGATCATCTTAGTATACCCAGAAGCTTAATGCGATTATAGGTGATTATATATAATGAATGACGACTGCACACATTCACCGTTTGAACCCCCTTGGTGTTTTATACATCAAGCAGCGCTCAACGGTTACAACCGACAAACACATAACAATAGATTATAGGTGAACAATGAATGAATTGATTTCAATGACAATGCGACGGTACAACAATAGATTATAGGTGAACAATGAATGAATTGATTTCAATGACAATGACGACGGTACAACAATAGATTATAGGTGAACAATGAATGAATTGATTTCAATGACAATGACGACGGTACAACAATAGATTATAGGTGAACAATGAATGAATTGATTTCAATGACAATGGATGACGCGGGCTATTCTACATTCAAGTGTAAACAAAACCGCAAAATCGAAACTTTGGTTTTGAATGTCAATAATAACGTTCATACCACGTGTGACGGTGTGGTTTTGTTTACACTTGAATTTCGGCTAATGCCCAATTATAATAAAGACGAATTTGTATATATACACTCATTACGACGAGGTGATATAAAAAAGGTGTAGTGATTGTAATTGTTTGTTTGTTTATTAGCGATCACTGACAACGTTGAAAACACATATAATACTTAAAACAGACATTAAAAAAAATGTTTAAATACGACGTGTTTATAAAACAGTTCTGTTAATACTTGAAAAAAGACAAAATTGATTGTGTTTTGTTCGGATTTATTTAATTATAACAGCCAATCAAAAATCGAAGATTTTCCAACACTAGCGTTTCCGTGTTTAAGATCCGTAACTCTGTCATTGGTGGAAATCCTATGGATTTCACACGCGTTATACCTAACGGAGTTATCTCCCGTATTATATGTAAGATTTCAGATTATACAGTTACGTAAGTAAATTGAATTTTATTATTAAAGCGTTTTGAAAAAGCGGTTTTAGTTTTATTCTCTGCCACTTTTTGTACCGAGGGTGGGCAAATATCGAAATACTTACCAGCTGAAGTAATAGACGGAAATATTTTTTCCTTGTTGTCAGTGATCGCTTTTACTGGTCTAGCATTTTTCGAGTATTTCCCAGTTCTTCCTCGTTTTGTGTTTTCACATTGAGAAATAGCTTGAAGGTTGTTCAATTTGTTATTCTTAGTATCGGAATCAATATGATCAATAACAAGGTCATCATTGATCAATCCGTTAAATACTTCATAGACGAAACGATGATTGAGATATTTCTTATTTCCCCCAAACCTCAAATATCCCATACCATTATCACACCCAACAGATTTCTTATTTTTATTGTGTCTAACAACACCATCACTAGAAGCTTCGTAATTTTTAATAACAGGATGTCTTTGAAATTCTTGGCTCATTTGTATATATAATATATCTATTTGTCTAATTCGTTAATTGGCTGAATTATAACATTGGAAAATCTTTTTATATAATCAGCCGTAGTTTTTATGATTTTGCTATTGACGTCGTCAGGATTTTTGATTCTTCGCTTGTCATAATAACGTTTTAACTCTCTATAACGCTTACCCCCGCAATTAATGCATAACTGCGACTTGCCTCTTACACCTACCCCACAATGCAAGCATGGTAGAGGTCCCTCCGAACCATTTCTCACACTCTGCATATGATACCCACAGAATTCATTTCTGCATGATTTGTTACACGGAGTCTTTGATCCAATCATAAGCCATTTGCAATGATTCATTATATAAAATTTTCTTATTTAAATACTTGTTTTAATTATAATATGAAGGAGTTCAAGAGATTATCGAAAATTAAGCCTTGGAAAAATGTTAGATTTAATCTCGATAGAATCTCTGATATACCTAAAAGTCTAGTAGATGATAAACCACTATTGAGTAAAATCAGCGACTGTTTTAATGAGTTTAAGCGTGATGGAGCATCTCATACGTGGTCGACATTTCGAATTATTGATGAAGATGTCAATATACCTGTAATTGATGCTACTATGAATGATATAAGAGCAGCTGAGATACTTTCACACCTTGGCCAGAAATCTCTACGGAGGTATTTTTTTAGAATAAAATTCATTATCGAAGAGGAAGGTGAATGGATTATCAGAGATAAATTTGACCCAATCCTTAAGGATAAAAAAACTGTTATTGTGAGTAGAGATTCCAAACCAGGAATTCTAACTGGAATTGACAAACCATACTATGAGAAATCTTACCCTGTAACAGCAGTTGTGTATGGGTTATATCCAATAAATAATAATCCTAATATTACAAAACTAGCTCCAATGTTTTCATCATCAGTGGCTTTGCCACTTAATTGTGTAGCAACACGGTTAATAGAACACTTTACAAATGCATCCCGGAGAAACAAATTAACTGATCTACGAAGAAAAAAAATAACCGAATGGGAACTAACAGTGAATCAACATGGAGCAACGATTTCCGATATAGCTAAATTAGAAGCATTATTAAAATTTCCAATATCGGTAGCGACAATAACCGGAGAAGTATTATACGAACCGAAATATCAATCGCGAGGAGCTCCAATTGAAATTATTGATCATAACAAACACGCGTGGACACCCGCGGTAAATATATTTCCACGAGAAAGAACTATTCGATATATCCCTAAAGAATTTTCAGATGATTTCTATGAAGAAAAATTATTTGATGCTATTCACGCGTTAACCAAAGACGACCCTGTGTCAGTATGGTTACTCAGGAGTAATGAGGATCCGGAAATAGGATTTGATCAGTTTGTAAAACCAAATGGTGAATTATATCGAACTGAAGAATTAGATACTAGAATGAGAAAAATCGCTAATGAGTACTTAGAAAATTCTAAAGAATTTTCTGTAGAAAAACTACTTACGGATAGTTTTACTATTCCATCAGTGGTAGCTCACTTCGCAAGAGAAAAAAACTCATGGCGTCCAACACGAAGTGATTTTCTGGAGGACGTGAAGTTGAGTTGCGTCGAATTTGGTCATGGAGGATTGTGGAATACGAAATACTCACGTGATGGTATGATTTCAATTGATATATCCGCGTGTTATCCTGGAAGTTTTCTCGGATATGGAGAATGCTCTGAGTACTTCAAACGATTTGGACATCCCACACATGAAATGACTCGTGTTGCGATTAATGGTCCATTGCCTGGAACTGCTAGCAGTTCTAATTTTGATTTAACCGGGTTCGCTCGTGTGATATCATTCGAATTAGCTACAGGGTTACATCCGTGTAGTTATCTTTGGCTTGGTAGACATATGTATGAAAAAGCGTGGATGCCAATTGTGCTATTGCGGTATATGATCGATTGTGGTATGCTAATATCGTTAATTGTCAGTGAAGCGATTATTTGTTATAACGCTCAGAAAGATGTTTGGTTACCAAAACCCGATCTAGAAAAAATAATTAACGAACAACGAAAACAATTAGGAGATGGAAATTCGAAGAATTTCAGCGAGGAACAAATCATAGATTGGTCTAAGAAATTATTCGAAGGTAGTAATAGAGAGGCTAAAGATCTCGGACGAAAAATAATCGGTAAATTCACTCAAGGTGGAAGATTTGATAATGCAAAATACTCTTCTAGATTAATCATAGACGATGAAGAATACAATTTCATAATATCTGATTTAATAAAAAAAGGGAAATTTGTAACCCGTAAGAACGCTTTTCTATCAGGGGAATTAGATGAGGAAGCTTACAAATCTGCGAGCGGAACTAATAATGTTTGGGTAGATGATGTCCTTCGAAATGGTAAGAAATTAGGTACGGTTATTACCTACTGTGATGGATATAGTTGTCAGTACACACATTTGAGAAGTTCTATGCTCGCCTATTCTTGTATTAATCTATTCTCGATGATAAACAGATTTCCTAATACCGCGGTTAGAGTAGCTACTGATTCGATGTATATCCATGAGAAATACAAATCAGATGTAGCTAAATTCACAGATCCTAAAGAAGCGTGGGGGAATTGGAGGTTTAAAAAAGAAACACTACATGAATATTGTAAATCCGCAGACGTTGCTATGGATGATAAATACTTGAAAAGTAACCATAATATCTCAGAGATTAAATCAGAATTTTCTACTGCACCGCCTGTATCCGATCCGATTTGTAGATACAAGACAGTTTATTTAAACGGCTGTGGTGGATCAGGAAAGACAACTCGTGCAATCGAATTATTTCGTAATAGAAACACAAATGTTTCTAACATGATTGTGTTAACACCAACTCACAGACTCGCCAGAGAGATGATAGCGCGTGGAGTAAAAGCTTGTACTTATCACAGCTTCTTTCGATGGAAAGGCGATAATTGGACTCCTGATCGAATGGGCGATAAATTCATTCCTGATGTAATAATCTGGGATGAAATATGCACGGTATCGTTAACAGTATTACAGACATTTCTATCATGGTTGTTGACAAAAAACACAAAAGTCGTCATGTGCGGGGATCACGGCCAACCGCAGCCATTTGTTGGTGGATCTCCACATGAATGGCTAAAAGGATTTGTAGATTATTATGAAGAGATTAATACCGACCATAGATCACTTGATGAACAATTACGAGAATTCAAAGCGCTAATTAGATTACAACCGGATAAAATCCAATGTGAAATAGCGCGTGAAATAATCTCTGAAACTCCCATGAATGATTTTTGGGAAATGTGGAAGCCAAATGATTTAATAATCGCGAGTAGAAAAATAGTCAGAGACGCACTTCAGATGAAGTTGTTTGCGCTACATAAAGAAAAATTTGCAACACTTCCAGTACCACTCTGTTATAGACCTAAGGATACACGAAAGCAGAATATCGACGTTGACATTCCTGGACAACAACAAAAGCAGAATTTAGTATTAAATGATATTGTGTTGGTTGATATCAGCGTCGTTAAAGATGCATTAGGTGCTGATAAATCCCCATGGACGTTAGGTTATGCAGCAACAATACACTCTTCACAAGGATTGACTATATCCGATACAACTCTTTGGATAGTAGATAATCATATTGAGTGGTCAAATTTAGTTTATCTCGCAGTATCCAGAGTACGGCGAATAAACCAACTTCGAAGAATTGTGGTTAATGATAATGACAATACATTAAGTAATATACACACCGATGATAATATAATCAGAAAAAAACTCTCTGGTTATAAACAACAGGATAAAAAAAATAAAAGAGAATTTGACATTGATGCTGAATTAATTAAGACACTAAAGCAACAACAGAACAATCACTGCGCGAGTTGTAATTGTATAATGAGTTGGAATTGGTCGGATAAAGATCCTCGCCAATTCACCGTAGATAGAAAAGATAACAATCTCGGTCATGTCAGAAACAATGTGATGTTGACCTGTCTTGAGTGTAATAGACGCCGGGGTGACAGCACCCTGGGTGCTAATTAAGACCACGCGGTGGTAATTGAGTATCCTCGGGAATCACTTGTAATTGTTCGCGTGTAAATCCTCGCTGAGGAGCAGTTGAATCCAGTTTATAGACTGGAGGTCTACCCGTAGATCGTGTTATGCCGGATATTTTATGCGTAGTGACGCTCCAAATAGGATCAGTAGCTCTTTTTTTACCACCCTCAAGCTCTCCTGGTTCGTATAAGTACCTTACAATGACATTACTACCAAGAATTGGTTCTTTGAAATCTTTTTGTGAAATTCCTTGGATTTCCATTTTGATAGACGCCTTCTTAATAGCGTTGACAGGTTTCATATTAATTGTTCTAGTAATCTCATTATTGATTGCGGTAATCACAGCTGGTAATCTCTTGACCCATTCACGGGATCGTTTATCCTGGATGAATTCTTTTGCGTATTGATATCCGAATAACCGCTCAGCAAGGGTTTTATTAAACCGTTCAACAATTGCCTGATCGCGATGTAGCGCAGTGTGTCCTCGTCTGATGGCGACATTATGATGTTTCATCGTAGATGTAACAACACCTTGAAATTCCTTGCCAGGATCAACTTGTAACAGATTTGGCCAGCGCAGAGGACCTCGTCGATAAATCCTCTCAAATGCAGAAGCTACTTCAGTAGATGATTTTGTCCTTAACGGTTCTGCTTCTTTGTATCGACTTGCAATATCAACTAACGTTAACGCGTATTTGTAACCGTTGTCATGCGGCAGAAATAGTATATCAGCTTGATGAACTTCATTAGGTGTTGTAACATCAAAATGCGAATAGTTAATTTGTTTAGGCTCTGGTAGATAAATTTGCCATATTGCCTGTTTAGATAACCAATTTGCCGCTGTAGTTTTTTTCACCTTTGATGCACTAGCTAGTTTATTGATTGCTGCGTAACCTCTCCAGTATCCTCTCGGAGAATAATAAATAGATTCCATATTAAAATGCTAGCATTTTCAATTACCAGCACCTAACATCAATTTACCCTTCATAGCAGATTTTACCAACCAAGAAGCCAACTTTTCTTTGAAGGATTTATCAGGAATAGCATTTAACGCATGAATTAATTTTACATCTGCGAGATGTCTGTGTTGAAGATTGCTGCTTTTATAAGCGACATCATGAGCATGACACGCCTTATCAATAGCGTTTATTGGATACTCGCCGGGTCGGGGCTGATTTTGATCATCAAGTCTGATATCTAATCGTGTTCCCGGTCCACAGTAGCTATATCCTGGAAGGTGCTTTTCTCCTGGATACTTTGCCCACGGTGTTCCTGGGAGTTTTGTCAATTTGGCTGCAATATCACCTCCTCGTTTTTTTTTAAAGGTTTCGTGGAAGTAAATCTAAATTTTTTCGTACTACATTGTACACATTTACCAGAAAGCGCTGATCGATTATTTTTCGTTGTAATCGTCGTCAAGTCATTTGTGCCAGTACGCGTCCTACACTTCACACAATATAGATCCATAATTATATTATATAACGGCATGAATGTAATTGATTATTCAGCTACGAGACGACGGGAACCTATTAGACACCATGCAATGTTACCAAATTCTATTCGCGCGATTATCATCGGACCATCTGGAAGTGGTAAAACACAATTGCTACTTAATTTGATAACGAGATGGATGAAGTGGGATAAATTGTACATGATTGCTCCGAGTGTAGACGATCAACGATGTTATGAAGTATTAAAGGATTTTAATGATGCCGCGCAAGAAATTAACGGTGATGGTGTTATTGAGTTTATAACCGATATCGAAGAGGCACCGAATATTGATGATATTGATGGAAGTATTAACAATTTAGTCGTATATGATGATATCATGTTAGATAATCAAAAGAATCCTGCTAGAATATTTTCCCGGGGGCGTCACAAAAACACCGATGTGATATATATCACTCAACGTTACACTCAAATACCAAAAGTGATCAGAGATAACTGCAATATGCTGTGTGTATTTAACGGAGTTGATACTCATACTCTTAGAAATATTTGGCAAACTTGGTGCGGTGGTGATATGGATCATAATCAATTTAAAAATTTCTTTAGCCGCGCTCAGTCAATCCCACACGGATTTGTGACGATAAATTTATCAGACCCTCGGACAAGATATCGTGTCGGACTTGATCAAATATTTAGTTAGCGCATTAGCAGCCGAGGAGGTGAACGTCAACTAAATGGCGTCTTTTTTTTTACCCTTGAGGAAGGCTCCGTTTGACATACAGAGCTCTAAAATTGTTAAGTCTCAGTTTGGCAAATGGAGCCTTAGAATATTTTGCTTAAAATATACCCCAATTAGAGAAAGTCTGTTTTTCCTCTCTGCTGCTATGCGTCATTTCGCCGACGATACTATAATAGATTGTGGACAAGACGGCATCATCAACTTATATACTAAATTTTGATATTTTGAAAATAACCAATGGTAAGATAAATGGCCTGTTAAATTCAGTTTTAACAGAACTGAATAAATGGTTCATTCAACAACAACAAAAAAAAAACTATAGATCATCCCTCCCTACCATATTCCATAATACTATCGATCAATTAGGTTGACAATCATTGTAACCTAAGCATATTTCTCCCAGGACGGCACGTGACATGAAGAGATGTCCAATATTATCTCACCAGCCTCGTTTCAAATATATATAATACTATCGCATAAGGCACGTTTCCAGTAAAAACAAATGCGCATTTTCCCCATGATCATTAATGAAGAACGACGCTTAACTTATGTTTCAATTCGTTCTATTCCTTGATGTACAGAGGAAGAATGGCATTATTGCACTTTATGATTTCACACAAATTAATGTAGGTATTGTGACAAGCAACTAGGGTAGATAACTTTGGTGTTTTGAAAAATTAATCAGGCTTGGACAAACTTGAAAATAAAATTAGAAAACGTACACTACTAAAATTGTATATCGAAGTTATCCTTTACACTAGCAAAATATCATGCCAAGTCATAGGACTTAAGATAGTTTTTAATATACAACACTCGTCATAAAACTATCACCTATTCCCAAGGAATTAACAAAAACGAGGCCAGTTGATGACATATTTTATTTCGTTCCATACGTGCTTAATTACACGTATTTATTTAATCGTCAAGAATATTAGGTACGCCAAAAAATATTATGTAATATTTTGATATTCTAGGACATAATAAAGAATTTCTTTCGTCGTTAAAAAAACTTACCTTCTTTGTTGATAATCGTCGCTATAAATATATCTTATACGTCTTATGCATTACAAACTTTCTTAACTGTGTCTGTGTTACAAAAATGATTAAAGTAAACGAGACCATTCGATCATTCCGAACATTAATGACCGTCCCAGTCAAGTGAATGTGACGTCAGAGATGGAACGTCTGAAGCACCCCAACTATTTAGCCTTCGTGTGATATTTATATGCCTGAATTTAGTAACTTTGGGAACAATCATCAGTTTTGAGCGACCGACATTTTAAACAATACCAGTTTGAGAAAGAATTTGATTTTCATAGTTCTGAAGTTGGTGTACCAGACTAGATCTCGGATAATCAGACTTGTCAACAGGGAATGGGCTGTACAGTTGTGTGTGTGGTTTATGATTTATATTTTAAGAATATATCCAGTTCAGTTACATTTTTATTTCCACCGAATATGAACTTGACTTTAAATAAATAGCAAGAGATAAATCTTATCCGTGTTAGGAGTAGGTTGGAACTGACCTTCTGACCTGCATGACGTGACGATACTCCCGAATCATTTATGGTGACGTGACGACTGTCTAGTTTACTATGACATGGGAATTTACTTTCCAGGCGCTGCGAGTTACAAGCGCCGAAAGCGAACCGGTATTTGGTCTTACCTTGTTCACATTCTTTGCTTCGATTAACCCGACATTTTTTGCCAATCGACATCATGTGGTTTTGACGCTAGCTTCTGCCCGGACTTTATTCATCCTATGTGACATATTGTAATGAAAGATAACTAAATTCTTTGTACATACAGTGTCATACAAGACGTTCTATCACGTCATAAACATGAATATATAGGTTGATAGTACAACTGATTTGAACTGGTAATCACAGTGTAATCAGGAAAACAATTAACAGTTATGCATTTCAAATTTAAAAGAAGTCCCTCGTGCAGTAATACTTCTGGTTATGTTTGGGAAAATTATTGTTGTCAGATTAATAATTAATATTGTTTAAAGAAAAAAAAACACCTGATGAGAGAAAAAAATAGGAATATGTATTTAAACCTCTTTTATTTGTCAAAGCCAACAAGAGACCCAACTGGTCCAGAGATCTCTCATCTGACTGACATCTGACTAAATTTCCAATGCTAGAATAGTTGGTCAAAAATTCGGGGTAAGTAGGATGCTTACTGTAAAAATCTTCTTTAAACTCTGCTGAGTGAATATAAAAAGAATTATTTGAAGAATATTTAAGCTTCATTCATATTTGAGAGCAGATCACACGCTTATTTGTATAAATGTATAGGATGGTAGATCGGCATCATTTCCACAAATAAAAGGGTTTCATGTCAGAATGTCTTCTCTACGGAGCGGTTTTTGAGCAATCATTTTAAGATTATCTATTATTTGCAAGAATGGTGATATGTGCTTACGGATCCATGTAATTTGAGATAACTTGTAAAGTCTCTTATACAGAATATTTTCAGTCAAAGTGGTTAAAATTATGTTAAGCGTAATTTGGCAAGATGTAATTTGAAGTGTTTGTTTTTCTTCTACTTTTAATAACTACAACCATATTTGAAGGCATATTGGGATAAAATGGACAAATTCGTAACGACTTAATTCTACAACTATTTGTCAAATTTGGTCAAAATGTGTTGATGTGTTAAGGGACATTTATTTAAAGAGTATTTCAAACATGACAGTGAGAGGAAGTGAATTCGTCATACTGTATTACTGACAATGAGAGGGGCCTGAATACGTCATACTGTATTATTGACAATGAGAGGGGCCTGAATACGTCATACTGTATTATTGACAATGAGATGGACCTGAATACGTCATACAGTATTATTGACAATGAGATGGACCTGAATACATCATACTGTATTATTGACAATGAGAGGGACCTGAATACGTCATAATGTATTATTGACAATGAGAGGGGCCTGAATACATCATACTGTATTATTGACAATGAGAAGGACCTGAATACATCATACAGTATTATTGACAATGAGAGGGGCCTGAATACATCATACTGTATTATTGACAATGAGAGGGGCCTGACTACGTCATACTGTATTATTGACAATGAGATGGACCTGAATACGTCATACAGTATTATTGACAATGACATGGACCTGAATACATCATACTGTATTATTGACAATGAGAGGGACCCGAATACGTCATACTGTATTATTGACAATGAGAGGGGCCTGAATACATCATACTGTATTATTGACAATGAGAAGGACCTGAATACATCATACAGTATTATTGACAATGAGAGGGGCCTGAATACATCATACTGTATTATTGACAATGAGATGGACCTGAATACGTCATACAGTATTATTGACAACGAGAAAACCTGAATACGCCATTCTGTCCTATTGACAATGAGAGGGACCTGAATACATCATACTGTACTAATGACATTGAGAGGGACCTGAACACGTCATACTGTACAACTGACAAGGGACCTGAACACGTCATACTGTACAACTGACAAGGGACCTGAATACGTCATACTGTGCTAATGAAATTGAGACAGACCTGACTATGTCACACATGTGTTTTTCTCTCTCTCAATCTTTATTCCCCTTGTCATATTTAAATTAGCAGCAGCAAGGTAATCTGTAGCATATAACTTAACGAGTAATTAACTCTAAAGCGTAGAACTTAGAGTAAGGAACTCTATAGCGTAGAACTTAAGATTAAGGAACTTATAGCGTAAAACTTAACGAGTAAGACCTCTAAAGCGTAGAACTTAAAGACGCAGATGCAATTATAAAGCCATCATCCGCATGCTAACAAATTCTAAAAATAAAATAAAATTCTGGCATTGTTAACACGGAGATTGCAAAAACTTCTCACACTTCGACTCGGATTGTATTGAAAATTCTGACGTCTGACAGGTTCGTGACTTGACATTAGCTAGTCGTCATACGTCAGTCAATTTGATGTCAGCCAATAATTATTCAACATTTGACCTCGATTCTGATCGGTCCGCTTGAGACTTGTTGCCTAAACTAGTAAAATTCGTGTGGGAGTTTTAAGAGACATAACTATCACTGTTACAGAACTAGTGTCTCTATATACGTTGCTAAATATTCCAGTGCTAGATTAAGACCCTAAGTACTGAAAAATTATGGTGCCCCGCCCCCACCTCTACAAAATGTGAAACTCAAAAACAATAATAGTTAAAGCTATAAAGGTGGGATAATACCAGTGTTGACATCATTCCAGTACATTAAGATAATTTCTGCTTCGTCTTTTCCCATATATCATCGAGGATGACTCAGAGGCGTAGCGATGATATTTTGCGCCCGGGGACGAACTATAAAATTGGCGCCCCAGCGATCTTGTGACCGATTTATTACTCTTGTTTACTTATTATAATGTAACATTGTACGCCTCATTTTGGCGTCCCTGTACCTTGGCGCCCGGGGACATATGTACCTCCCTGCCCCCCCCCCCCCCCTTAGCTACGCCTCTGGGATGACTAGATGTGTTTGACTAAAGTCAGTCACGACCCCATGATCTAGGAGAGGAATTTTTTCTACAAAAGAAATATATTCTCCTTTTATTTCTTTAAGTAATATGTACGCCGACTGCTACCATTTTCAGCACCACACAATATGCTGTTGAGGACGATCGGACAACTTTGATTTACGTTCGATCACAAAATCGGGTTTGCTTAAACCACTAGGTTAAAGGAATTGGAGAACATAGTGAGTCCCAACTTTGACGATATGACATTTCGTCACTCATTTCAAAACAGGAGGATGCTTCAGTAACAATCTGAGATTCCATCAACGACAGAAGACATTTATACATGTTTAAGTACTTCTTTTCCTGATGTCGTTGCAAAACAAAACATATTTAAATATGAAAAACAAAGTTCATTTTTTGTTAGCTTGTTTCATTAGTTACACAAAATGTCATTGGCATAGTCTCCTGCCTATTTTGTCCAACCATCCAATTGAAGACGTGTCTAGTCAAGTCATGTAAATCCAGTTGTAAATCTGTTGGAGTCCAACTGGCTATACACGCTTCTTGGCACGTATGAGGAGCCAATAAAACGAAGGAAGTCGTCTTCATACTCAGGTACCCAATTTATATTTAGCACGATTCGCCAACCATTTGTACTCAATGTCACTTTCTAGCACAAGTTTGACGATCATATATGTGCATGTACTGTTCATAAATGTGCTACAGAGACTATTCTGGTAAACGAAATCCAGCAAAGATAGTCGCGAAAGCAGACACCTCATGGTATCCAAAATTCAATGGAACTGCCACGTTTTTCAGTTCTTTTAAAGGTACTTAGTAATCAGATCAGTCTTGAAGACTGTCACTGACTTTTTTCCATGGAACTTCAGCAAGAATGATGTCAAATATCACGACATGCAAATCTGATAATTGTGTTGGCAGTGGAGCAATGTTTCACCACTTGAACCTTTAAAAAGTAATCAGTCTTCTTATAACAGTCAAATAACATTGATTAAATAACCGATGCCATTTCGGATGCAATTGTTATTTGCATTTCACATGAGTCTGTACAAACTCTCTGCAAATGCGCTCACGCAGTTCCAGTGGAGAAGAATTTAAAAGTGCTATTCTACACTGACCTGTTAGAGGAAGGAATGTCTTTTCTTGATGAAATATGCATACATCTGCACAATGAAATCTGCTGAAGATATCAAAGAAATTAACCAATTATCCCATGTCGTTAAGGCTATACATCTTTTAAAAGCGTTTTGTAATCCTGCAGTGGCAGATGTTCTATCTGCTTGGAAAATGGACGCTCCCGCCCACACGCGAGTCTCCTGTTGCCTTGCAGGTCGGCTTTGGTTAGACAAAGACTAAGGGAGTGAACCCTAAAAGAAAGTCCGGAGTGGAGACCCTAAGGCAACTGGACGATGCACTACATTCCCTTCTGGAAACTCCTAGGTCTGGAGTGGGATGGGCACCGCCAGACGACTTTTGCCAAAGACACTGATAATGCTGGACAAATCGGAAGTTACCATACCGGATCGGTTGTCGCCCGGTAAACAAGGACCGCACC
Source organism: Unio delphinus (assembly GCA_029339505.1). Lineage (NCBI taxonomy): Eukaryota > Metazoa > Mollusca > Bivalvia > Unionida > Unionidae > Unio > Unio delphinus. The sequence continues at coordinate 7,249,717 of JAQISU010000042.1, forward strand.
TGCCGTTGTCCACCAGGACAGAGGTGACAAGTGTGCTACTGGTAATTTGCATAAATCAGAGCGAGAGACAGCATCGCCATCGCCACTTCAAACAATAGAACTCTGGCGCAAACTGGAAGACTTAAAGAGTTGACACATGAGATGTAACACTTCACATGGCACATTCTGAGACTCTACCAAGTCAGATGGGAAGCACTAGGATAACGACAAACTGAAGATAGATATATATATATATATATATATATATATATATATATATATATATATATATATATATATATATATATATATATATATATATATATATATATATATATATATATATATATATATATATATTGAGTAATGTAACGAACTCTACAACCATAAGTCCACAGGAGACCCAGAGGTGCTTGAAGTTACAAACTCCATAAATGATGATGATTTCCCACTTCTCATAGAAGAGATGGAGTCAGCAATAAAAGCACTGAAGAATTACAGAAGTATCAGTTTGATCAGCCATGCTAGTAAGGTAATGCTCAAGATCATCTTGAACAGACTGAAACCACATGCAGAAGAAATAATCGCTGAAGAACTGGCAGAACTGGTTCTGGAGTGGAAGCAGCACAACAGAACAAATATTCAATCTCAGAGTTCTGTATGAAAAGTACTCGCAACATCAACAATACATCTATTATGTGCTAATATATTTCAAAAAGGCTTTGGACAGAGTGTGGCATGAGGCATTGTGGGCCATAATGAAGAAGTACAACATGGGTATAAAGTTGACAAATAGCATCAGACAGCTGTACGCCAAGGCTACCAGTGCAGTAATTGCTCAAGGTTCTGTGAGGGACTGGTTCTAGACAACAGTCGGAATACGTCAAGGTTGTCTCCTGTCTCCCACGCTTTTCAACATCTTCTTAGAGCGCATCATGAGCGAAGCCCTAGAAAACCAAAATGAGATAGTCAGCAATGGATGGCGTAACATCACCAATCCGCTTTGCAGACGACAATAATCGGCTGACAGACAGTGAAGACGAGCTTACAACCTTAGTGAAGAACATGTATGAAACATCTTCCAGATCTGACATGTAGATAAGCGGTGAAAAGACAAAGCTGATGACAAATAGTGACAAACAAATCTCAGCCAATATTAAAGTCAGTGGACAGGAACTGGAAACAGTGAGTCAATTCAAATATCTTGGTTCCATAATCACCTAAGAGGGATCAAGAGCAGAAATTTTGTCACAAGCAGCACAAACAACGGCAGCTATGTCAAAGTTTAGAGAAATCTGGAGAGACAAGACTATCTGTCTGAAACTAACATCTGACTATTGAGAGCACTAGTCTTCTCAATCTTTTTGTATGCATGTGAGGCCTGGACCCTGACAGCGAATTACAACGTAGAATCCAGGCACTTGAAATGAGATGCTACAGAACCATCCATGGCATCTCTTACATGGACCACATCATAAATGAATAAGTGAGTAACACCATCAGGCACAAAGTAGGCCAGTATGAAGACCTCCTATTCATTGTCAAAAAAGGAAAGCTGAAATGGTATGACCATGTTCCTAGAGTCAACAGTCTATCCACAAAAATACTGCAGGGCAGCGTCCAGGGTCGCAGAAGGAGGGCTAGACAGAGAAAGAAGTAGACTGACAACATCAACCAGGAAATGTTTTGCGGAGACACAGGCCTTAGCACATGATCGAGACAAGTGGAGAGAACTGGTCAGATGTTCATTAGCACAGTGCTTCAACGTCCACCCTGGGTCAAGAGACTGATGATGATTATGAATTTTTTAAGTCCTGGATCTTTTCATGGACTACGTCCCGCTGTGGTGAATTCGTCATTTTAGATGAGCGTCTGGACTCAAAATGATCTTTCTGTCTGGGAATTTATTTTGATACTTTTTGTGTATATCAATAATTTTTGTAATTTTTGTAATGAATGTAAATTATAATGATTATCTGTAGCTGTATTTGTCTTCATGCACAGTGTCTATTTTCAGATGATCTGAACTTAAAATTGCGTCAGAGGTGCTTAGGTAATTCCTTACAGTTACAGTTATTAGTAAATATTAGGATTTTTATCATTAGACGAGTCATGTGGTATGTGAGCAGATTAAGTTAAATCGAATTGGAAGGGCTGAATCATGTGGGTTCCTGGATGATGTTGGAAATATGCGATTTGTCACGTAGGTAGATGTAGCATATTGTGTTTGCACTTTATTGGTATAAGGTTTATATGGACAGTTGTGTTCTCTCTTAGTTCTTCTGTTGCTATTGTAACATCAATCTGCAGACGATTTTATGTTGTATTCAGATAGTATTTGAGAGGAAGAACACATGTATGGACTATTAATTGGAAATATAAAGTGTTCCGGAGTTCAGAATGACGGTATTTTGACAAATAAGGACTGTTGGACGACCGGTATATTAGTGGATGTTACTTTTCGTTCTTTTGGACTGTATTTTGAGTTTTTATTAAATCTTGTTGGTTTCACTTATTTCTGTTACTTAGTGTATAACCACTAAATCGTAACAACCCGTACGGTACCATTTTGTGATCGGGTAGTTGCACTCATTTCTGGATGACGATCTGACTCTAGGATCTTAAACTACGTAACAAGAAACTTCGATAAACAACAAGATTTGGATAATTTAAAATATGAATGTATTTTCCTAAAAGACAACGTGAGCATTAAAATAACGTATAATAAGGTGACCAAATTCCAAAATCATAAAAGTTCTATTAATTCCATTATTTCTAACTAATCCGAATACATTCCAAAGTTATTTCGAATGATAACAGTGTTATTAATCCAAATGCTCCGATACAGCAATTAATTCAAGTGTCTTGGGATGAATGTTAGTGCCCAATAAAATCCAAAGAATGATCAATTAAATTAAATCAATGAATCAATCCCCTCATATAGCTCTTCCAAAGTCAACAGTATTATTAAGATTCGATGATTCTGATAATATATATAATTACCACGCAATAACTATAATGAAATGTAATTATCCTGAATGATTCGTATGGTATTTGGAAATACTTATTGAGGTAAACAAGATTCACATGGTTTGCTTTAGCTGATCAGGAAATCGATCACTTATTTTTTTAATCGGTAACCCAAGGATTCCAATCCATGAAAGTCCGTTTCGGATCACGTGCTGTCTTTTTCTTCTCACTTAGCTGTAACCTTGAAGCTTCTGAATGAAAGATCGTAGGCACTATATATGACTCATCTTAAAATTTCAGACTACGATGATAGAATATTAACATTACATCTAAATTACCCTTAACAAATTTATTATTATGAAAATAATACACATAATATTGATACACATAGCAAAAAGCAGCAGAGAGTGCGAACAGACCAGCTTTTAAAAGGTCCCATTTCCTAAACTATCGCTTCTTACAGAAACGAAAAAATTAAACCAATAACACCAAACCGAAGCCTCTAAACAACCGAAGGCCTCCCTCCAAAAATCTCTCTTGGAGTTAGTTAATTTTGTTACGGTTTTTTGTCATCGTAGTTTGTTTGTTTCTTGATTTGATTATGCGCTCGAGTTTACCCGATATGACACTTATTCGAGGTCGCACCCGGCCTGCTGCTTTCTAAATATTTTATCAAAACCGATTCGATATCAAGGATCTAGTATCATATAAATTCATCGTTATGAATCAATGTGCGGTTTGACTATGCACGCGAGAAAAAGTTTTTGAATTTAATTATATCCATGACTCCATTATACTCAGTCTGATGAATATTTCGTAACGTATGTGCATCAGCTCCGTTAAACGCAGCAAGAATATTACCTGATCACTTTTGGTATTTGTGTATCTCGCTGAGTAACATAAATCACATCAGTAATTTTATGTCTACCTCGAGAAAATAGTCGTGCCGGATTTGATTATATTAACTAAATTCTTAATAAAATCAATTAAGGTTATCTACGTTCGGCGCTTCATCAATATCAGTGATAACATTAATAATATCATCACCGTCTTCATTTATCGTTTTTGCATTTTCATTAAAGTCTTTAAACACTGCATAGTATTGCTGATCATCTATAAAATCTGACTGATACAAATTATACTTTGTCTATGTTTTGTGAAGTATTGGTCTAATAATATAACACATTGTGAAGTATTGGTCTAATAATATAACACATTGTGAAATATTGGTCTAATAATATAACACATTGTGTGATACCCCAACTTAGTATTCTGTAACATGTATTATCTCTGTGACAAGTTATCCATCTGATCAAAATTGTATTATTAATGAAACATCATTGCAGATAAATTTTATAGCAGAAAAAAATTATCTTGTGAAAATTAATGATCAATCATGTAATAATATTGGGGTAAAATGTATCAATGATACTGATGAATTATATATATTTGATGAAACATACTTTCATCTAGGACATTATATTTGTTCCACGGTGGTCTTACACAAAGAACATATTTAGTTATTTCTCAGTTTGAGCTCAATTCTCAAATCAAGTATATTACTATTTGTTATGATCATTACCGATATAAATTACTTTCAACGTGATAATTTAATATTTACCGATACAATTATGTTTTGTAAAACATTATCAAAAAACAAAAATAATTATATAAACTACAGAGTGATAACTAGCGGTATGATCATACCATCGAAGTAAAAAATCAGCTTAATATAAAACAATTACCTGTGTTTCTGAACATCGTCTTGAGACCAGTTTAAACATTACATCTTCTGGCAATTTTTCATGTCGAAGAATTACCACAATCGCATCGTTAGATAACATAAATTTAGCTGTCAAAAATCTCTCTTCCGGTAACATCCTAACTGTCATCATTGCGATAAAGGTTAACATTTTCGCGGTGGATTACAATTGTAATCCTATACACAAGATTAAATATATGTTTTGTCTGTAGTAATTGAAGGGGTTATTACGACTGATATAATCCAGCAGCTGACTGTAAAATATCATTCAAACGCTGCAGTGATGATATTATTCAATTTATTACTGTCCATGACCAGGGGGCCCGAGTGGCCGAGTGGTCTAAAGCGCTTTCCGTTACGGATCACTGCCGTCTCACCTCTGTCTGCGTGGGTTCGAGTCGAGGATTCGGCTAATGTAATTATGTGAGAAAGTTTGCCAGTAGCTTCTCGTGGGTCGGTGGTTCTTTCCGGAAGTTTTACTGGGTTCTTCCTCCACCAATAATACTGGCCGCTATGTATAGCCTATCATGTGCTGAAAAAAATGGCGTTAAACCCTAAAACAAAACATAAAATCTGTCCATGACCGCCCTTTGGGATTTTTTCAGACATAATCAATCAGATATTTAGCACGGGATCAATTACAAAACAATGATCTGCGCAGATGTGAAAAATGAAGACTTTTCTCTGTCATTTCAGATTGTCTCTATTTGGCCATTTTCATCGCGGAATTGTATAACTTATATAAAATATATCATCAGGCATTTATATTTGTGTGTGTGTGGTTAAATCCACGCGAATATTCAACAATGAAATAATAATATTTTTGTCGAGCTCAAGCAGATTCAGAAAATAGCAAGACCATTCAACGGTATATTTTAACAAATATGTTTTATTCTTCATTGTCTCGCACATAATCAGAAAAAAATACTATTTATTTGTCGAGCTAAAACAGATTAAGAAAAATAGGTTTAGTAGATATGATACTTTAGATTAGTAATCCAAGACACCTATCATTAATAATTGGTTTAGTAGATATGATTTTCACAATATGAAGCCGGGTTGGGACTGGATTAGTGAAGACACCGAAAGCAACTGCGTTGATAAGATGTTTATTATAAACGCAATTTAAATATAATCAATTCTGACACCATTATAAACAAAAGATAAGGAAAATTAAAATGTTCCTAACATGGAACCATCAATAACAATTAACTCAATGAAACCCCAAAGAATGATTTCAACGAAAGGCATTTGAAACTGACGTGAAACACGTCTGATCACCAGATCAACAAATACAAGTACACGTATAAATTTACACACACACACACACACACACACACACACACACACACACATATATATATATATATATATATATATATATATATATATATATATATATATATATATATATATATATATATATATATATATCCCTCGATTTGAGAACACCAGTACACTCTTCCAAACCAACGTCACCAAAACACAGCGTAAGTACATACACAATTGTGAAACTTCCTTTCATTAGGAATACACTCTGCTTTATAAATAAAACTTTCACCGAATTACAATAAAATTCGAAATAGATTTTAAAAAATTATCCGATCTGTTACTGAGTTTTAAATCATCATAGGATCGAGCGGTACAATCAAAGTCTACGACTTGTACGATTTCATAACCTGATCCACAGTCTCCGTTCTCTGTTCCGTTCAGACTTTTGGCTATAGGACACTTCCTACCATCCGTCTCAAGATACCCTCTTAACACGTAGAATTTCAGCACGATGCCGGATTTTCACCACTGGATTATGCGTCTCACTGCAATCCCCCTCCAGTTTCTTTTCCACCTATACGACTCAGTTTAAATAATCTCAATACGTCCCCAAAAGCCATTTTCTCCCTTTTAAAAGAAATGAACAACCCTAAGTCTCTCGTTATAATTGATACAGTTGAGAACTCTCATTATCCCTGGTTCGAAAATCAGATATTTCTATCAGTGGTAAACCGATTATAGGCTAGTAATCAACTACCAATGTCCTTAAATGACCGTGGTTAGTCCAGTTGCTAATTCGTTACGCCTTGACCTTATACATTAAGGCACCATACATCGAGGATTTTAATTCTGGCCCCTCCTTAATTTACACAGCAAATAAATTGAATAGGCCTACACTGACGCTGAATCATATATGAAATCTAAATTCGGTGAATTCACATGTATTCTCGTAAATCATATTAACTAATGTAAGGCATTAAATTCTTAGAACCTAATTATTATGCAAACAAGATGATAAATTAAAACAATTCGTCAACCTTATCCAAACATTAATAAAAAAAAAGTTCCTATTCATACTTAAAATAGTGTTTTAGGCTAACACGGCACAAAGTAACAATACGTCACCCTTAATTCAGAATTAATATAAGACTTCATATTCATAATTCAAAAGAACATTATTATACAAATGTATCAAATGAAATCATGCAAGACCTGTAAACTAAAGCAAACATTATATAAATTACATCAACAAATTACATGGAGTTGTGACACTATACCTTTCTGGTTTTTGTAACTCAAACAGTTGTTTTGGCGGCTGGTCTGGACCACACTTTCTTACGTTACGAGGGAATTTCTTACAAAATCCCTGCGGAGTCCTCACTGGGTATTTTCTCTTGCAGTAATTTCGATTTCGATAAGGCGATATTAAATCCTATGCAATTTTGTGCGAGAACACACCCCTTTTTTAACGTGACCAATCAGAATCAAATGTCTTTTGTTATGCTCTCTACCCGAGTCGCTTACGTCAGGTCAGCCTGACCTGGTAGTTTTAAGTAATACAATTTCTGCGTTTTCTCAAGTTTGACAACAATCCCATGAAAATTGAACGTTACACTGTCTCTAGCAGTCAGTCTGGCTGCTGAATAAACAAAGGTTCTAATTAGTAACAACAGTCCCACTATAAAGGAATAACACTGTACTTCGGCAGACACGGTATGTGACACGTGCTTGTCTCCATAAATCTAACTAATGGTTCTCTGGCCTCAACTAATGTGTTCTTAATACGTGAATACATTTTCAATGGTGTAATTTAACTTTACTCCGATAAACTACATTATAAATTGTATTTGTCTGGAGAGCTTTATATTAGAGAACAAGCTCAACCAGGATGAAAAATCCGCTACACAAATATCAATGGTGTGATTTTCGCTGATATCAGCGATGCCTAAGTTAAAGATTTTATCCGAAATCCTCGGTAAGATAGCTAATACGAGATGAAAGAGCACGGCGAGATTACAAGAACAATATAAACAAAGACCACAACCAGAAAGTAGCAACATTATTTCAGTGAAATAAAACTATTATATGATAATTTTGTTTGCTGTTAATTCTGTGTTTGACCTCACAGACAAACAATCACATCCACCGCTAGGGTTCCTAATTAAGTATGAAATAATATTGATTCACACCGGTTTTTAATCCGCTAGCATCTTTGTTCTTTGATACGAAACATATTTCTGATATAATCAAATATACCACTGGAATATTTTCTAAAAAGATCTTTGAATCCTCTATAAGGCTCTAGATAAATCGACCAAGTCGAATCGTCTGATGCTGTAAAATAATTTTTCGAACAATTACAACTTTTATCAAGCATTTCAACCATCACAAAAAAAGTTGGAAATACAGCAATCCTCCTTCTGGTCAAAGTAAGGCCTATATATTTATGAAATAAACTACCTGCATCAAAAAGTTCTAAATTCTTATGTTGTAAATTTTCAGTATTAAAGGACATTTTTGTTTCGATCTTCATGTTAATTTAAAATTTAACATGTGCAAGGTAAAACTCCCATCCACTCAACGAACCCAGGTACTGCTGAGCTCATTTAGATGGAAGCAATCATTTGTTGTAGAAATTTTCGATGTTGAACAGTAGATATACACAATTTTGTACCGCTCGACAAATACAAATATTGTATTGTTGCGGAAAATCGTGAATATTTTTGGTGTCATACAGAAAATCACATTTATTTTCGATGTTGCGAGCGCATATGGATATTATAAAATTCATGAGGAAAATCATTAAATATTCCTGATGTTCTTGTGGAGAAATTATTTCACAATCGAGAACGATTGTTTGGCTTATATATTGGCATTGCAACACTTGTACATTAGTTCAGCTCCTTCTCCGATTATTGTAATCAAAACCATCTTACTTTCATTAGCAAGATGAAAAGTAAAAATCAGATAATTAAGGTTTGATGTTGCATCAGGCACATGAAGATAAAATATAATTCAATTGCAGATTCACATTCGCGTGTATAGAAAGATCATACTGCTTCATGTATATGTTGTAACATTTAAAAGACTAATCTTATGTAAATTTTGAGTCACATATATTGTTTTACCATAGTTCAAAAAGCTTTAATATACAAATCATTCTTCTTCTTTTTGGAGTGGATGCGTTATGTACATTTAATTTGTAGCGTTTATTGGCTTTTATTGATGATTTCATGTTACGTATATATGTATTTTGAACTTGACCCTTATTCACACTCAATTTAATGGCGTACATGACCAGTGACATTTATTTTATAAACAACATAATACAAGCTATATATTTTTCTATGAGTGAGGATTAAATATTCAGATCACTATTAGTGCTAAATATTGTCCCTAGAATTTGAATTAAAATTAAGATTTGATTTTGATCTTAGAAATTTCTAGAATGGATAATTTCCCATTAACTTGACAGAGTATTTTGAGAAAATGGTAAATGCGACCTAGTTAATATAGAGGGGTATATAATCTTGCGTACCTAGGAAATTGTCCTCCTTGCTTGATTTATTTATTATTGTGAACCATGACAAGCACATTTTGTAATATATGATTGTGATATATCACAAGACTATAAACACCTCTCCACATTCCAGGCCATTTGCACGTTTGGGACATCAAGCACGTCAACACATTCAGTATTGGAAGTCATTTGAAACAACACTAAAATTCAATTGTCACTTCACACAGTTGGTGGATTTGTGATAGACATTGGAGGACTATTTGAGATTTAATTTATAATATTGAAAGTTTTTTTATATTGTCACTTTGTCTGTTAGGGAAATTCAGTATTCGATGAATTGTACAAAATGTTTGGGTTATCGCTCTTTTCTGTTGCTTAGTTTAAGACCTTAGATTCGTTAACTTTTTATTTAAAAACTAGGAAGTTCTAGAAGGAAGATGTTCACGCCTTTGATGGGAAGTTATCGTTATCCTGGTTCTGTTATTGTCTAAGCTTTTTATATAAACGTTGTTTACTTCATGGTTACTCATACATCTGTTAACACCGGTCTTTAGAGGAAAAAGTTTTAATTGTGTTTCAATTGGGAGATTTCATATATTTATTTTCGTTATTCATTGGAAATACGAAATGTTCTTTAATTTTAGAATTAAATTACTATCTTAAACTTATTGTAAATTAATTATATCATTGTCATACAGCAAGAATGGTAGCACAAACACTATTCCGTAGCTATTGACACATCAGCACAATCAATATCAGAATTGATCAGTAACACAATTCAAATTTGTTTGTATTGTTCTATACTTTTGAATTTGTGATGGAACTTTAAGGACTATTTGAGATTTAACTAACAATACTGTAAGTTCTTTTTGAATGTTAACTTCAAAGGATGACAAACTATGATGTTGAACAACACATTATCGTTTATGCTTTACTGGGCTGATTAAACTCCCTGCAGACTTAGGAAATTCTTTTCCCCGAATTGATTTGAATAATGCGCAGATGAGCCACCTTATGTATATCTCATTTTGGAAATGAAGTACATGAAGATTTATAACACCTTATGAATGATGTCGTATTACCAATTTATGTATGAATCATATCGGTGCAATGGGTTTATACTTATGTGCCATTTGAGAATATGGCTGTGTCGTGGTTGACAGCAAGCGGCAATAACGTGAGGTACTTCAAAGAAGAAAAACAAAATAAGTAAGAAACAATATCGTCAAAAGAGACCGTATTTCATACAACAACAACACATTTCCAAAATGGCATCCTAGTACGAATTGGTTTGACCTTGTATTATCAATAAATGTTCACAACGACGTACGTTAAACAAGTCACAGGGATCTTATTCCTTTATTCCCTCTTTGTTCCTATGATGTAACTCCAATCTGTGCCATATTTATTCTTAAGCCTGATAATCACTATAATATAAAAGATAAATAAACTGATTCACAATTCCATCAACGTACAAACCATAGCAATCCACATAAAATGAAAGCCAATCAAAGCCTCTACGAATGTATGAAAAATCTGCAAACCTCTTTTAGCAAGATAAATATACAGTTTTCACAAATACAATCATGTTCCGCAAAAAGGAATTGAATCTTAATTAGATTGATTACAAACTACTTACAGAGAGGAATCTTGTCTATATAATGGATAACCCATCTGACCACTGCCACCTCAAACCAGATAAGTATAACACGAGAACACGTACTATGTTTAACAATAGACAATCAATTCTCACAAATAATATGTTAAAGGTATTCCTAGACATATACTTATGGTGTGAATTAGGCAACCAAATTGTACAATCATATAATAGAAAAAGAAGTAACAATTCTCGAAATGATCGAAAACTTGCAGAAGTTTAAAGAAAAGAAGATGAAAAAGCCCAACTTAAAAGATCGACCACGGAAGTATCAAATGCAGTTCATGTTCATATTAATACATAATGAGCTGACGTATGTTATAATGCCCTTGTGGTATACACATATTGCAAATCAGTATAAATATTAGAAATCATTATTTTGCCAGTTTGTATATTTTAGTAAATAAACATGTAAAATATAACTTCCATGGGAGATCAAATTCAATAAATACAACAGTCTTGGCAATCCATTATTGCGTGAGCTGATGATGACTGGTAATAGTACTGTGGCATATAGCGTAAATAGTTTATATATATATATATATATATATATATATATATATATATATATATATATATATATATATATATATATATATATATATATATATATAAATGTATATGTGTGTGTGTGTGTGTGTGTGTGTGTGTGTGTAGTTTATCACTGAACGGATGCAAATCAGTCACAAAAGGTCCAAATCCCCTTGCTACAAGACACTTTATTAAGTTTTTCTCGCAGTATCTTATACCTTGTAATATTTCCGAAATCTTTGAGAAATTAGCTGCCATTGTCTTTCTTGTGTAATTTTGTAAATAAAATAAAATGGGTAGCGTTTTATCTTTCAATAATGTACACCAGTTATATTTAGTATAAACTGTTTTAGTTCCTTTAAACCAATTTAGTTAAAAATATTTTGCATTTTTTCCTGTTCTGCTATTGTTCTTTTCACGGCAAACGGTAAAGTCTGAAACCTCATCACAAGAGTTTCTTTCCTTTTTTATGTTGATTTTAGTAAATATTAATCAACAATCACACGTATTGCATATATTACAGAGTTACTAGCCCGAATTTGAACGGAGGAAAATGTAATAGATGTGTCATTTACTGGAGTTGATTGAAAATTCAGGTAAACGTATTTTTAGAAAACTTACATTCACCAGAGTTTATCCCTGAAGTGATAACACTGAATATTGTCGTTTTCAGACATTTTAATTTACATTTAAATCAGTTTACTGTATACATCTCAACGGACCTCTTTTAACCACGAAAAGGTGATGAATGAATGTTATGGAATGTGTAAGCTTACACCATTTTTGAAACGTGTCAAATGAATATACATGACAAAGGTTTAGGCGACTAATCATATACAGGTAGGTAAAATGAATAGTCATTTTAAGAAGTCATGTGTTAGAATCAGTCAATATATATATATATATATATATATATATATATATATATATATATATATATATATATATATATATATGTATCTTAGTAACATTCAGTTAAGTTTGATATCATGTTTACCTAAATCTGAAAAAGGCATTATGTGAATAGCAGCAATACCTTTTTATTTTTTCTCAGACATCTAACAAATACTTTAATAAAAACAAAACGTTTGTAGATACATTTTCAATCAATGTCTGCCGGACAAAAACTAGGCATGGGTGTGATCAAAACGTTACTGAAACAACAGTTATCACAGGAGATCAAATCTAGCAGATTTTACCATCCGACGAGAACGGTCTCTGGCTTTAGCGGTGATTTCTGTTCCTCCAAACTGCACCTTTATAAAACCCGATCTGTTGACTCCCTCTTTGGAATAGGGCACGTCCATATACAGTGTTCCTATATGTGTACAACCTTCGTCGGTGACAAAAAGTGGGGATTTCTGGGTGGACTTGTAGAATGGGAACGCAATCTTTTCTTGAAACTTATAGGTTACGAATGTTTCAATCTCCTCGCTACAGTGTCCCACATTTATCTCTTGCCCAACTTCAACAAGTTTCTTGAAGACGTCGCAGCAGTAAAGTCCATGATCGGTTTTGACCCTTTTCTGTAGAGGATGAATCCCCGGGATGTACTCCTCAACACATTTAAAGCCATAGGTGAATTTGCATATGCGACTTTTGATAACAGACGGGTCTCTTCCATACAATATGGCTCCCCTGAGCACGGCAACTGTGGCCTCTGGTGGTTGAATTACTCTTTGGTCCGGGAACGCTTTTTCGATGGAATCTTTCACCAATGAGCATTCTGAAAATCCGCCAACTAACAAAATTCTTGTCAGATTCGGCACACATTGAATTATCTCTTTGAGATGTTTAACGATATTTTCTATGCAGCCTGCAAAGAATTTGTGTTGATACACTTCGGCATCTAATGACAGTCTATTACCAGGTTTAAGCTGGACAGAGGCCCCAGAAAGATGCATCGATTTAAGAGATATCGATAAATCACAGCCCTCTTTTTTTGTGTGTAGTTTCGACAAATTTATAGGTATAGATATATTGACTTTCTTACCTGGTTTTGAACATTTCTTTCTCTCAAAATCCTGCATAAATTCATTGAACTCTATCGGAAATATTTTTTCAAACTTCGTCCACACTGGTGCACCAACTATTGCTATCATAAATGCACTGAAAGCTGAATTTACTTGATTTGCACCCCAATCTCCACCACTAGCTTGTTTAATTTCTTTTAAAGCTCCATTTTCCGTTACTTCATGTACAGTAACATCAATAGTTCCACCGCCCATGTCGACAACCATGTATCTCGATCCTGATTCCATCGTGGAAAGATCTGTTACTGTTCCACGATGGGACAAGGATCTCCTGACAGCAACGTCTCTGCAGAAAACAGATGCACATTCAGGCTCAAGAGCCAGTCTCAAGTGAGACGGTTCAATACCAGCTTTCTCAGCAGCCTCCCTCATGAACTGTTTTGATTTGTCACTCCAGATGGCGGGTACCGTCAAGACCCAATGAAAATCGGATTGCTTTAATTCTTCAACTCTCGCTATCGCCTCTTCGACTGCAGTGTACTTCAAATATTTTATACACATGGAAAACACATCAATCGCATGCATTTTCTTCCCTGTCGCATCTAACAATTCTATGTCTCGTGATAGGTTTTGTTCTTCGTAGAGTAGCATTTTGAAATTCTTGAAGAAGTACCAATCGGCAGGATCTTCGTCGTCATCTGGCAAGGCGCAAAAGTGTTCCTCAGCTTCATATCCGAAAGAATGGAATTCTTTGTTTGCATTACAGAGGACACACGTCGGTGTTTTAAGGGTTGCCAGTGATCCTGATCGCCATACTTTGGTTTGCACCTCGTCAATATTCCTTTTTCTGTATGTATCAAGAAAAGATATAGCATATCCGGAATACGATGTTCCAATGTCCAACGCTACTACAATAAGGACCTCTGTCCAGGGAGCATCTACTTCTATTCCTTGAGCCATATCAGAATGTGGATGTCTTTCACTTCGTCAGACTGTGGACTTAAAAATGAGGACCTGATCAGAAAGTCAATAAATAAGTTTACATCTGACTGTAACCATTTCGATTTGCAATGGATGCGTGCAATATTGAAAAGGTCATATCATAATTAGATTTTACTAGATAAATAGTTTTCAAGGTTTCAAAACGAGTTAATCTAAAATGCCATGTCGTATTTACCAATTCAATTACGTACAAGAATAATGTTGAAAAATCCAAAAGATAACTTTAGTTATTCTACAATTAACTCCTATTTAACACAATAAATAATAATAATTATTGATAATGAGGAAATACATTTATTCACTGGGTTCGCAAGAGTCAATATCATAAACATACATAAAACAATATTAGTTCTTAAAAAGGAACAGCAGCCACGTACAAAGAAGCAGAACAATAAAAAATAAAAATATGAGAATAAGAGGGTCAGGAAAATGATATCTATGTTTATATGTTTTTTGTTATATGGTTTATTTGGTGGCATTAAGTGTATCCATTTATGTCAGGATACACTTTCCGTTCACGAATAATAAAAAAACAGAAGTCTCATGAAACCAACGTGAAATAATACAAGTACTAAGAAAACAATAAACGAAAAGAAAGCTGAAACTAAATTTTGGCGAAAACTGCATTATTTTTTTTTAGACCAAGAGCGATTTGGAACTAAACAATCGGGCTTGGGGCCAAATTATACCATGGGTGAATATATATATATATATATATATATATATATATATATATATATATATATATATATATATATATATATATATATAGCTCTCTTCTGATTGAGAGACTTTGCTCTGATTGATTAATATAACGTGCGTTTGAGTTGGTGAAAGACGTCACTCAGATCAGCACTTAGACTAAATTGAATTTCATCTGTTCCTATGACATGGTCTGGACAAACGCTGAGTCGCCAGCTGTTCATCCCAGGCTATCCCATATATATGAAATCATCATGGGCTAAAACGAAGATAACATTTACCGCTATTTGGAAAAGACAATTTTATATGCATGGGTAAGGCTGTCTGAAAAAAATATCGATGTACGGACCCACTTTGAAACGGAGTTTACGTAAGAGAAGCGTCCCAGAGCGATGCTTAGCTTGTGAACAACATCAAATGGCTCTTAAGTTCAGAGCCGCTCAATTCCAGAAAAGATAAACTCATTGCCAATTGTTTTTTTTTTTGGTCTTTTTGTTGCAGAAGTATTTATTTCTTTGTTTGTGTATGTATCTATTTTACATTTTACATAGCCTTTTCCATAACTAACTACAGTAGCACGTATTGAGGTTAACTCAAACACTGTTACTAATTCACTATCCGACTGAGATCAGCCCCATGTAACACTGTTGCCATTCTTCCCTAGTGAGGGGTCCCCGAGTGGCCAAGTAGTCTAAAGCACTGTCCATTACGGATCACTGCCATCTCACCTCTGTCTGCGTGAGTTCGAATCTCGGATTCGGCCAATGTGGGTATGTGAGAAAGCTTGCCAGTAGCTTCTCGTGGGTCGGTGGTTCTTTCTGAGGTTTTCCGGGTTCTTTCTCCACCATTAATACTGGCTGCATTGTATAGCCTATCTTGTGCTGAAAAATGGCGTTAAACCATAAAAACAAACAATCTTCCCTTAGTGCTCTCTACCGTGACGTCACCTATGGTAAATTCCCCTTATGCCGCCAAGTGTCGCTCCTACGTTCCCATTATGCCCTATAAATGTTTTTTTTTTCATTTTCTTCATATAAACCCATTTGCCCCAAGTGTGATATATAACTTATCTTGACCAAGGAATTCATATTTATCTGAAAATCGATACGATAAACAAATTAACTTGAAAAAATAACAGTATATGTTCAAGGACGGATCTTAATGACCTTAACATGTCTAAGTCTGTATCAGAATGTAATCATGCCAACAAAGGTCTAGGCGGTATATGAAACGTTTTCAAAGAGAATTTGAGCTGGTAAAGATAATTCAGCTAATTCAAGTTCAATAACGTTTTCACGTTAAGAACGCATGTTGCATTTATCACCAGAAATTAATATATTGCTAATGAATTCAATAGACTTTTTAAAATGTGTTAATTACAGCAATAAAAAGTCTACTAGATTTGTCAGCATGACAACTATTGTCATGATGAGTAATGATAACGTGTTAAAGTAAAAATTCAGATGTCAAATAATTTACCGAGAACATCGGGCTCAGATTACTACGAACTATAGCTCACTGACATCATTGGGTCATGATTACTACGAATGGTAGTTTACGGACTTCTGCTGACCTACAATATTTGGACAATATTACTACGAACTGCAATAGTTTCATTTCCGACAGTAACAGATCTAGTTGCAACAAAAGAAAGAGATACATAAAGAATCTGAATCGGATCCCTTTGATAAGGTTACAGTTCCATATTCATTTCAATCCTACCTGTTTTATCGAAAGCTTTTGAGAAACAGTTCCACGGTTATTTACTGTGTCTTGAAGAGTAAAAACTGTTGTATAGAATATAATCAGGTTTTCACCCTAATCAGTCATGTACGAGAGCTTTTGTCAGTATGACTGAAAAATTACTTAAAGCACCAGGTAATGTACATCTAGTGGGACAAGCAGGTAAAGTACATCTAGTGGGACAAGCAGGTAATATACATCTAGTAGGACAAGCAGGTAATGTACATCTAGTGGGACAAGCAGGTAATGTACATCTAGTAGGACAAGCAGGTAATGTACATCTAGTGGGACAAGCAGGTAATGTACATCTAGTGGGACAAGCAGGTAATGTACATCTAGTAGGAGAAGCAGGTAATGTACATCTAGCAGGATAAGCCGGTAATGGACATTTAGCTGGGCAAGATGTAATGTAAAACTAATCGGCAAGCAGATCAAAGTCGAATGTAAACAAATGACTGTACAACATTACTTTGGTAACAATGGTGTCCTAGGGTCAGTGTGTAATTTTCTTACGTTCTCTACATTGGACACAGTCACTCATGTGTCCTCACAGAATGGTCTTTCGAGAATGTCCATGACAGTCCTGTCCCGTCTTGAAGGGAGTGGTTTTCCTCGGCATGTGGTTTTTCTTCTGGCACTGTCCATCACACAGGTTTAAAAGTTACTTGTTTTCGCTGGACGTTTGAATTTAGATTCACATTATCTTCTTCCCGTATGTGGATAGTCTATTTGGAGTGTGTATGCGTTCGCGTACGTTGTGTGGAGGGCCCCGAGTGGCCGAGTGGTCTAAAGCGCTGTCCATTCCGGATCACTGTCATCTCACCTCTGTCTGCGTGGGTTCGAGTCTAAGATTCGGCTAATGTAGTTATGTGAGAAAGCTTGCCAGTAGCTTCTCGTGGGTCGGTGGTTCTTTCCTGGGGTTTTCCGGGTTCTTCCTCCACCATTATTACTGGCCGCCATGTATAGCCTATATTGTGCTTAAAAATGGCGTTAAACCATAAAAAACAAAACAAACGTTTTGTGGATAGTATCTTTTGACTTTGTATTACGTTCGCGTACGTTTGTGTGGACAGTAGATATTGTTTTTTTTTTCCACTTCCCGTGTGTGGATAGTATATTTACTGTTTAGTTTTTGCTTCCTCTTGTGTGTGGTTAGTATATTTGTTGTTTGCATGAAAATAGAAGTACACCCAAAGGCTAATTTTAATGATCATTCCATTGCATCAAAGACATATGTATTATCTTTGCTTAAAACAATTTTAGTCGATTCAAAAGATTAGGTGTTGAATATATTTTAAATGTTTATGTCTATTGTCTATATACCGCCAGTCCCACCCCCGTCAAGCATTGGTTATGTTGGTATACTTTATGAACTAGCTGAACTTACCAGATACCCGTTGAACTAGCTGAACCTACCCGCTACCCGTTACAACAATTCAACTTTCCTTCGTCCGTATACAGTCTCAATCTCCCCTTTGTTCAATTCTCCTCGGTCATCTGAAAAGTATTGACGCGAAAAGTGCCCAAGGGTGGTGCTGGTCTGTGATTTATTGTACCATTGTCTCTATAAAGCCCCCATTAAAGCGTTATACGTAGAACCTGATTCGTGCGAGCAAACAGCAAGCAATCGATTCACTTGTCATTCCTCTGCACACAAAGTCTCCAAGTTGTGCGAATCTAGCAGGGCTGAAGTGGCAAGCCAGAAAAGCATGTGCCGTCAACCCTTCTGGAGATGTCCAACTCATCCCCTGGGGGCCCCGAGTGGCCAAGTGGTCTAAAGCGCAGTCCATTACGGATCACTGCCATCTCACCTCTTTCTGCGTGGGTTCGAGTCTAAGATTCGGCTAATGTAGTTATGTGAGAAAGCTTGCCAGTAGCTTCTCGTGGGTCGGTGGTTCTTTCCGGGGGTTTTCCCGGGTTCTTCCTCCACCAATAATACTGGCCGCCATGTATAGCCTATTGTGTGCTTAAAAATGGCCTTAAACCCTAGTACAACAACAACAACAACTCATCCCCTGTCCCTTGTGCAAACGAACATTCCGTTCATGAGTTGGCCTCATCAGCCACCTGCGCACGCACAGAATAGAACCCGCTCCTCCAACCCTCGGATGAGTAGAGAGGTCCTCGTCGAATCGGCTGACGAACAATACACACACACACACACACACACACACACACAGAGCCCCATATATACAATATTTATGTAGGTTTGTTTGTTTGATTAGGATTTTTAACGTAGCTTTAACAATTTTTCAGTTATATCGCTACGATGTCTGCAGTGAGGCAGATCATGCAGCAGACATGTAGCATGATGTTCCACCCAGTCACATTATCCTGACACCAGGCCGACCAGTCATAACACTAACCTCATAATGCTGAGCGCCAAGAGAGGCAGCTGTTTGTACCAGTTGTTGTATGTCTTTGGTATGACTCGGCCGGGGATGGAGCCCATGAGCTCCCGCTCCCGCGGCTGATGCTCTAACCACTAGGCCACCGGAGCGGTAGTACTTATGTATCTATGTGGATGATAAAGCTTGTACTTGGTTGTGTATTTCTACCTGTAAAGAAGGCAAAATAGTGTATACATGTACACGTGGATTTGTTGCAGATAGTAGTGTACATGTGCGCAATATTTTCACAACGGAGATAGGTTTGTACATTTGTGTAATAGTGAAATTATTATTATTATTATTATTATTATTATTATTATTATTATTAATCCAGCCTGGGTAGGAATTTATTTTATAAATAGTGTTACTCAATAATGAAAGCAGCCATTGGGTTTAATCTGTTGCACATCACATGATATTGCAGTCTTGTTAGAAAAGAATCTTGTAGCAAGAGATATTTCAATCTTATTAGCAAAGGATATTTCAATCTTCGTAGCATTGGATATTTCAATCTTGTAGCAAGAGATATTTCAATCTTATTAGCAAAGGATATTTCAATCTTCCTAGCATTGGATATTTCAATCTTGTAGCAAGAGATATTTCAATCTTATTAGCAAAGGATATTTCAATCTTCCTAGCATTGGATATTTCAATCTTGTAGCAAGAGATATTTCAGTCTTGTTAGCAAAGGATATTTCAATCTTGCTAAGAAATGATAGTTAAATCTTGTTATCAAAGGATATTTCAATCTTGCTAGTATTGGATATTTCAATCTTGTAGAAAGAGATATTTCAGTCCTGTTAGCAAAAGATATTTCAATCTTGCTAGCAAATGATAGTTTAATCTTGTTAGCAAAGGATATTTCAATCTAGCTAGCAAATGATAGTTTAATCTTGTTAGCAAAGGATATTTCAATCTAGCTAGCAAATGATAGTTTAATCTTGTTAGCAAAGGATCTTTCAATCTAGCTAGCAAATGATAGTTTAATCTTGTTAGCAAAGGATATTTCAATCTAGCTAGCATTGGATATTTCAATCTTGTAGCAAGGAGTATTTTTAATTTTGTTAGCAAATAATATTTCAGTCTTGTTAGCAAAGGATATATCAGTCTTGTTAGCAAAGGTTATATTAGTCTTGTTAGCAATATATATCACAGACTTGTTAGCAAAGGATCTTTCAGTCTTATAGCAAGGAATATTTAAGTCTTGTTTGCAAAGAATATTTAAGTATTGTTAGCAAAGGATATTTCAATATTGTTAACAACGGATATTTCAGTCTTGTTAGCGAAGGATATTAGGATTCGACATTTAACGGGGATCATTGGTCTATTGGAAACTGCTGTGGCATTCTACTGGTGACCCAGATATATGTTATATTTATACATTTACAAGCGCTATACTGGTTATCCATTTTGTCTCACCGCTTGGCCGACACCAATATAGTATAAATGCTTGTCCATATTGTCTCTCACATAAAATATACAATATAGATAAGGGACGAATTCACATAAACGAAGACCACTGAAATTATAATGATAAACAACAATACCAGTTAAAACACAGTTGGAAAGGTTGGGTGGGTGTCTAACATAACGTCGGTCTCAAAACATCAGAAACGAAAGTAGGTGGACATCAAAATAATATTGATATAAAAAATCAATATACCCTCGCAAAGGTATCAATGACTGCTGAAATCCTATACAATTTTACCTTTCATGGAGGCTGGATGGAAACATAGGCACTGCTTCAATGTTTTCTTCCACTCCACAAGCACCTTCATTCCTAACTAAAACATAAGCGTAATCGATTTGCGGTATACCCTACACATAAAATCATGACGTCACCGTTTTTAATAGGTATGACAGAGATTGTCATGTTGCAAACGGAATAAATACCGTAACAGTAGAACTGGGTACTTGATAACCGAACTGTATTTAATAGGTCAAATGTTTCGTGAGATAAACGGGAAGTTAACATGAGGCATATCTATTTCTGATGAATACACCTTGTATGATAGTATCGGATCTAAAACTACTGCCTAAAGAAGCTTACATTATCCTCTTGAGAAAAATTATTTTAATGGTGTAAAAAGAAAGCAATGGTCATTTATATAGACAAAACCAAATTAATGCTGATAACCGCTCAACAAGAGACTTACTAAATTTAAAGATAACATTTCCCCAAATCCATTTTAATGACATGAAACTGAATAATGATAAACTTTTCGGAGTTCAAGTTGATAACAAGATGTTAATGATTAGATCACACTAAAATTTTACCGAAAAAATGGCTATGAACATCTAGTTACTACAAACAAATTAAATCATTTATGACATTAAACAAAAAAATAATGTTTTAGAACGGCTATATTCAACCTCATATGAACTGCTATAACATTGTTTCATGTAATGCTTCTGAAGGAAAATTGTTAAAATTGGAATGACTTTAAAAATGAGCCATCAGAATTATCCATGGCAACATAGTTGATAATGTCCATGAATATATGAAGGATTTGAATATCATGACTGTCTATGAAAGAATATGGCTAAGAAAGGATAAATTTAAGTATAATGTTTCAAATGTGTCCAAGTATATAAATGATTTGTTAATGCCTTCCTTTCATCATTAATGTCGTCCTTTCATCCCTGATGATTGAAATAAATGCAATCCAGATTAGTGTTTGATGTAGCATTCTAGCAGTGGGGGAGGGGGGGGGGGGGCCGGACGGGGCGGTAGCCTAAAATCCAGCTGAGTTATTGGGGCTTAGGGGCAACAAAACAGCTGATTAAAATTCGATTGCAAACGGTCCGTACTAATGGGTAACACTATAATTTTGAGCAAAAGACGTGAGAGAGAGAGAGAGAGAGAGAGAGAGAGAGAGAGAGAGAGAAACGGAGACAGACAGACAGTGAGACAGAGACAGACAGACAGACAATCTTATTCTTACCTTAATAGCAAACCAAGACAATCATATATATATATATATATATATATATATATATATATATATATATATATATATATATATATATATATATATATATATATATATCTTCCTCTTGAATAAAATTACAATGAAAATTCAAAAATACATAAATAAAGCCCATTTGATTTCCTTTCCTGTTTGAATTTTTTTAGAATTAATTTATTAACAGGCATGGATTCGTCTGCGTATTTTGCTTTAAGTTTCTTTGCTGAAATTATTTCTTTTTTGGTTTCTTCTTCTTCTGAATTTACTCATTGTTCATTATCATGGAACAGTCACGGAATAAGGCAAGAAAATAACTTAGAACAATCCTGTGTAATTGATTTGTTTGACGCGAACGGCGTTACCTTTATTAGTTTTCTTTTCTTTTCTTTTCTTTTTTTTTTCTTGTCTTCTAATGGGGACTGAGTAATACACGTGTCTCATCGTATCTCGCTTGCAGCCATATGCCCATATATCACGATGTGCACGGGTATTTTACACATGGTTCTTTGACTTTTAAATTTTGTAAACAATAGTAGTTATAAGAAGCATATTGCTATGTACAGGCTCCTTGACTATATTCAGCAACATACTACATCCATAGGGGTAAGCAGTAGACACCTGACTACAGCCACTGGGGTAAGTAGTAGAAACTTACTAGAGCCACTGAGGTAAGTAGTAGAAACTTACTAGAGCCACTGGGGTAAGTAGTAGAAACTTACTACAGCCATATAAGCAAGCAGTAGACAACTTACTACAACCATAGGAGTAAGCAGTAGACAACAGCCATAGTTGTAAGCAGTATACGGAAGCGAAAAAGAAAACGTTGTTTCAAAGCTGGCCGGCGTAGAACAGGAGAAGAATTCAAGTTATCTCCCTTTCGTTCGTAACAGATAAACAATTTAAAAATTCTGCCGTTAATTTTGATTAACTTGTTCAAATTCCTCTTAAATTGTCAACCGTTGAGTCAGCTATCCCAGGGATATCACTAAGTATTGCATTATTCAACGCTCAATCAGTCGGATCACCGGAAAGGAGCACATAAATAATTTATTTTATCAACGACCAGAATATCGACGTATTCTTCCTGACAGGAACATGGCTAAAACCATCAGGCGATGAACCCAAGTGTGCGGATTTAAAACCCAGCGATTACTCCATCAAGTCGTTCCCCCGCAACTCTCGCGGAGGTGGAATTGCTCTCATCCCAAAGAATTCCATGATAAAATGCCTTAAGTACAACACAACCTTCAATTGTTGCCACACATCGTTTAAACTAGTCCAAACAATACTCACATTGGAACAAAGGTCAGTCCATTTTTTTTCTGTCTCTACCGCCCTCCTCCTAGTAGAAAAAACAAGCTGACTGAATCTCTCTTTTTAGAGCTGTTTCCAAATCTTCAACTTTCCCTTTGACTGTCCTGTAAACCCAAACATGTCAAAACTTTTAGATTCCATTCATGTTTCCAATCTTAAACAGTCAGTTAACCAACCCACCCATAAACTTGGTCACATTTTAGACTAGTTTCTTTATAGACCTGATGATAATATTCTGCAATCCATCCTTATATCCCACGAATTTGCATCAGTTCACCTATGCATTATATGCCATCTCGACGTATCAGTCCCTAACTCTCCACCTATATTTGCTACTAAGAGAAACCTCCGTATGATAAAAAGAACCAAACTCATGCATGACATCCAAGAAAACTTAACAACTTTCTTACATCCAACAGCGGAACAACTTGATAACTGCCCGAGTTGAAAAACATGCCGCAGCCACCAAATGCAGAGTATCAATAAAAAAAAGGTGTTCTCCGTGGTATAGCATTGTTAGGGACCAGCTTCGCACTGTTAAAAGACATCGCCGAAAAACAGAGAGGCTTTGATTTTCCACCAGACTCAATATTCATTAACAAATCTATGAAGCCGCTAAGAAGAACGTCACAAACATAATCCATTTAGCCAAATCATCCCACTACAATACTAAGATCACGGAGAGTTCCAGCTGTAAAGAGCTCTTAGATATAGCTAACAAACTAATGTCAAGGAACAAATGTACACCATTTCCAACTACCATCTCTCCAGTAAATCTTCCGGACCTATTTGCAAATTTCTTCCGTGACAAAGTACAAACCATTAGAGATTCGCTTGACAGCACAATTTCAACTGACTCGTCACCATACAGTTATTATACAGAATTTCAGCGATAACCATTAGGAGCATATGAACCTGTCTCTATTGACAATCATGATGAAGAGTGCACCAAAGTGAAAGTCTTGTGAACTTGATCCAATTCCGACATCACTGCTGCTTGAGTGCTTAGACCCAATCTTGCCTTCACTAACTGATATTATTAATATCTCTCTGTCATCGGGGGAATTCCCATCATTTTTCAAAACTGCCATCGTAAAGCCTCTGCTGAAGAAACCAACACTGGGCCATAACGATTTAAAGAACTACCGCTCAGGTTCTAATCTTCTAGTCATATCAATAATCTTAGAAAAGGTTGTTCTATCCCAACTTGTATCTCATTTGAATGCAAACAGTTTTTTAAGCAATGCACAGTCTGCATACCGCCCTTGCCACAGTACGGAAACTACTCTTCTGAAAGTATTAATGACATTCTCTCTGCTTTGGATAGTGGAAAGATCACAGTCCTCATCCTCTTTGATTGGTCTGTGGCATTGGACACAATAGACCATGATATATTACTTCACTGTCTCCAGCATGTATTTGGCATTCAGAATATAGCCTTACAGTGGTTCAAGTCCTACTTAGTGAACAGGACACAAATTATATATGCAAATGGAATACACTCCAGCCCATTTGACGTATGTTGTGGTGTTCCACAGGGATCTGTTCTTGGACGTGTTCTCTTCATTCTGTACACTCAGCCGCTCTCAAGTGTCATAGATCATCACTCAGTGTCGCACCAATTGTACGCTGATGACACCAAAATATACAAGTCTAACCACCCAACTGAAGTTGTTGCTACCATCCATGGAGTAGAGAAGTGCATTTCGGATGTGAAATCATGGATGACATGTAACAAGCTGCAGATGAATGATGATAGAACTGAGGCTATTCTGATCACAAAACATAGACTTTCTCATTCACATCCTTTACCTGAGACAATAAATATCAGCAACACCAACATTAAATTCTCACAGTCAGTATGGAACCTAGGTGTTGCTCTAGACAGTACTCTCACATTGCACCAACATGTTATGAACATCTGCAGGGCTGCATATCTTGAATTGAGACGCATCAGTTCCATTCGTAAATATCTTTCAGTTGATGCCACTAAAACACTTGTGTGTTCATTAGTACTTTCAAGACTGGACTATTGTAATTCAATTCTGTCTGGTTCGTCACAATATTTACTCCAGAAACTTCAAAAAGTTCAAAACACAGCTGCACGGATCATCTTTATAGTACCTCGATCAGAGCACACATCACCACAGCTCTGCACCCTACACTGGCTATCAATTCGATACAGAATCAAACACAAAATGTGTTTTATGTGCTATATTTCACTGACAGACTCCTGTCCAACATACCAATCCGGCCTCACCCATGTCTATATACCAGCAAAATACTTACGATCTTCTTCTGATAATCGTATACTCATTTTTCTCACTGTGAAAACGAAGTCATATGAACAGCGTTCTTTTGCATACCAAGACCCGGCGATGTAGAACGAATTGCCCAAGCTTTGTAAAATTTAACAAATAATTTATTTCCCTGCAAAAACAAGGTAAAAATTAGAAAAAGAACTTACGACTTTAAGAATCGGTTCCAAAAATGATCCAAGAATTAAACATTAGAAGTCCTAGTATGAAATATTTTATTGACACTGAGCTTGAATTCCGATGAAATCCAAAATGGAAGTCGATGACGTATGCTGTGCTCAGTTTAGTATTGATGTGTCAGCAGTTTTTTTGTTGAACCACATAAAATAATAATCCAGTGTTTGAATTCTGTAAATTTCGAGAACTGTCATTGTCCAAGAAATAATTTAGACCACAAGTGTTTCCAAAAAATTTATCTCCTAGAATCCAAATACTTTGAATAAACATTAAAGATTCAACTCAAACTGATCACAGCAAAAGCCACATAAATGTCACCAAGGTTACGACAAGACTAAAATTATTGCTCAATATATCCACATTAACCTGGCTATTCCGCAAAACAGATGCCCTAATAGAAGTCAACCTTCCGGTAAAACCAGAGTTTCGAAATAATTGCTACATGTTATTTGTCACGTATTTCCAAATACAGCCTCGATTTCATTTTATGAAACTACTCTAAGAAACAATTTGTAAAAAGTTGTTTACATAAACATGTGAATTAAGTCCAGGAACTAGGTCAGCATTAGATAACAAGTTATTTATTAGTGTTTACGAAAAACTGATCTGAATATCTGAACAATGCATTTCTGGAAAATGTCAAATCCAGTAAATAAAGCTACATTACAATAACATGTAATTGAATGTTGATTTTCTGTTGTATAAAACATTTCTTTTGTAGTATGCAATTTTTATTTTGCATGAACAAGTTTTGTTAAACCTTTTTTAGTTACATACCCACTAAAGAATGATTATATGTATGGCTATGTTTTGAAAGCAACTGTGAGGAGACTTTATTAAAAACATAGGATGATTTGAAGTTGACTAGCATTGTCTTGGGATGCAAACAATATAAAAAACAAAAGTACACTGGTGAACATGATTTTAATCGTGCATATACAGTAACACATTAAGTTAAATGATAAATAACGCATATTCATATTGAGTTGAGAAAGCAAAACTTGTTGCAATGTTTCATGAATACAGACTGGCTTGCAAATATCAACAGAACTACAAACACTAGGATACTATTCTATCCAGACACTGCTCATTAATTACAATATCATGTAATACAAAATGGCTCTGGAAACAGAATAAGGTTTTTAAGACTAAAATACTAGTTCATCTAAAGCAACCTTGAATGCTTATATCACATATGTGCATCATCAGCCATCTTATTACAACTAAATCAAATATACTCGACACCATTTAAAAGCATCAAATTTTCAGTTTTTTAAAATGTGTTCATTTACCATAGAAATAATTATACCCTTTATATGAATACCCCGATGAATGTACACAACTGCATACACTGTAAAACTAACTATTATATATTATGAAATGTACAAAACTTATATAAGTACAAATGTGCACGTACAGGTATAACTTTAATTCAAGAGTACATGTACAGTCAGGCATAAAAAACTTAAGGATATCATCTAAGAATAATTATGGCATATATAGAGGTTTTCCATGTTATTTAGGTTGGGTGGGGTGCTCCCAATATTATTTAAATTATTACAAAAGACCCCCTTGGCATATTTTTTGTGAGGAATTGAAGTAGTGATAGATGCATTGCTTAGAGCCCCCAGTCAGTGGTGCCAACAGTTAAATTAATGAATACACAAAATTTAATCTCATTAAATAACAGTCATCTCTCAAATGAAATTCAAATTAAAATCCTATCACTCGTCTTTAACTTAACCAAGTTATGGCCTATATTGTCATCTGACTTAGTGTAATAGATTTTCCTCTTGTCCTGTGTTCCTACTCGTCTGTATGATCTTTCTCTGGACTGGTAGTCCAATTCCAATCAGTCCATCACACTTCTGCCTCCATTCTTCCTTTTTCTTTGTCTCCCATAGACTTTTATATGATAAACTAGTGTACCATTACTATAAAAGATTGATTACAGACATCCTATTCCAAAATACTAGACAGTTCTATAGAAATTACATTGATGTTTTGGTATCCTGTGCTTGGTTTCTATGCTTTTGACACAAGTGATTACCATTTACTCAATGCCAAACTTTAGTACATCACCTAAACAAACTACTGCAGAGAAACAAATATTGAAATTAAGCCCACCCCCATGTATGTTTCCTATTGCATTTCTTTTAAAATTAGGGTAGCTAGGTACACACACACACACACACACACACACACACACACACAGACACACACACACACACACACATATATATATATATATATATATATATATATATATATATATATATATATATATATATATATATATATATATATATATATATATATATATATATATATATATATACTGAATAGTATATATAATGTACTAAGTACAACGCAAAACTGGCTCAGATATACATATCAAATTCAGGAATGCAGGGGTCATGTTATCAGGCAAGGAGACTTTGACCTCTTGATTTTTTAAACATAAAATGACTGGTTGTACTTTATACCTTCCTTGATGTACCCATTAAGTTCTGGCAGTGTTGTAATCCAAGGCATCATGTATTTATGCAGTGTTGATACCAATTAGCCTATGCAGACAAACTCTTACACATTCACAGGGGTGTTTTAATTGCTAACTGACCTTTAACCCTGTTTGCAGCAATATATCACTTCTGAGTTCATGAAATTGGGCCTACTGTACAGTGATGAAAATATACCAAATTCTGTTTCAAAATTGTAACAGTGTGTGTGATTTGGATTTTTAAGATACCTGGAACAATTTTTCAGTCATATTTCTATGATGTTTGCAGTATGGCAGTTTATAGTGATATCTAGCACTGAGGCATCATGCCGCAGTCATGTAGCATGACATCCCACCCAGTTACATTATCCTGACAGTAGGACGACCAGTCCATACACTAACCTCTTAATGCTGAGCACCAAATGAGGCAGCTGTTAATACCATTTTTATGTCTTTGGTATGACCTTGCCAGGGATCAAGGCCTCCACAACCTCTTGCATCTGAGATGGATGCTCCTACCACTAGGCCACTGGAACGGTCAACACCAGTATGTAAATAGTAATTTGTTGTTAACAAATATAATCAGTAAAGATCATTTCTAATTGATTTCTATTTTATAAAAAAAAAAACAGAAGTTAACAGCATTTTTTTTCTTTATAAAATTAGTTTGAAACTGTATGTGAACCGGTAATGGCAGACATCACTGCACCTGTGATAAACCACTTCATTACATTGTATTCTTAAAAAATTGGGCAAATAAATTCAGGAAAATATGTAATTTAATTAAAACAAAGTCTAAATATTTTGTGTTAGAAAATGTAGCCTAAATATTTAATAATGAAATAAGAAATATGGGACAATACTATGTTGTGGAATTCGAAACAATGTTGTTAAGCTCAATGCTGTTTTCTGATTTAATTCATTTTCATGAAAATACATACATACATACATACATACATACATACATACATACATACATACATACATACATACATGGATTTAAGTCATTTGCTCCTATGTACCTTTTTTCTTCTTCAAAGTATGCTAGAAATCTTTCTGACTGCAAGTTTACACAAAACATGTAGAAAATAAAATTATTAAAAGGTACTTTATTATGCAATAATACCGACTTGCAATTACACTATTTTAATCTTGTTACTGCTATAAGATTAAATGAATTACAATGAATAGTTTCTGCTGTTCTTTTTTTTAATACATCATATGGCCAAAATACACTACATTTACCTCAATCTAAACATACATATAAGACAAGTATAAATGCAATGGGTATGAAAAGTTTAAAAAGGTCCTACATCTTGTGGTTCAAATGCATGTTTTTTTAAAAACTTTAAAAACATAATCAACAGTGGTCTGAAGATAAACTGAATCTTGGAAATCAAACAGTTGCTGGACTTTGGCTCATAGTAGACACTTCAAGAAAGACAAAGTCTATATGGCTCCATGGTAGGGATCATTTGTTATCATACAATCACTAGAATAGTCTCTCCATAACAATTTGATATCAATAGGTGTTATCTGACTAAAAGGCCTAAATCATTTTAACTTAAAATGAGATTTCTGCTTTGTAACAATCTCTTCTGTAGGTGGTGGTGGTATTGGAGCAAGTACATCAGATATTCACCTATGATCATTTATGACCAAAACAACTGGCTGGTTCATTCCAACTCTATCATCTAACCTCATTTTCAATATTTTTATAATTATTTCCAGCATATACAGGTACTGTTGATCAGCTTTCTTTGGGTTTGCAGACCATCTCTCACTTTTTTGTTGAATGACCTTTGGTATCTGACAAGAAAATGCAAACATTTCACTGACAATATCATTTTATATTGTTTTAATTCTCAAAAGTCCAAATAAAAACTGCATACAATTATATGTAACAAATCATTTTGCTACAGATGAAAATGTAAATATAGCAAACCTGTATCTAACCCATATATCATAAAAATGTTTAGATTATTCACAGAATTTTCTAATTACATTAGACTAATTCTAACCAAAATTGGTTTATGAAATTTATTTAAAAAAATTTCTTCTGTAAAAGATTAAATTGTACCACAAACAGATGGTTTATCAACTTTCAGGTAAAGCATTAATATTTTAACGAAAATTAATTATTATGTTAACAAACAAGAATAAAGTTTATTACCTTATTTTTCAATCTGTGTTTACAATCACATCTCTGTCAATATGATTGTTATGATCAAGAGCTGCCAACAGATTACTAGCTCTGAAAGCTGATGGCTATTATGAATGTTCTTTGGAGGCATACAATAAAATCAAACTTCTGGAAATTCTCCAGTTCTGCTGTACTTCTGAAACAATGTAAATTAACTAAATAAATAAATTGATTCAGATGCAAAGAACTATTTCAAAATTATAAATCCCAATTAATCTGTTTTGATGAAAATGCCAATGTACAGTATCATTATACAGGCAGAGAATAATCAACTCATTTCACCCCTACAAATTTTTTCCCTTGACACCTGAAATGGGGGTAGGGAATGCATTTGTGGGCTAATTTTGAATACATTGAAATACATCTGCTTCCAAGAATTTTTTGCTTAGATATATGCCTAGGTGTGCTAAAAAACATCATTCGGCATCTGCATAAGGGTAAAAGTTGGAGTTTTTTCGTCTTCTGACCCATCATTTTCCTCCTGGCCACTTTTTACTTCCAATCTCCAATTTATCCTACTTCTGCAAATGTTTATCTGTCTGTGTATAGCTCAGACCGATATGAATTAGACTGCAAGCAAAAAAGTAAAAATTCTGGAAACAAAATCTGATTCCAACAATGGGCATGTGCACAAAAATCGGGTAAAGTTTGACCCCTCCCTCCCTGTACACATGCATTATTTTTTTACACACACCCCATCTGCGTACATGCAATTGCCCTCCCCATTCTGTAGAACAGCCTATATTTAATCCACACAGAAAAGACCAAGGAGTAATAATATTATGTATTTAATATAACAGATAGTCCACCAATGTTGAATGTCTGGCTGCATCAAATAAATAAGCTGTGTAACTTTAAAAAGTTTGTCGATTGTCCACTAAAACTCAAACACCAACTGAACCCAGTCAAGCAGGTTACATATTAGACAAATTACTATCGAGGTATATGTGTACATACATAATCAGCAGACCTCCCACCCCATACACAAGCATATGCATTTGGGTAAACCCACCCTTGCCCTCTCCAAGTGTACTAAACGGACAAACCATAACTATGGCCTTAGTGTGGTTTGTATTTATAATACAATGTATTCATATTCTTACAATGATAATCAGTATATCTTCATTTTTTCAATTACGCATCAATACTATATTTAAAGATATATTGTAATTACACATTTTTAACTTGTATGTTCATACACTGCAAAGAAAGCTTTTGTGGGAGCAACTTTCTGGTTTATACACAAATACAATCCACAAATACCAATACAATACTATACATGAATATATATGGTTATTTTTTAGTATACTTAACACGAATATTCTCCTTTTTTGTATGTATCACAATTATTTTTGTTAGTATACTTTCTCAAATGGGTTGATAAAACTTTTAGACTTTTCCATCATAACACTTTCCTTCTCCTTAAGTTTTTCAACTTCAGACAAGACTGAATCCCTTAAAATAAAATTTTGAAATGTGTAAATACTAATGTTGAACTTGGAAATCTTTAGTTTTGTATCAAAAGAAAGCATTATCATTTATCTTGGTTATTATAATGGGAATGATAATGCTTCAAGAAATAATAATAATAATAATAATAATAATAATAATAATAATAATAATAATAATTTATTTAAAGGGGTGACTCATTTAGTCAAAGACTATTCTCACTTGAGACTAACTAAAATACAAACAGCATGATGAGGAACATATCAATAACAAAAATGACATGTGCCAACAATTTACAACAAAAATATTATTCTAAATAAAACAAATCATATTTTAACAAAATGTACAATCTTTTCCAACTGCAAAATATTAAACTAGTATAGAATGATACATTTCCAGGTGCATCAACCAAAATATTTGTGAACAAGTAAATATACATAAAATTTAGTAAAATGTAGTAATTAATACTTACATAGATGTCATATCTGATTCTGATGTGGTTATATCAGAGACAGCAGGAATTTGTATCCTATGAATTGTTGGCCCAGGTGTAGAAGTTGTGGCCATGTCTTCTTTGACAATCCTCTGTTTCTGATGTTTTCCTTGCACTGGCATTAAATTCATAACTAATATAGCAAGGGAAAATAAATATTTCATTAGACACAAAAATTATATATATTTTACAAATAATGGTGAATGAATGAATGTTAAGTTAAAGTGAACCGGCCATGGTGGGTCATTATTCACTGTTTTATCTTTCAAAAGAAAGTTATTTAATTTTTCCTGTGGGGTAAGGAATGATGCCACATCCCCACGGGCGTTTATGCACACATAGTGTGCTATTTAATTTGGTCATGCATAAAATATACTTAACTGTATTGCATTAATTTTATTTACAGCCATCACTATTTACATTATAAATAATTTGTATTAAAGAAAAAACAACAGTAGTGACTGTTTGCCTCTAAATAGTATTATGGTTGCGTGCGAAAATGAAGATGATCATTAATACCCACTATGGTAGCCTCAAAAAAAAAAGCTACTGTTTGTTATGTACATGCGGATTTCAGCGATATTGTTGCAGGGCTGTGGCATTTTATTTCAAGCTAAATGGAATAATGCCAGTTTATATAAAATATGTTATTTTAAGAGTTTTGATAAAGAATTAACAATACAGAAATAAAATAGCGGTATAAAAACTTGACTGTACATTGCAAAATTGAGACTCACCAGTATCCAGCAAGAATTTGGCGACCTCTGGATTATTTTCCAGGCTCAAAGTGGACTTCTTTTTATTCCATCGTTCATGCTGGTCACCAATACATATGCGTGTGCTGCCATAATTTGCCCAAACAACTTTTTTTCCCTCCTCCTTTCAGAATCTAAGTGTTGCTTTCGATCTAGTTGCGGAGAGGCCATCATTTTTGTAAACACGTGTTTGCGCATGGCTAAAATTCTTAATCTTCGGGAGAGGTCAACACAGAGGTTACATGAATATAGGCGTGGCGAATTGCGAATTTTTGTCTGCAGACAATAATTAAAAATCGCGTATTTTATCACAAAATTACCGATACTAGCCTGATTTCGGCCTCAGTAACAGCCTGAATCGTAATTTTTCAACTAAATAAGTAATCACGAACTGAAAAAAGAACAAAATAATTTTATTCGTTTTTACTTAGGTTGTATGCCTTTAAACAACATACTACATCCATAGGGGTAAGCAGTAGAAACTTACTACAGCCACTGGAGTAAGTAGTAGAAACTTACTACAGCCACTGGGGTAAGTAGTAGAAACTTACTACAGCCATATGAGCAAGCAGTATACAACTTACTACAACCTTAAGAGTAAGCAGTAGACAACAGCCATAGGAGTAAGCAGTATACGGAAGCGAAAAAAATAAACGTTGTTTCAAAGCTGGCCGGCTTAGAACAGGAAGAAGAATTCCAGTTATCTACCTTTCGTCCGTAACAGATAAACAATTTAAAAATTCTGCCGTTAATTTTGATAGCTTGGTTCAAACTCCTCTTAAATCGTCAACCGTTGAGTCAACTGTCCCAGGGATATCACGAAGTATTGCATTATTCAACGCTCAATCAGTAGGATCACCGGAAAAGCACACATAAATAGTTAATTCTATCAACGACCAGAATATCGACGTATTCTTCCTGACAGAAACATGGCTAAAACCATCAGGCGATGAACCCAAGTGTGAGGATTACTCCATCAAGTCGTTCCCCCGCAACTCTCGCGGAGGTGGAATTGCTGTCATCACAAAGAATTTCATGATTGATAAAATGCCTTAAGTACAACACATCCTTCAATTTCTGCCACGCATCGTTTGAACTAGTCCAAACAATACTCACATTGGAACAAAGGTCAGTCCATTTTTTTTCTGTCTCTACCGCCCTACTCCTAGTAGAAAAAACAAGCTGACTGAATCTTTCTTTTTAGAGCAGTTTCCAAATCTTCAACTTTCACTTTGACTGTCATGGAAACCCAAACATGTCAAAACTCCTAGATTCCATTCATGTTTTCAATCTTAAACAGTCAGTTAACCAACCTACCCATAAACTTGGTCACATTTTAGAATAGTTTCTTTATAGACCTGATGATAATATTCTGCAATCCACCCTTGTATCTCACGAACTTGCATCAGATCACCTATGCATTATATGCCATCTCGACGTATCAGTCCCTAACCCTCCACCTATATTTGCTACTAAGAGAAACCTCCGTATGATAAAACGAACCAAATTCATGCATGACATCCAAGAAAACCTAACAACTTTCTTACATCCAACAGCGGAACAACTTGATAACTGCCTGCGTTTAAAAACATGTCCCAGCCACCAAATGCAGAGTATCAATAAAAAAGGTGTTCTCAATGGTATAGCAGTGTTAGGGACCAGCTTCGCACTGTTAAAAGACATCGCCGAGAAACAGAGCGTCTTTGACTTTCCACCAGACTCACTATTCATAAACAAATCTATGAAGCCGCTAAGAAGAACGTCACAAACATAATCCATTTAGCCAAATTATCCCACTACAGTACTAAGATCACGGAGAGTTCCTGCTGCAAAGAGCTCTTCGATATAGCTAACAAACTAATGTCAAGGAACAAATGTACACCACTTCCAACTACCCTCTCTCCAGTACACCTTCCGGACCAATTTGCAAATTTCGTCCGTGACAAAGTACAAACCATTAGAGATTCGCTTGACAGCACAATTTCAACTGACTCGTCACCATACAGTTATGATACAGAATTTCAGCGACAACCATTAGGAGCATTTGAACCTGTCTCTATTGATTCAGTACGGACAATCGTGATGAAGAGAGCACCAAAATCAAAGTCTTGTGAACTAAATCCAATTCCGACATCACTGCTGCTTAAGTGCTTAGACCCAATATTGCCTTCACTAACTGATGTTATTAATATCTCTCTCTCATCGGGGGAATTCCCATCATTTTTCAAAACTGCCGTTGTAACGCCTCTGCTGAAGAAACCAACGCTTGACCATAGCGATTTAAAGAACTACCGCCCAGTTTCTAATCTTCCGTTCATATTAAAAATCTTAGAAAATGTTGTTCTAACCCAACTTGTATTTCATTTGAATACAAACAGTCTTTTCATCAATGCATAGTCTGCATATCGCCCTTGCCACAGTACGGAAACAACTACTCTTCTGAAAGTATTAATGACATTCTTTCTGCTTTGGATAGTGGAAAGATCACACTCTTCACCCTCCTGGATTTGTCTGCGGCAATTGACACAATAGACCATGATATATTACTTCACCGTCTCCAGCATGTATTTGGCATTCAGAATATAGCCTTACTCTGGGTCAAGTCCTACTTAGTGAACAGGACACAAATTATATATGCAAATGGAATACATTCCAGCCCAGTTGACGCATGGCTATCAATTCGATACAGAATAAAACACAAAATGTGTTTTATGTGCCCATTGAAATTAGACACAAAGACACAGTGGTCCCTTTTAAGAGTTCTCTTAAAACTCACCTTTTTCGACTGCAGGGACAAACTTAGAGACCTAATAATGTTTTGTATCTTATATTTTTTCAGCATGTTTTTATGTTTTCCAATTTCATTATTTTTGTCATTTGTTTTTCTGTAGTGAAGACAGATCATTATAGATGGTGTAAAGCGCTTAGAGCTTCTAAAGATTAGGCGCTATACAAAGTCCTCATTATTATTATTATTATTATTATTATTATTATTATTATTATTATTATTATTATTATTATACAACTTACTACATTTGTAGGAGTAAGCAGTAGACTACACAAGTCACATTTGTAATTGTGTATGTATTTTAATGCTTCATATGGATATACTATTTTTATCTTGCGTTCTTGAGATTTAAAATTCTGGAATATTATAGTGTTTGGGTATAGGAAATTGTCGGTTTTATACAATTCACCATTGATGGACTTTATTTTTACTGAAGTAGAAAATTGATGGTAACGTGTATTTTATGGATTTGTCGAGCTAGACGGCTAGAGGCGGGTCAGATTGGACTCCGCAGCCCTCTCAGTTCATCGACGGAAATGACCGGCAGTGTGACGGTGTAGCCACGGTTATACATTTAGCCTGCAGTGTGACGGCGTAGTTATGATTATAAGTGTGATTAACAGTGAGACTGTGTAGCCATGGTTATACATTTAACGGAGCAGTGTGACGGCGTTAGTAGCCATGGTTATAAATTTAACCGAATGTGTGACGGCGTAGTTATGGTTATAAGTTTGATCAGCATTGTGACAGTGTAGCTTTGATATGTAGTAGTGGACTGGCAGTGTGACAGTGTAGCTATTATATGTAGTAGTGGACTGGCAGTGTGACAGTGTAGCTATTATATGTAGTAGTGGACTGGCAGTGTAACAGTGTAGCTTTTATTTGTAGTAGTGGACTGGCAGTGTGACAGTGTAGCTTTTATATGTAGTAGTGGACTGGCAGTGTGACAGTGTAGCTTTTATATGTAGTAGTGGACTGGCAGTGTGACAGTGTAGCTTTTATATGTAGTAGTGG
Source organism: Unio delphinus (assembly GCA_029339505.1). Lineage (NCBI taxonomy): Eukaryota > Metazoa > Mollusca > Bivalvia > Unionida > Unionidae > Unio > Unio delphinus. The sequence goes on from JAQISU010000042.1 coordinate 7,287,198, forward strand.
ACTGGCAGTGTGGCAGATTTGCTGGCGGTGAGATGTAACTTGTTACAGTGAAAATTCGGTGAAGGATATGGATTTCAGACTTTGTAAAAAGACAGTGAACATTTAATTATTATTATAATGATATATGGTTGCATGAACCATACTCGTTTCCTTAAAATATGTTTGCATGAACCACTCGTTACAAAAATCGTATGGTTATGTAAACCATTGCTGGTTTCCTTACAACATATGGTTGTATGAACCATACTCGTTTCCTTAAAATATGTTTGCATGAACCACTCGTTACAAAAATCGTATGGTTATGTAAAACATTGCTGGTTTCCTTACAACATATGGTTGCATGAACCATATTCGTTTCTTTAAATCACATGGTTATTTTGTATCATATAGTATGAAAGTATGACCCATACTCTTTAATCATATGGTTCAATGTACATCATATTGTTACATGAAACAAATTTATCATTTTAATATCTTACATGAATCGTACTCTTTTCATTTTGATTATAAATTCAGTGTGGTAGTTTCGTATCATTTTACAAGCGGTTATTTATTTTACGTGTTTATGAGTCTTGTAAATATTGAATTGTCAATGTGAGAGGTAAATCATAATTATGGTATAAGTGTTTATTTTTTTTAAAGTGTGTTCAATCAATCCAAAATTCAATCTGTCTTGGAGACTCCTTTTTTTCGACGGCGTTGATAATAATAATAATAATAATAATAATAATAATAATAATAATGATGATAATCATAATGAGGACTTTGTATAGCGCCTAATCTTTAGAAGCTCTAAGCGCTTTAGACCATCAATAATGATATGACTAAACTACAGAAAAACAACTGACAAAAACAATGAAATTGGAAAACATAAAAACATGCTGAAAACATATAAGATACAAAACATGATTAGGTCGCTAAGTTTGTCCCTGAAGTCGAAACAGGTGAGTCTTGAGAGCGCTCTTAAAAGGGACCACTGTGTCTTTGTGTCTAATTTCAATGGGCAATTCGTTCCACGTCGCCGGGCCCTGGTGTGCAAACAAACGTTGTCCATATGACTTTGTTTTCACCTTGGGAACAATGAGTATACGATTATCAGAAGGAGAGCGTAAGGATCTAGCTGGAGTATACACATGGGTGAGGCTGGATAGGTATGTTGGACTGGAGTCTGTCATTGAAATATAGCACAGAGAACAAATTTTGTGTTTGATTCTTATCGAATCGATAGCCAGTGTAGGGTACAGAGCAGTGGTGAGGTGTGCTCTGATCGAGGTACTCTAAAGATGATCCGTGCAGCTGTGTTTTTAACTTTTTGAAGTTTCTGGAGTAAATATTGTGACGAACCAGACAGAATTGAGTTACAATAGTCCAGTCTTGAAAGTACTAATGAACACACAAGAGTTTTAGTGGCATCAACTGAAAGATATTTACGAATGGAACTGATGCGTCTCAATTCAAGATATGCAGCCCGGCAGATGTTCATGACATGTTGGTACAATGTGAGAGTACTGTCTAGAGTAACGCCTAGATTCCGTACTAACTGTGAGAATTTAATGTTGGTGTTGCTGATATTTATTGTCTGAGGTAAAGGATGTGAATGAGAAAATCTTTGTGTTGTGATCAGAATAGCCTCAGTTTTATCATCATTCATCTGCAGCTTGTTACATGTCATCCATGATTTTACATCCTAAATGCACTTCTCTACTCCATGGATGGTAGCATCAACTTCAGTTGGGTGGCTAGACTTGTATATTTGGGTGTCATCATTGGTGCGACACTGGGTGATGATCTATGACACTTGAGAGCGGCTGAGTGTACAGAATGAAGAGAACAGGTCCAAGAACAGATCCCTGTGGAACATAATTTGTGTCCTGTTGACTAAGTAGGACTTGAACCATTGTAAGGCTATATTCTTAATGCCAAATACATGCTGGAGACGGTCCAGCGTCATTTTTCTTGCGAGTCGTAAGAAGTACCTGACTCTTGAGTCCAGAGGAGTATTGGGTGCTCCTTTCTTTGCATATATTGTTCATAATATTGGTCACAAGGAATCTAATGTTAAATGAAATACGTGAGAATAATTTCTCCATATGTTTGCAACATGCTTATCACACAACGTGCGAGTGCTTACACACTATATACCCACAACCAATGATACTCACAACCTTAAATGTGTCAGTATGTCTATCAAGCTACAAACATTTCATAAAATGTTGGTGAATAAACTTTAATCTTGTTGAAAGATGACATTTAGTCATTCAGTTACAATTTCACTCAACACCTTGCGTAAACTGTAGCAAAGAGGTTTATAAAAACTAGTTTCTGACACGTTAAGATTTGTGATGAAGACAAACTGGCAAACTGGAATCTTCAAGAAGAGACTGACTGTACTTAGTTCCATTTACACCAATTGTGCTTGTATTGAGATTTGTTTAATAATATACCTCCGCGTTCAGGAGTTTGGACATACAGACAACATGAAGAGACAACTCTAGTTTTACCAGTGGCCGTAAAATATTACGGCTACCAGCACAAAAACAAAATGGAGAACTTAATAGTCAATGTTGTTACGCTTCGGCTCTTACAAAACGCAACAGGAAAAGAGTGAAGAAAACAAGCTTTGTAAAAATTAACAAATAATTTATTTCCCTGCAAAAACAAGGTAAAAATTAGAAAAAGAACTTACGGTTTTAAGAATCAGTTCCAAAAATGATCCAAGAATTAAACATTAGAAGTCCTAGTATGAAATATTTTATTGACACTGAGCTCAAATTCCGATGAAATTCAAAATGGAAGTCGATGACGTATGCTGTGCTCAGTTTAATATTGATGTGTCAACAGTTTTTTTGTTGAACCACATATAATAATATTCCAGTGTTTGAATTCTGTAAATTTCGAGAACTGTCATTGTCCAAGAAATAATTTGGACCACAAGTATTTCCAAAAATAATTTATCTCCTAGAATCCAAATAATTTGAATAAACATTAAAGATTCAACTCAAACTGGTCACAGCAAAAGCCACATAAATGTCACCAGGGTTACGACAAGACTAAAATTATTGCTCATTATATCCACATTAACCTGGCTATTGCGCAAAACAGATTCCCTAATGAGGGTCAACCTTCCGGTAAAACCAGAGTTTCGAAATAATTGCTACATGTTATTGTCACGTATTTCCAAGTACAGCCTCGATTTCAGTTTATGAAGCTACTCTAAGAAAGAATTTTAAAAAGTTGTTTACTTAAACTTGTGAATTAGGTCCAGGAACAAGGTCAGCATTAGATAACAAATTATTTATTAGTGTTTACGAAAAACTGATCTGAATATCTGAACAATGCATTTATGGAAAATGTCAAATCCAGTAAATAAGACTACATTACAATAACATGTAATGGAATATTTAAAAAAAATAAAACTGGAAGTTACGCTTTGGGAAGCTGGAAGGTGAACATGGTCAGGAGCTACCGAAGGATTAATTTCATTAATATGATTTCTCAATCCATAGAATGTAGACAACATCGGCCCAAGATAACTCCCTATCTTCTTTAAAAACACATTCGTGAATGCCTTCGAATGTTTCTATTGTCGTGTTATGTATATTTAATGTGTATTGTCTTTTGTCTTTCTCAATCAATATATGTTATGTACATATCTAAAATTTGCAGTTGAACCTTAGTCCAAAATCAAGTTAATGGTCTTCCCGACCAAACATTATCACAAGTTACATATTTAAATCATTATCATTTGTAAACATGTTTACTTCAGTCCGAGATAAAGATAAGTCTTGACTCTGACCTTAGAACGTTCCAGAAAATAAATGTTCCATTACCTTGACAGTATTTCCTGAAAATGGTAACTGTAACCTAGGTCAAGTGGAAAGGTATATAAAGTTATGTAACTAAGGAATATTCATTCATGCTTTAACATTCTAAGCAGAATTTATCTTATTATTGTCTTCATTTTTTCAATTTGGGTGGATTTATTTATTCACATTAGTTGGATATCATGTTCATTAACACTTCTTGGACTAAAACATTAATTTGGAACATAGTCAATTCAGTCAAGGACACTATTGATTATAGTATTGTAATACATCAAAAGACGTAACACATCGCCACATTCCAGGCCATTCGCATATTAGCACGTTCCATCAACACATTTTAATATTGGAATTTATTTGGAACTCCACTGGAATTCAATGGAACTCTATACATTAGGACTATCTGGGATTTATTTCACAATAATATAAGTTCTTTAAGTAATTTCACTTTTATTCAAGAAAATTAAATATTTGTTGAATTGGACAAAACTGATTGATTTTCTATGTTGTCTGTTAGTTTAAGACCATGGAGTCGTAACAGTATAAGGCTTCTAGTTGGAATGGTATGATCGCTCGTAATGGTTGATACATTGTATTTTATTTGCCTTAGATTTGTCTGTCTCGGTTATCTGTCTGTCTCTGTCATGAATGAATAGTTGGATTTAAAGTGAAACCGGCCACTAGGGTCATATGTTCACTATTTTGCACTGCCATTTATTTACATGGCAGTGATTTAATTTATCCAGGAAGATGGAATGGTGCCACATCTTCCTGGCGTTTATGCGCACAGAGTGTGCTATTTAATTTGGTCGTCATATCATACCCCTAAAAAGGGGCTAATGATATAAATGTTAGACCTGGGTGAGTGGGAATAGATTCATCACGCACTCAACCTATCAACCAATCGAAAGTACGTACGTTTATTCCAAATTCAATCCAGTTTTTCTAGTGGATTTCCCTATGCCAAAATTGTGTAAGCCACCGATGCAATTCATCAAATGGTAGAGTTGAAGAATTAAATTACGTTCCTATCTATGCCAATCTTCTAGTACAAAAGTGTACATATTATATGTCCCAAACAATTTCTTTTGCTGATATGACTAAACGTCATTTGATTGGTAGCCACTGTCAGAGAGGATTAGATTGTTAATTTTGAGCGGTGGGTCCGAAAATGATCAAGTTAGGCTTTTTGGATAGAGCTTGTCAAGGAGGGTTTCCGTAACCAAGTGGAAGACCCTATTGAAACAATGAAAGACAATAGCCCTAAAAAGGACTTTTTTCCTCCCGGAGAATCCCATGATCACTTGTTAGTGACCGATTATCCCTCTGCTCCTGTGGTTGGTCCTGTATACTTCTCGAGTGTCTTGTTTGACCCTGTACTCACTCGATGATTCCTTGTATACATCTTGGGTGTCTTGTTTTGGATTCTCACTCCAAACATCCTTGCTCCCTCGTCAATTTGCTTCCGTATTTTTCCCTATCAATTTGGAATTCTTTGTGCTGTTTTGTGTAGAATATATAACCCCATATGACAACTGTTCGCACTGGTACTTAATGCATGATGTTATTAAGTTACTGCAAGGCCTGATAGTTTTGGGGTTAACTATCTTTATAGTGTATGAATTTGAGGTCATTTTTTAAATTAGCATATTTTTGGTTGCAACCTTGTGTTGCTGGGCCTGATAGTCTTGGGTTTGAGATTACCTTATAAGATCTAATTTGGGGTCATAACATATGCATATATGATGAGGTTTTTAGTTGCAACAGTGTGTCGCTGGACCTGATAATCTTGGTTTTGAGACTACCTCATACACTCTAGTTGGGACCATAGTTAGGGGCGCGTGTTAGTGGTTATACTTTAACCACAGCGGTATCGCGTTTTTTAGGGGCCTATAATACCTTCGTAATATTAAACTCATTTATGAGATGTTGTCAATGGGGTTATATAGAAGGAAGAATTTAGAAGCATAAGAGTAGAAAAGAGGTAAGACACTTGCCTTATTGATTGTATAAATGGTAGTTAATATAACTTTTGATGTTTATACCTTTATGTATTTCTTTTATTTTAGGTTTACTTTTATTGTTCCATGTTATTTTATCATTCCATTAGGTTTGGTTGCCGTGGAGCCGCCATGGGAACGTAATACCCAGCGTAGTGTAGGTGGGCTCTCTTAAGAGATAACGAGTCTCTTTTGGCCCCGTACGCTTCCATCCCTCGTAACGATATTATTTTCCATTAGGTTAGGTTGCTCGGGAGCCGCCATGGGAACGTTATACCCAGCGTAGTGTAGGTGGGCTCCCGTAAGGGTAACGAATCCCTTTTGGCCCCGTACGCTTCCCTCCCCTTAGAACAATATTATTTTATATGCATATTTAGGTACAAGTAAAACATTCATTTCATTTATAGATGATATGGTGTTATACTTATATTCTCTCCATTAGCCCTGTAGTTCTATGAAATTCAATTATATTATAGTGTGTTCTTTGAGGGTTTTTGATGCATAATTTAATTATTTCTAGATATGTACTTGGTGCGGCAAGTTCTAATTGTTTAGTTATAAATAGGTTTCTTTCTTTCTGCGTATTGTTGTCCCTGTCATTACATTCCAATCTGTGAAGACGGAAAAGCCATTAGAGATGACCCATCTGGTTAATAGAGTTATAAAAGCGTGGTTCCAAAGTACAATTCCAACATGACAACGGACTACTCCTACTAGGATAAAACTACTCAAAGTGAGAAAAAACTACTCATAGTGAGACAAACTACTCATAGTGAGACAAACTACCCGTCTTGAGATAAAAATCATGTTCTTACTTAAATCCATTTCTTCTGTATTGTGTAGTCAATAATATGTTAACGTGCATTTGAAAGCCAACCAAACAATCAAGATCTTTAAAGCTTGCTATTTACCCTGTGTTGTACACTACATGTTTTTGTACCGCTCGACAAATACAAATATTTTATTGTTGCGGAAAATCGTAAATATTTTTGGTGTTATACAGAAAATCACATGTATTTTCGATGTTGCGAGCGGATACGGATATTATAAATTCATGAGGAAAATCATTAAATAGTCCTGATGTTCCTGCGGAGAAATTATTTCACAATCGAGAACAATTGTTTGGCTTAGATATTGGCATTGCAACACTTGTACATAAGTTCAGCTCCTTCTCCGAATATTGTCTTTAGTGATCAAAACCATCTTACTTTCTTTAGCAAGATGAAAAGTAAAAATCAGATAATTAAGGTTTGATGTTTCAGGATTACAATTGACATCAGGCACATGAAGATAAAATATAATTCAACTGCAGAATGCACATTCGCGTGTATAGAAAGATCATATTGCTTCATGTATATTTTGTAACATTTAAAAGACTTTATCTTATGTAAAGTTTGAATCACATATATTGTTTTACCATTGTTAAAAAAGCTTTAATGTACAAATCATTCTTCTTCTTTTAGGAGGGGATGTGTTATGTACTTTTAATTTGTAATCTTTATTGGCTTTTATTGATGATTTTATATTATGTCTATATGTATTTTGTACTTGACCTTTGTTCACAATCAATTTAATGGCATACATGAACAACATAATACAAGCTAGATATTTCTGTATGAATGTGGATTAAATATTCAGATTAATATTAGTGCTAAACATTGTCCCTTGAATTTGAATTAAAATTAAGCTTTGATTTTGATCTTAGAAACTTCAAGAATGGAAAATTTCCCATTAACTTGACAGGGTATTTTGAGAAAATGGTAAATGCGACCTAGTTAATGTAGAGGGGTATATAATCTTGTGTTCCTAGGAAATTGTCATCCTTGCTTGATTGATTTCTTTTTTATTGTGAACCATGACAATACCGTTTTGGATTATAGTATTGTGATATATCACAAAACTATAAACACCATTCCACATTCCAGGCCATTTGTAGGTTTGGGACTACAAGCACGTCAACATATTCACTATTAGAATTCATTTGAAACACCACTGAAATTCAATTGTCACTTCATACATTTGGTGGATTTGTGATAGAAATTGGAGGACTGTTTGTGATTTAATTTACAATATTGAAAGTTTTTTTTATATTGTCACTTTGTCCGTTAGGGAAATACATTATTCGTTGAATTGTACAAATTGTTATGGTTATCGCTCTTTTCTGTTGCTTAGTTCAAGACCAGATATTCGCAACACTTTATTTATAAATTAGGAAGTTCTAGAAGCAAGATGTGTGCGTCTTTGATGGGAAATTACCGTTATCCTGGTTCTGCTTTTGTCTAAGATTTTTATATAAACGTTGTTTATTTCATGGTAACTCATTCCTGTGTTCACACCGATCTTTAGAGGAATCATTTTTAATTGTGTTTCCATTGAGAGATTGAATTTATTAATTTCAATTATTCATTGGAATTACCAAATGATCATTGATTCTCGGACTAATTTATTGTAAATTCATTTAAAACATTTTTTAATTATATCATTGTCATACAGCAAGACTGTTAGCACAAACACTATTCCAAGCGATTGACACATCCACACAATCAATATCTTACTTGATTAGATATTTAGAATTGGAATTCGTTTAAATTACAAAAACAACTTTAAGATCGACCACGGAGGTATCAAATGCAGTTCATGTTCATATTAAAACATACTGAACTGACGTATGTTATAATGCCCTTGTGGTATACACATATTTGCAAATCAGTATAAATATTAGAAATCATTATTTTGCCAGTTTGTATATTTTAGTAAGTAAACATGTAAAATATAACTTCCATGGGAGATCAAATTCAATAAATACAAAAATCCTGGCAATCCATTATTGCTTCAGATGATGATGACTGGTAATGGTGCTGTGGCATATAGCGTAATATATATATATATATATATATATATATATATATATATATATATATATATATATATATATATATATATATATATATATGTGTGTGTGTGTGTGTGTGTGTGTATGTGTGTGTGTAGGAGCAATACCTTTTCATTTTTCCCCAGACATCTAACAATTACTTTAATAAAAACAAAACGTTTGTAGATACAATTTCAGTCAATGTCTGCCGGAAAAAAACTAGGCATGGGTGTGATCAAAATGTTACTGAAACAACAGTCATCACAGGAGATCAAATCTAGCGGATTTCACCATCCGACGAGAACGGTCTCTGGCTTTAGCGGTGATTTCTGTTCCTCCAAACTGCACCTGTATGAAGCCCGATCTGTTGACTCCCTCAATGGAGTAAGGCACGTCCATATATAGTGTTCCTATATGTGTACAACCTTCGTCGGTGACAAAAAGTGGGGATTTCTGGGTGGACTTGTAGAATGGGAACGCAATCCTTTCTTGAAACTTATAGGTTACGAATGTTTCAATCTCCTCGCTACAGTGTCCCACATTTATCTCTTGCCCAACTTCAACAAGTTTCTTGAAGACCTCGCAGCAGTAAAGTCCATCATCGGTGTTGACTCTTTTCTGTAGAGGATGAATCTCCGGGATGTACTCCTCAGACCATTCAAAGCCATAGGTGAATTTGCATATGCGACTTTTGATAACAGACGGGTCTCTTCCATACAATATGGCTCCCCTGAGCACGGCAACTGTGGCCTCTGGTGGTTGAATTACTCTTTGGTCCGGGAACGCTTTTTCGATGCAATCTTTCACCAATGGGCATTCTGAAAATCCGCCAACTAACAAAATTCTTGTCAGATTCGGTACACATTGAATTATCTCTTTGAGATGTTTAACGATATTTTTTATGCAGCCTGCAAATAATTTTTGTTGATACACTTCGGTATCTAATGACAGTCTATTGCCAGGTTTAAGCTGGACAGAGGCCCCAGAAAGATGCATCGATTTAAGAGATATCGATAAATCACAGCCCTCCTTTTCTTTGTGTAGATCCATCAAATTTATAGGTATAGATATATTGACTTTCTTACCTGGTTTTGAACATTTCTTTCTCTCAAAATCCTGCATAAATTCATTGAACTCTATCGGAAATTTTTTCGCAAACTCAGTCCACACTGGTGCACCAACTATTGCTATCATAAATGTACTGAAAGCTGAATTTACTTGATTTGCACCCCAGTCTCCACCACTAGCTTGTTTAATTTCTTTTAAAGCTCCATTTTCCGTTACTTCATGTACAGTAACATCAATAGTTCCACCGCCCATGTCGACAACCATGTAACTCGATCCTGATTCCATCGTCGAAAGATCTGTTACTGTTCCACGATGGGACAAGGATCTCCTGACAGCAACGTCTCTGCAGAAAACAGATGCACATTCAGGCTCAAGAGCTAGTCTCAAGTGAGACGGTTCAATGCCAGCTTTCTCAGCAGCCTCCCTCATGAACTGTTTTGATTTGTCACTCCAGATGGCGGGTACCGTCAAGACCCAATGAAAATCGGATTGCTTTAATTCTTCAACTCTCGCTATCGCCTCTTCGACTGCAGTGTCCTTCAAATATTTTATACACATGGAAAACACATCAATCGCATGCATTTTCTTCCCTGTCGCATCTAACAATTCTATTTCTCGGGATAGGTTTTGTTCTTCGTAGAGTAGCATTTTGAAATTCTTGAAGAAATACCAATCGGCAGGATCTTCGTGGTCATCTGGCAAGGCGCAAAAGTGTTCCTCAGCTTCATATCCGAAAGAATCGAATTCTTTGTTTGCATTACAGAGGACACACGTCGGTGTTTTCAGGGTTGCTAGTGATCCTGATCGCCATACTTTGGTTTGCAACTCGTCAATATTCCTTTTTCTGTATGTATCAAGAAAAGATATAGCATATCCGGAATACGAAGTTCCGATGTCCAACGCTACTACAATAAGGACCTCTGTCCAGGGAGCATCTACTTCTATTCCTTGAGCCATATCAGACTGTGGATGTCTTTCACTTCGTCAGACTGTGGACTTAAAAATGAGGACCTGATCAAAAAGTCAATAAAGAAAGTCTACATCTGACTGTAAGCATTTCGATTTGCAATAAATGCGTGAAATATTGAAAAGGTCATTTCTTAAATAGATTTTACTAGATAAATAGTTTTCAAGGTTTCAAAAAGAGTTAATCTAAAATGCCATGTCGTATTTACCAATTCAATTACGTACAAGAATAATGTTGAAAAATCCAAAAGATAACTTTAGTTATTCTACAATTAACTCCTATTTTACGCAATAAATAATAACTAGTGATAATGAGGAAATGCATTCGTTCACTATGTTCACAAGAGTCAATATTATAAACATACATAAAACAATATTAGTTCTTAAAAGAGAACAGCAGCCAAGTACAAAGAAGCAGAACAATAAAAAATAAAAAATATGAGAATAAGAGGGTCAGGAAAATGATATCTTTGTTTATATATTTTTTGTTATATGGTTTATTTGGTGGAATTAAGTGTATCCATTTATGTCAGGATAAACATTCCGTTCACGAATAATAAAAAAACAGAAGTCTCATCACACCAACGTGAAATAATACAAGTACTAAGAAAACAATATAAGAAAAGAAAGCTGAAACTAAGTTTTGGCGAAAACTGCACTATTTGTTTTAGACCAAGAGCGATTTGGAACTAAACAATCGGCTCGGGGCCAAATTATACCATGCGTGAATTTATCTATAACGGGGTTTTATTCTTCTGGTTTTTATTTATATTCATTCGCTAACCACAATGACCAAATAACAATACCATATAAAAGCCATTAACCAGTCATAATGATCAGACCAAAAGATCCATTAATGGGTATCAGCAGTGTTCAAAGCATAGGGAAACACGTCGTTGGGCTGTATGCCTTTCCTTTAAATATTTTTGGATACAAGCAGCCCTTGTATCCAAAATGTATTTCTTTACTTCTCTTTGCAGTCTGTGTGCAATTCTCTTAGTTTGTCTCGGTATCGTAAATGTAATTTTTAGGATCGCCGCTAGCAAAACATAGATACTTCTTTTTGGGGGTATTCTTCTGTCTAGGGTCCAAAACGGCTATTTTAGATGTCAGTTTGAAAATAATCAGGGCAATGGATGTAGATGCAACTGTCCGTGTCAAAGTACAGGATACAATCTCCTAACTGGCGTAATCCTTCGTACAATTGAAAGCGAGCATTGGCCGCCACCAAATGAGCAATGGTGACATTTCCAAATTCGTCGGACAGAACAAAGTTTGGTTCTTCTTCGTAAATGACTAGGATCAGTTCTTGGCGAACGACCTCCACGTGTTCTTTTATATTTTCTTCTGTCGTGAATCGTGTCGTAGTAGTGGGAGGACACTAACAAGTAAAAACGTCGTTGTGCCATCCGTTTTCCCCACAAGCAATTGAACGTGACTTTGGCAACGGAGCCGAGCGTCTTCTTTTGTTTGTTTTTTTATCTCCACGTGGTCTAAAGTTCCTTGGAACGGTATTCCTCTTTAAATGTGTCTTCATCTTCGGGAGTCTGACAATAGGAAGGATAACCACTGGCTTCTTGTTTGAGTTTAGAAAAGGCATCCACGTAGCACGAGAAAATGCTTTTCTAAGTGTCGTCGTCCTTTGCGTCCTTTTCTGTCTTAGGAAAGTTGTAAATTCAGTACATTTTACCAGTTGATATCCCGGTTCCAAAGCGCGAAACAATTCTCCGCTGACCCACGTTCCTGTCACAGCATACTCTTCCTGTGTGTCATGACAATTCTGGTTGCATGTTTCGGGACAGTTAAGGCATAAAGGTTTTCATTGACAATGGTAAGGTAATACGGGATCGTACAATTCGGTGGGAGGCAAGACTGCATTTTATATCGTTTGTATTGAAAACTATTTTTCAGGTCGATGTGCGGGTGTGCTGATGGAAAGTAACGATATTTGCAAGCATCCTCGTGGTATAGAAAACATGTGTTATTAATTGTTTCGTCAAATAAACTGTCCCTGGGTCTAGATGGTCCACCAAGTTGTAACGTTCCACGATGCAATTTCAAATTCGGGATCGGTTTTCAATGATTTTGTATCGTTGTTGTTTTGACTTCAATCGTCGCTTACATGTTTCCTCCAGGTATAAGTCGTACGCACCGATTTTTTTTTAACATCCTACGTTTATGGCATGTTGGATCCATTTGTCTTCCTTTCGTACAAGTATTGTAGCAGCGCGAAGCTTTGACGCACTATCGACACTCGATGAACTCCGTAGTTTGAGGGCGTATGACTCTAGGCTGTGATCGGGCATGAATCGCTTCTGGTAAACTAACGATCACTCTTTGGGGATGGCAGCGGCTTCCTTCAAATGAATGATCCCACCGTGCTTCATAAAAAGTTCTTAAACGTTTGCAGAGAAACGCCGTAAAATGTCCACGTTGGATTTGTGAATACGTTTACATTTCTTTTTGAAAGTCGAAGGAGTTCGAAGCGTGTATAGTATTTCAGAAGAAATCGTCAATCGTACTGTGAGAAATTGTGAGCCATCACCGTGGCATAGCGATGACAGTCATTGTAACACACTAGTCAATTGGTAGAGTTAAGATATCAGAGACACGCCCCATCGACTGCTTAGTTTCAGCCATGCTCCAACTATGTCGCATCGATGTAACTGCGCATGGACGATAGCGCAACTATAGAGAATATGTTAAGCAACACGTAACTCTCTTCTGATTGAAAGACTTTGTTCTGACTGATTAATATAACGTGCGTTTGAATTGTTTGAATTGGTGATAGACGTCACTCAGATCAGCGCTTAGACTAAATTGAATTTCATCTGTTCCTATGACATGATGTGGACAAACGTTGAGTCGCCAACTGTTCATCCCAGGCTATCACATATATATGAAATCATCATGGGCTAAAACAAAGTTAACATTTACCTCTATTTGGAAAAGACAATTTTATGTGGAGCGGTAAGGCTGTCTGAAAAAATATCGATGAACGGACCCACTCTGAAACGGAGTTTACGTAAGAGAAGCGTCCCAGCACGATGCTTAGCTTGTGAACAACGCCAAATGGCTCTTAAGTTTAGAGCCGCACAATTCTAGAAAAGATAAACTCATTGCCAATTGTTTGGGTTTTTTGGTCTTTTTGTTGCAGAAGTATTTATTTCTTTGTTTGTGTATGTATCTATTTTACATTTTACATAGCCTTTTCCATAACTACCTACAGTAGCACGTATTGAGGTTAATTCAAACACTGTTACTAATTGACTATCCGACTGAGATCAGCCCCATGTAACACTGTTGCCATTCTTCCCTAGTGAGGGGTCCCCGAGTGGCCAAGTAGTCTAAAGCGCTGTCCATAACGGATCACTGCCATCTCACCTCTGTCTGCGTGAGTTCGAGTCTCGGATTCGGCCAATGTGGGTATGTGAGAAAGTTTGCCAGTAGCTTCTCGTGGGTCGGTGGTTCTTTCTGGGGTTTTCCGGGTTCTTTCTCCACCATTAATACTGGCCGCATTGTATAGCCTATATTGTGCTGAAAAATGGCGTTAAAATATAAAAACAAACAATCTTCCCTAAGTGCCCACTACCGTGACGACACCTATGGTAAATTCCCCTTATGCCGCCAAGTGTCGCTCCTATGTTCCCATTATGCCCTATAGCTGTTTTTTTTTTTTTTTATTTTCTCCATATAAACCCATTTGCCCCAAGTGTAATATATATCTTATATTGACCAAGGAATTCATATTTATCTGAAAATCGATATGATAAACAAATTAACTTGAAAAAAATAACAGTATATGTTCAAGGACGGATCTTAATGACCTTAACATAACTAAGTCTGTATCAGAATGTAATCATGCCAACAAAGGTCCAGGCGGTATATGAAACGTTTTAAAAGAGAATTTGAGCTGGTAAAGATAATTCAGCTAATTCAAGTTCAATAACGTTTTCACGTTAAGAACGTATGTTGCATTTATCACCAGAAATTAAGATATTGCTAATGAATACAATAGACTTTTTAAAATGTGTTAAATACAGCAATAAAAAGTCTAATAGAGTTTGTCAACATGACAACTATTGTCATGATGAGTAATGATAACGTGTTAAAGTAAAAATTCAGATGTCAAAATATTTACCGAGAACATCGGGCTCGGATTACTACGAACTATAGCTCACTGACACCATTAGGTCATGATTACTACGAACGGTAGTTTACAGACTTCTAGGAACTTCTGCTGACGCACAATATTTGGACAATATTACTACGAACTGCAATAGTTTCATTTCCGACAGTAACACATCCAGTTGCAACAAAAGAAAGAGATACATAAACGATCTGAATCGGATCCCTATGATAAGGTTAAAGTTCCAGATTCATTTCAATCCTTCCTCGAAAGCCTTTGAGAAACAGTCCCACGGTTATTTACTGTGTCTTGAAGAGTAAAAACTGTTGTATGGAATATAATCAGGTTTTCACCCTAGTCAGTCATGTACGAAATCTTTTGTCAGTATGACTGAAAATTACTTAAAACACCAGGTAATGTAGATCTAGTCGGACAAGCAGGTAATGTACATCTAGTGGGACAAGCAGGTAATGTACATCTAGTAGGACAAGCAGGTAATGTACATCTAGTGGGACAGGCAGGTAATGTACATCTAGTAGGACAAGCAGGTAATGTACATCTAGTGGGACAAGCAGGCAATGTACATCTAGTGGGACAAGCAGGTAATGTACATCTAGTGGGACAAGCAGGTAATGTACATCTAGTGAGACAAGCTGGTAATGTACATCTAGTGGGACAAGCCGGTAATTTACATCTAGTAGGACAAGCTGGTAATGGATATTTAGTTGGGCAAGATGTAATGTAAAACTAATCGGTAAAGTAGGTGATGGAAATCTAGTGGAACAAGCAGGTAATGGATATCTTATGGGGCAAGCAGGTCATGGACATATAGTGGGGCATGCTGTTAATGTACGTCTAGCGAAACAAGGAGGTGACGTACATCTAGTGGGCCAAAGCAGGTAATGGACATATATTGAGGCAAGCTTGTAATGGACATAATAGGAGCTGTGCAAATAGCTGATAATGCTATTTTACTAAACAAGTTAAAGATTTACAAAATCAGCGATTGTGATTCAAAGAGGGTGATTCCTAGTAAAAGGAAATAAAACAATTCCCATAAGAGTCGTAACTTCTTTAGACAAAATATGGGACACCTGGATTGCCATAGGGATCTATTATGGGATTGTTGTTTCTTATATTCATTATTAATTTACAAGCTATTTATAACACTGCTTCTATCAAACTCTATGCTGATGACACTACTCGATGAAACACACATCGTCATGCTGTGTAAAGATATAAATTTAATGCTATTGTTTAAATTTTAAACTTGTGTAAAGAATGAAATTGCTATATACCTGGGCAAAACATGTTTATTTTTAGTAATTACATAATAAAAGCGTAATCGGTATGTAGGTACTGGTTTGCACGTAAAATGAAATTATATAAAACTAGAAAAGGTCTCAGTTATTAACATTTAGGTCCAGGTTGTCAATAATTTGTTTTCTTGTCCAATCATATCAGAGACAATAAAAACAAAATCTAGTAATAACCGATCAATCTGCAAGAAAAGAATACCGATCGATTAGGCATAGTATTCGTCTAATAAATTGTATGCACAACAGTTTCTCTACCACTACAAAATCATAATGGCAATAGTTAAAAGACAATGGTGTCCAAAATATAGAGACCACAAAGTAGGCTTTTCGGGTCACATTTTCACTGTAATATTAACAATATCTATGAATATCCGAAAAGCATATTCATGGTAAAAGTTCGAATTGTATTTCTGTCTGAATACATATATGATGTTGTAGTAATAGACAATACTAATAATAAAACCCGTGTGCTAGTATATCTGATCTACGTGATCTAAACACTTATTTCTTCCTTTCTTCCTATAATTTAATAATGAATTAGCATGTGTTGGATGAAATCAAGAAATATGTAATTCTGGTAGACATCGTGAGTGATTGGAAGTAGTGCATGGGGACTGTATAGGAACCCAAAATATAACACACACACACACACACACACACACACACACACACACACACATACGCACACACACACGAGGAAGAAAATTAAGCGAACCCCAAAATACTATCCCCACACGGGAAGGAGAGAAAAGAAACACCAAATATACCATCCACACAAACGTACGCGAACTCATACAAACACACACTATACTATTTGAAAGAAGAACAAACAAACCGAAATATACTATCCACATACAGGAAGAGAAGACAAACAACAAACCCCAAATATATATATATCCACACATGGGAAGAGGAGAAGAAGAAACAAGCAACAAATATAGTATCCACACACGGGAAATGGAGCAAAAACAAACCTCAAATATATTATCCACACTGGGAAACTATAAACAAACAAACACCACATATACTTTCCACACAAACGTACGCGATTGGATGCAAACACACTATACAATCCACACAAGGAAGAAGATAAACAAACCGAAAGATACTATCCACATGGAGAGAGAGGAGAAGAAAACCCGTTAATATACTATCCACACGCGGGATGAGAAAGAAAACCCTATGTGGAATATTGGGACTGTAAACGGACAAGGGAAAGTTGAAAAGTTTTACCTCACACGGGAAGAGGAGTAAAAACAAAACAAACAAAAAATACTATCTACACACTGTAAAGTTGAAAACATCAAATAAACTATCCACACAAACTAACGTGAAAGCATACAAAACATCCACTCTACTATCCACGCACGGGAAGAAGATAAACTAATCAAAATATACATTTCCAAAACGGGAGGAGGAGAAAAACACATATACTATCCACACAACGAACGTGCAAGCATACACGCACGCACGCACACACACACAAACACATACATACACACACAATAACATGAGCAAAGGAGTGAGTGTTCATAATCACACTAATCCATATTCACACATATTGGCATTTGAATTAATATCTCTTTTCTAGAGTATTGGGGGAGACCGTTTGTCTGGTTCCTGTTGCTATAGCTGCTCTCACTCTCTCTCTCTCTCTCTCTCTCTCTCTCTCTCTCTCTCTCTCTCTCTCTCTCTCTCTCTCTCTCTCTCTCTTTTTTTTTTTGCTTCTTTAGTATGTACGTCCCCCGTCCACTCTTCTTGTTCTTTCTTGATTTCCTCTCTGGAGAGCTTTATATCAGGTCTTCGTCCAATTTCAACATTCTGACAATCTCTGTCTATTCAGGCTTTGATGTCAGGCTTGCCTGATACGATGCAAATCATTTAGGCTTCGTTTATTTTAGCTAAATGAGAAAGCATCTTCATAGGTTGCCGAGTAAACAATGGACGGTCAGACTGGAGACTGCTTCGCTTTATATAGTTCAAACGCGAACACGATAGAAAATATCTCGAATTTTCTTTCTTTTGCTGGGTCGGAACACTACGATAGCTGATTTTAGGATGAATGATAGAGAAAAGTCAAAGAGCGTGTATAATGATAAAGACTGAATCTAAACGAGAACATGTTTCAAAACGTTTTTATTCAAACAACCAACAATAAAGAATAAAAAAAATAATTTTTAAAAATTAGCTATATTTGACAAGGTTGAGAACGTTGTGAAGTGAAATGAGATTTCCACGAATGGAAGTCATTGGGCTATTGATGTACACTACGTTTCATAGCAAAAGACAAAATATAACCATAATGGTCACAAAACAATTGATCTACTTTGTCACCATTTCCAGAAGAGTGGCAATCAAAATTAAGTCACTAAATGCTCTAAAGAATATCCAAGACTGCGTTGATGCAGAAAATATACACAATATGGTCCACACACCATAAAATCTGTCCCTTGTAATTTCACATTATTGAATCGTGTCGTCTGGGCATTTCTTCTTATAAAGTCGATGATGTCGTCTTCCAAGGGTGGCAATTCATACGAATCAAAATACTCTACATCACGGGGAAAGTGGACTGCTACCATGTTGGTTCCTGGTAAATGACTGTCGTCCGTCTTGATGACATAATTTTGATGGTCTTGAGGTTTAGGACGAGGCAGTTCATTTTTAACACACACGACAGGATTCAAAAGTAAAACAGTTCCCAGGTATCCATTTTGTTTTGTTTGTCTGTGTTTTTTCCATAGGTAATGATAAGTCATCCATTCAATCCGGACTTTTTTCCTGAAAATTGTACTCTGCCCCAAGAGAGACTTACGCAGAGCAGTTAATGGAAGACGATAATGTTCACGAAAGCCTTTATACCATGAAACACTCATTCTTCGATGATACTCCGCGTTTTGTTCAGATACTCGTCCAATTTTTCTTCTTGACCCAACATCAGACATTTATCGTGTTGAATTTGTCTGGTATGATCGTTTTGACATCCATAGCAATCTTTCTTGATCATGTCCTTTAAAAAAACATTCTGTCAGATGTTTAGTAAAACAGGAGATAATATAGTCATCATGCTCAGGCCATCTGGACTACACTACCACGTCCTTTTTTCGTGGTCTTCTGCTTCCTCTAAATCGGCTTGCCATTGGTAATCGATGCCCTCCAGTCGGGTTCTGTTCTGAAAACCTTTCGTCGAATGGGTTTGTTTTTAAGTGTATGTGGCTTGTTCTTGTAACCATCGGTAAATGGATACTTTTCAGGCGGGTTTTGGCAGCACGATACAATTACTGAACTCCGTAGTAACCTGCAGGATGACTGGATCGTAGTAAATACTGGCTAACACCTTCTCCACTTTTTTATAAGTCACCCACTCTTCGCTGATGTTACTTTGGACGGGGCGAAATGGTGGTTTGTAAACGGCTTTTCGTGTCCGATGTGTCACGGAAGTAGAAGTCTAGGGCAGCAGTGACGGTGGTTGTGGCTTTAATGGGATGGCTTTGGTTTTCTTTTCTTTTTTCCCTTCTCGTTTCCCTACTTTCTCTTTGACTTCTGTCGAATTAGTGGTCATCATCATTTTAACCCAAGCTTTCAGTTCTTCTCGCTTAGGAGTGGGGAAGAGGGTCAAGAAGGACGCTTCAATCTTACTAGGAATGGAATCTGCTGTGGGTGTTTGAACGACTTCTCGTACCTCTTCTTCCTCAAGCATTCATGGGGCTGCGTCTGTCTTGACCACTAGGGGTGGTGGTGATAGGGTGGTGGAGTTTTCATCAGAGCCTTGAAATCTTTTAGAGTTGGCAGAGCTGTGTCGTCTACTACTTTCTGGTGAAAGAGTTGGAGTCATTGCAATAGTCGACCATACCTTTGTGATTTTGCTTTTTCGGACAAATCGTTGCGATCCATCAACGTTTGCAATTGGTGTTGTAACTGTGACATCTCGGTCAAATGAGGATTGGGTGGAAAATGCGGGGTTCGTTGTTCTTGCCAACGATGGTATTCCATGCATCGTTTGTAATGCAAGAGAGCCCGTTTTTGTCCTTGCAACGGATTTCAATGATCACGTCTGAGATCTTTTAACTGAAGAGGTCCCTTTTATCTTCTAGGTCCTTTTTCATGTTGCTCATATGAGTCTTCCTACATTTATTACAATACTCCTTCCAGCAAGGGTCTTAACAACATGTGCAAACTTCCTCAGTGCTGTACCATCATCTTCTTCTTTCGACGGATGGGTATTTCCTTTTGGACAATTTTGCGAAGAACGTATTGATGCTTGGCTAAGCATTCTTTCTGATGTGGAGACAAAGTTATCGTACCTTTCAAAACATTCAGGTAATTATTCACACACGGTATCAACGTCTTTGGAGGCTGTTTGAACGACTTGTGTAGAAGCTTTGGACAGGACAGACATGTCCCAATGTTTGGCTAAACGAGGAGGCACTCCTTTCCGTTTCTTTCCTTTTTAGACTGAGAGTGGTCTGTATTTCGTTTAGGGAATATCATTGGGCGTTCAGGATCACAAAAATACTCATCCCCATTCTTTACCGCAGGTCTTTTTTTATACTGGAATGCGTCACCCCTGGATGTCTTTACGTCGTATTAACGGACTCAAAATTGGGACAGTTCTCGCTTGGACAAATGCAATAAACCCTGTAACATGCCCAAGCTTATTTGGACTTTGATTTTGGGGAAAGTATTTGCTGAGCAACTGTCCATGCAGCTAAAGAGGAGGATGAGGTGGTGTCATGTCGCAATGTGTGCCTAAACGAGGAGGCAGTCCTTTCCTTTTCTTACCTTTTTAGCCAGATAGTGGTGTGCACTTCTTTTAGGCGACATCTTTGGGCGTTCAGGATCACAAAAACACGTATGCCCAATCTTTACCGCTGATCTTTATTATACTGCCCTCGCATGTCGTGGAGGGGTTCTCAACGGATTAAATCAGGACAGTTCTTGCTTGGACAAATGCAATAAAACTGAACATGCCTAGCTATCGTGGATTTTGATTTTGGGGGCAGGTACTTTGTGAGCATCTGCCCATGCAGCTAAAGACGAGGTGGTGTCACCACTGGAAACGTTCTTGGAAACGCGGGTTTCAATTATTTCACCAAATGAGGAAGAACGGATGTCAATTTTAGCTTTTCTGGCATCACTAGCAACGGAGAAGTTGAAGAACCTGAGCTTACTGGTGACGCGGTCACATTCACTGTAGGTCGTACCCTCTTGCGTGAAAGGTCTTTTCATGTGGGTCTTTTGTTTTTCTTTTTATGTAGGCTTTTTTTGTAGCTGTGACCTTGTTTTGACACCACTGCTCTTTTCTCGCCTGGGTCTGTTTGGCGTTCTTGAGAGTGAGTTTCTTTTTCCTGAGGAGGACTTTGCGGATACTGGGATCCCATTTTAAGAGGGACCGAATGATAGCATCCCCTAGAGAACCTCAATCTCCCGGTTTCAAAATGATTTGCTCTTTGGTTTGTATCTCGATGCGTAAAGGCTACTTTGTTTCTTACAAAAATGTGTTTGGTTTGATGTGGAATGTGAATGATGCCTTGCAGTAATTGACATGCTGTCACTGTAAACTATTGTAAGACTTCTTTGAGACTGGCTTCTAAGACACGAACACGTATGTCTGGATTTTTTCGCGACTGATGTCGTATAAGACATAAATCAGATAACGGAAGGATGAGACTCAAGGGATGTCATGTTGACAATGTCCGAGACTGTTCCGAAGTGTCCGAGCTTTTTATAGATTCTATTGTTGTTGTTGTTAAGTCTACAACATGGACGTGTACACGAAAGGAAATCTCAAATAATCGCTGATTGTATATTTGAAAAAGGCGTGAGGCGCTTGAGTGATATCATCGTACGCTTGAGTCAGCCAAAGTGTTCCTAACTATTTGCCTAAGACTTGTACTTGCTGTTTTATCTAAGGTGCTTTTTAAAGAACGCAACGAGATGAAGATTGAGACTGATGGTGCGACAACTTTACATTGTTGAAACAAATGTTGGGTGATTAAAATGACACTGGCATTACGATGATGTCCTTTGCAAGTAAACCAGTTTAATTGCAGCGTTTTCTCATAACATGTCGTCGAAGATGACCGGATGGATTTGACTGGGGTCAGACACGATCTCTTCAACAAATACGATCGTCGAATTGCCTTGATTTTCTCGCAAGAGACTGTACATCGATTACCACTCTTTGTAACACGACACGATCCGTTGAGGTTGAAGATCGATCAAATAATGTTTATGTTCGATCAAACGTTTGACAAATTCCATTGATCTTGAACCACTAGGTCCGACAATTAACATGTTACAGGGATAGCGAAGATACAAGGCCTCCCAACTAGCACTATTTGAACGTTCGTCGATGAATTTGAAAGTGGAGGAAGAAGGAGCAGAGACAGCAGAGATACCAATAGTGCATAAATGTCACTACTGACGTGAAGACAAACAAGAAAAGAGTTTTTATACTTTTTCAGGACACGTTAATTTTAAAACAATGTTTAAAATGAAATAATAAGAAGGACAACAACAAAAATTGTTAAGTACAGCGATAATATACACATCACAGCGATCAAAGTCGAATGTAAACAAATGACTGTACAACATTATTTTGGTAACAAAGGTGTCCTAGGGTCAGTGTGTAATGTTCTTACGTTATCTGCTTTGGACAAAGTCACTCATGTGTCCTTAAAAAATTGTCTTTAGAGAATCTCCATGACAGTCTTGTCCTGTCTTGAAGGGAGTGATTTTCCTCGGTATGTGGTTTTTCTTCTGGCACTGTCCATAACACAGGTTTAAAAGTTACTTGTTTTCGCTGGACGTTTGAATTTAGATTCACAACTCTTGGGCATAATTGGCCACTTCTTTGATCCAAGCCTCGAAGCCCCAACTTTTCCAGTCACATACATCTTTCCAGTAAGGTTGTAAGTCACAAGCCACACACACATTGTCGTACACAACTTCAACACCCAAATGTTAACGAATCTATTTTCCTGTATAGATCGAGAAGTATCCATATAAAAGTGCAAGACTTTTAACAGAATGAGTATCTCGTGAACAGGGACCACTTTCGTGTTTTAAGAGACGCACCACACGCCAACCTTAATTCAATGGACATGTAATGAATGTTGGTAATCCTCCATCGTTTGAATACTCGCATTGATTTCCTTCCAACGAATATGTGATAAGTGATAAAGATTGTGGCATATTAATCTGTTTTACAGTCTTTCTTGGAAGCATTAAGTGTACTTTCTGCACAGAGATGTTCGTATTCCAGTAGTGAATCGAAATGGTTAAGTCACTATCATGCACATCACACGCCGTTCAGAAGTTTCCTCTTGAGCTATGCTAACATTGCGTAAAAGATTTAGGCAACCCCATATATATTAGGTCTGTTCAGCCATCATTTTATGTCTTGAATGTTTCTAAAATCACACACTGACACCATAGAGTATCGGGTTAAATAGGTTTTTGGATTGTCTGTGTGGTCATTTGGTACAGTTGCTCATTATACTTAGGGCTTAGTTGCTTTTTAAAACAAAACAAAACCACTTTCTTTTTCACTCTGTGCTGATCGCATATATTGGGTTATTTTCTTCACTCTGTGTTGATACTATATATAATGGGTTATTTATTAACGCTGTGTTGATAATATATAATGGTTTTCTTCTTCCATCTGTGTATAACATATTTGGGTTTTCTTTTATCTTCTTCCCGTATGTGGATAGTCTATATGGTGTGTGTATGTGGTGTGTGTATGAGTTCGCGTACGTTGTGTGGATAGTATATTTTGATTTTGTATTACGTTCGCGAACGTTTGTGTGGACAGTAGATATTGTTTATTTTTCCACTTCCCGTGTGTGGATAGTATATTTGCGGTTAGTTTTTGCTTCCTCCTGTGTGTGGTTAGTATATTTGTTCTTTGCATGAAAATAGAAGTACCCCAAAGGCACATTTTAATGATCATTCCATTGCATCAAAGGCATATGTATTATCTTTGCTTAAAACAATTTTAGTCGATTCAAAAGATTAGGTGTTGAATATGTTTTAAATGCTTATGTCTATTGTCTATATACCGCCAGTCCCACCCCAGTCAAGCATCATGTTGGTATACTTTATGAACTATCTGAACATACCAGATACCCGTTACAACAACTCAACTTTCCTTTGTCTGTATACAGTCCCAATATCCCCTTTGTTCAATTATCCTCGGTCATCTGAAAAGTATTGACGCGAAACGATCCCATGGGTGGTGGTGGTCTGTAATTTATTTTACCATTGTCTCTATAAAGCCCCCATTAAAGCGTTATACATAGAACCTGATTCGTTTGAGCAAACAGCAAACAATCGAGTCACTTGTCGTTCCTCTGCGCACAAAGTCTCCAAGTTGTGCGAATCTAGCAAGGCTGAAGAGGCAAGCCAGAAAAGCATGTGCCGTCAGCCATTCTGGAGATGTCCAACTTATCCCCTGTCCCTTGTGCAAACGAACATTCCATTCATGGGTTGGCCTCATCAGCCACCTGCGCACGCACAGAATAGAACCCGCCCCTCCAACCCTCGGATGAACAGAGAGGTCCTCGTCGAATCGGCTGACGTACAACACACACACACACACACACACACAGAGCCCCCATATATACAACTGAGTATTTATGTAGGTTTGTTTGTTTGATTAGGATTTTTAACGTAGCTTTAACAATTTTTCAGTCATATCGCTACGATGTCTGCAGTGAGGCAGTTTTTTTTCCCTCTGATGTCTAGCACAAGGGCATCATGCGGCAGACATGTAGCATGATGTCTCACCCAGTCACATTATCCTGACACCAGGCCGACCAGTCCTAACACTAACCTCATAATGCTGAGCGCCAAGAGAGGCAGCTGGAATCACACCACAATTAATACTTCCAGTTCAGTACCCACGAATGTAGTTCCAGTCTATTTTTAGAACATTTTTTCCTCTCTCATTTTGGTGGTGGTAGAAGAGTTATATTGATGCATATTTGGTATGGATTTAAAGGTAATTGTTTATTCTTGAGAATATGAGCAGAGAGAGTGGTTGTCAGTGTGTAATTTGGCGACAGTGCACATGGAGTAATAAGGCCTTGGTGATGATCCGGAAGTGAAATATGTGTTCTGTTTACATGCTGCTCTGTTTACAGTGCAGCAGCTCAAAAAAATGCCGATCAACCCTTGACAAGAATTTCACCGTGAAGTCATCTTTGGAGGTATTTTAGATTAACATATGATTTGTATTGATTGTCACACTGTGGAAAGGTCAGTACTGAGAAATATATGTAGAGAACATATAGTAAAATTAATTGTGGTCTATGTCCTGTACAGGCAGTATTGATGAAACTTTAATATGCTATAAAATTTTTAATATTAATGATAAACACATGAAATTTGTAGGTGTTATATATATTAACATTTAAAATAGAAAAATGCCATTAGAATTTAAAAATTAATTTTATTTTTTAAAATTTTAATAATTTTTTTTAAAAAAATTAAAAAATTAAAATTTGCCCCTAAAAATGCACATAGATAATATTTTTGGAAATTATATCAAATGATATCGGCATGTTTATACTTCTACACCATATACAAGCTACAATGATGGATATTTGTCAAATTTTGTCAGAGAAAATATCTTTGTAAGTCAAAATGAGACATACATTTAAAATGTATGAAAGACAGATTCTATTTTGTATTGATCATTCAAACTATTTATTAGGGGTCCAATCAGATAATTTATGTGTTTATGATGGGGTGACTTCCTGAGTAACACATATATGCTTATATAGCCGTTAGTAATTGTTAACAAATATAGTTACAGGGTGTTTAGTGAGAGGACAGTGATGAAAACTTCATACTAGAACCTACTCAAGTTCTCTACTAAATCAGTTTAAACTTTCTGAGAATGAAATGCAGGCTGAAGGGATAAAATATACTTCCCACATGTATATTTACCCTTGGATGTAAGAAAACAGCAAAATGATGTAAGGTGAACACAAAATGCATTCAATTTTATTGTTCAGTTTGGTTAAGATATTGATTAGTGAAGCGCGGCATCGTGGCCTGTATGATGTTATGTAAATTCTAATGATCTATCTTAATTTATGCATTGTTAATTGCTAATAATATTTGCTAACTGACACTCTAAAGATTGCATAAGATATATTCAAACAGATATTTTGAGTTTAACTGTGTACAACTGATCTTAGCATGGTTACATATCCCACATGAACAAATATCCACATATTTTACAATGTTTGGGATCCAAAGTTCACATTCAGTATATCATATAGGCTGACATTGTACCTACAGTGAATCTGTAAGACACATTTTTGGCTGTGTGCACTAAATGTATCCCAAAATGTTATTTTCTTCATTAATATGCCCATGTATGGTAACATATTTCAATTCAGTACTTGGATAGAGTGCGGTATTGCATTATCAGCTGATATCTGATTCTATTGAACCATTGAGGTTAATAATTGGTATCATACACCCTTAAAAATACACTTTAAATGTTCAAACAGATCATTGTAATTATTTTTGCACATTTGATCATAACAATTACATTGTATATGTCCCACATATGCAAATTTCCATTCTTGTTTACAAGTTTTGGGGATCAGAATTTCACATTTAGTTTATGATATAGGATGCATTGGTACCTGTAGTTGATATGTGTGGCCACATTTGGCTGTATTCTCTTGCAATATCCAGAATTATTATTTCCCTCATGAATAAGATTGCTTATAGTAATATATTCTTTTTTACTACATTGTCGCTTGACTTTCCTGTATACTGGCATGTACTAATGTTTCCACCAATGATCAAACCTCACCGTCCCCGCATTTCCTTAAAGTTTGTGATGCATAGTCTACCTGATTAGTTATTTCACCAGTGCATGACCAGATATGCTTATAGAAACTTCATATACTTTTAGGATGAATTTATTACTTTAATACATGACTATTACTTCACATTTCTGAGTGTCACTCTGTCAAGTTTAATATTTATTTCCTATGCTTGCAGCCTGAATGTTATTTGTAAATCACTATATCTAACACATTTTAACTTCATTTGCATACATCTTACTGTTTTCTAGATATAAGTGAAACATTTTATATCTTTTCAGGTCTAGGCTGGTATCTGGAACAAAGTGTTAGTGGTGGATTAGCTTGGAAGCTCTCCAGTAGTCAGGTGGTGATAGCAAGGTTTCATAAGGACATATGCAGTGTACTGCCATAAGTGATCATGATATCACAACACTAATATAAAGCACCTCAAGGATATGGCTTAGATCTTCATGAGAGAGATTAGCACCATTGTTCAGTAAGGTAAAGCCTGCCTAAAAACTGTATTTTCCTATCTTATAGTCGCTTTTTGTAGTTATCGACACTGAAATGTAATGCAATTTTCCTATAAAACATGGAAGTGGTCCCATCAGATGTTTAAATCTGAGTGCACTATTAGTTATTCAAATAGCTGCCTATATACCTGACACAATAAATATGGAACATAGCACTTATTGTTGCTTCTTTAGTGTGTACACCTATATGCACCTTGACAGGCATATTGCGGTTTGTTGCCAAAATCACTATGAGTCATGCTACTTCATTACCCCTGGGAAAATTGTTCCCAATTACACAGACCCAAACCACCATTTATTTTAAAGACCATTGATTGATCAACTTTTCTGTCTAAACTTTGACAAAATCTGTTTTCAAACTTTTATAAAAATTTAATTTTTCAATAAAATTTAGTTTATAAATTTAAATGTTTATTTAAATTTCCATTAAAATTTTAAATGATCCGAATGTATAAACTTTAAACATATTTTCAGACAGGCCTCATCTTGTAGTACAATTAGGTTTTTACAGCATTGAAAAAGTCCTATAAATAAGGAAGATATAGCAAATTTAGTTTTGGTTTCTCAAGAACACATGGATCAGGACGTGCACCCTGTATAACACCAGCACTACACACTTTCCAGCAGGTGTCACATGACTTGTATGCAAGGAAATTCAAAAAGACTTTATGTATAAAGTTCAAATAGGTATTCAAATATAAAAGTTTTACTAAAATTTGCCCCAAAAAGTTGGGCCTGTCAGGAATCACACCACAATTAATACTTCCAGTTCAGTACCCACGAATGTAGTTCCAGTCTATTTTTAGAACATTTTTTCCTCTCTCATTTTGGTGGTGGTAGAAGAGTTATATTGATGCATATTTGGTATGGATTTAAAGGTAATTGTTTATTCTTGAGAATATGAGCAGAGAGAGTGGTTGTCAGTGTGTAATTTGGCGACAGTGCACATGGAGTAATAAGGCCTTGGTGATGATCCGGAAGTGAAATATGTGTTCTGTTTACATGCTGCTCTGTTTACAGTGCAGCAGCTCAAAAAAATGCCGATCAACCCTTGACAAGAATTTCACCGTGAAGTCATCTTTGGAGGTATTTTAGATTAACATATGATTTGTATTGATTGTCACACTGTGGAAAGGTCAGTACTGAGAAATATATGTAGAGAACATATAGTAAAATTAATTGTGGTCTATGTCCAGCTGTTTGTACCATTTTTGTATGTCTTTGGTATGACACATCCGGGATGGAACCCACGAGTTCCCGCTCCCGCGACGGACTCTCTAACCACTAGGCCACCGGAGCGGTATTATTTGTGTATGTATATGGATGATAAAGCTTGTACTTGGTTGTGTATTTCTACCTGTAAAGAAGGCAAAATAGTATATGCATGTACACGTTGATTTGTTGCAGATAGTACTGTACATTTGCGCAATATTGTCACAACGGAGATAGGTTTGTACATTTGTGTAATAGTGAAATTATTATTATTATTATTATTAATCCAGCCTGGGTAGGAATTTATTTTATAAATAGTGTTACTCAATAATGAAAGCAGCTGTTGGGTTTGATCTGTTGCACATCACATGATATTTCAGTCTTACTAGCAAAGAATATTTAAATCTTGCTAGCACTGGATATTTAAATCTTGCTAGCATTGGATATTTCAATCTTGCTAGCACTGGATATTTAAATCTTGCTAGCATTGGATATTTCAATCTTGCTAGCACTGGATATTTCAATCTTGCTAGCACTGGATATTTCAATCTTGCTAGCATTGGATATTTCAATCTTGCTAGCATTGGATATTTCAATCTTGCTAGCACTGAATACTTAAATCTTGCTAGCATTAGATATTTAAATCTTGCTAGCACTGGATATTTAAATCTTCCTAGCACTGGATATTTAAATCTTGCTAGCACTGCATATTTAAATCTTGCTAGCAGTGGATATTTCAATCTTGCTAGCATTGGATATTTAAATCTTGCTAGCATTGGATATTTAAATCTTGTTAGCTCTGGATATTTAAATCTTGCTAGCACTGGATATTTCAATCTTGCTAGCACTGGATATTTAAATCTTGCTAGCACTGGATATTTTAATCTTGCTAGCACTGGATATTTCAATCTTTCTAGCACTGGATATTTCAATCTTGCTAGCATTGGATATTTCAATCTTGCTAGCATTGGATATTTCAATCTTGCTAACATTGGATATTTAAATCTTGCTAGCACTGGATATTTAAATCTTGCTAGCACTGGATATTTAAATCTTGCTAGCACTGGATATTTCAATCTTGCTAGCATTGGATATTTCAATCTTGCTAGCACTGGATATTTAAATCTTGCTAGCACTGGATATTTCAATCTTGCCAGCACTGGATATTTAAATCTTGCTAGCACTGGATATTTCAATCTTGCTAGCACTGGATATTTCAATCTTGCTAGCACTGGATATTTGAATCTTGCTAGCACTCGATGTTTAAATCTTGCTAGCTCTGGATATTTAAATCTTGCTAGCATTGGATATTTCAATCTTGCTAGCATTGGATATTTAAATCTTGCTATTTCAATCTTGCTAGCATTGGATATTTAAATCTTGCTAGCATTGGATATTTAAATCCTGCTAGCACTGGATATTTAAATCTTGCTAGCACTGGATATTTAAATCTTGCTAGCATTGGATATTTAAATCTTGCTAGCATTGGATATTTAAATCTTGCTAGCACTGGATATTTAAATCTTGCTAGCACTGGATATTTAAATCTTGCTAGCATTTTATATTTCAATCTTGCTAGCACTGGATATTTCAATCTTGCTAGCACTGGATATTTAAATCTTGCTAGCACTGGATATTTCAATCTTGCTAGCATTGGATATTTCAATCTTGTAGAAAGAGATATTTGAGTCTTGTTAGCAAAGAATATTTAAGTATTAATTTGTTAGCAAAGGATATTTCAATATTGTTAGCGAAGGATATTAGGATACGGCATTTAACGGGGTTCATTGGTCTATTGGAAACTGCTGTGACATGCTACTGGTGACCCAGATATATGTTATATTTATACATTTACAAGCGCTATACTGGTTACTCATTTTGTCTCACCACATGGCCGACAACAATATAGTATAAATGCTTATCCATATTGTCTCCCACATAAAATATAAAACATAAGATAAGGGGTGAATTCACATAAACGAAGGCCACTGAATTTATATGATAAACAACAATACCAGTTGAAACACAGATGGAAAGGTGGGTGGGTGTCTAACATAACGTCGGACTCAAAACATCAGAAACGAAAGTAGGTGGACATCAAAATAATATTGATATACAAAATCAATATACCCTCGTAAACGTATCAGTGACTTCAGAAATCCTATACAATTTTACCTTTCATGGAGGCTGGATGGAAACATAGGCACTGCTTCAATGTTTTCTTCCACTCCACAAGCACTTTCATTTATAACTAAGACATAAGCGTAATCGATTTGCGGTATGCCCTACACATAAAGTCATGACGTCACCTTTTTTTTAGGTATGACAGAGATTGTCATGCTGCAAACGGAATAAATACCGTAACAGTAGAGGTGGGTACATGATAACCGAACTGTATTTAATAGGGTCAAACGTTTCGTGAGATAAACGGGAAGTTAACATGAGGCATATCTATTTCTGATGAATACACCTTGTATGACAGTATCTGATCTAAAACTACTGCCTAAAGAAGCTTACATCATCCTCTTGAGAAATTATTTTAATGGTGTAAAAAGAAAGCAATGGTCATTTATATAGACAAAACTAAATTGATGCTGATAACCGCTCAACAAGAGACTTACTAAATTTAAAGATAACATTTCCCCAAATCCATTTTAATGACATGAAATTGAAAAATGATAAACTTTTCGGAGTTCAAGTTGATAAGATGCTAATGATTAGATCACACTAAAATTTTACCCAAAAAATGGCTATGATTATCTAGTTATTACAAAACAAATTAAATAATGTATGACTTAAACAAAAGAATAATGTTTTAGAACGGTTATATTCAACCTCATATGAACTGCTGTAACATTATTTGCTGTAAAGCTTCTAAAACAAATTTGTTAAATGTGGAAGGAATTTAAAAATGAGCCATCAGAAATATCTATGGCAACACAGTTGATAATTGACATGAATATATGAAGGATTTGAATATCATGACTGCCTATAAAAGAATATGGCTAAGAAAGGATAAATTTATGTATAAAGTTTCAAATGGTTCTGTGCCCATCTATATAAATGATTTGCTTATGCCTTCTTTTCATCATCAATGTCTTCCTTTCATCATCAATGTCTTCATTTCATTATCAATGTCGTCCTTCCATCATCAATGTGTTCTTTCCATCCCTGGTGATTGAAACAGATGCAATCAAGATCATGTTTAAAACTGGTTGCGGCAATATTTGTTGTATATTTGTATATGTATATATTAGACAAACTGTCTCTGGGTTCACGTGTGCATGCGTGCGCGCGCGTGTTGTGTGTGTGCTTGTTTTAAATCATTCATGTTTAGTGCACACATTGCTATGTGTGCTGAATGTATACTCAGTTGCACGTATGTACACCAATCCATTATACTTATGTTGTATGACTTTTGTTCCTTAGCTGTATTGTATATAGTTGCCTATTCATATGCAGATAATTGACAGCCAAAAGAGAGTAGAGATTAGTGTTTGATGTAGCATTCTAACATTAAGGGGGAGGGGGGGGGGGGAGCGGACGGGGCGGTAGCCTAAAACCCGCCCGAGATCTTGGGGCGTAGGGTACCAAAACAGCTGATTAAATTTCGATTGCAGGAAGTCCTTACTACTGGGTAACACTATCAATTTCAGCAAAAGACCTGAGAGAGAGAGAGAGAGAGAGAGAGAGAGAGAGAGAGAGAGAGAGAGAGACACACAGACAGACAATCTTATTCTTACCTGAACAGCAAACCAAGACATATATATAGACATATATATATATATATATATATATATATATATATATATATATATATATATATATATATATGTCTATATATATATCTATATATATATATATATATAGACACCTATATATATATATATATATATATATATATATATATATATATATATATATATATATGTATATATAGGTGTCTATATATATATATA
This sequence comes from Unio delphinus, assembly GCA_029339505.1. NCBI lineage: Eukaryota > Metazoa > Mollusca > Bivalvia > Unionida > Unionidae > Unio > Unio delphinus. Next base: position 7,319,912 of record JAQISU010000042.1, read on the forward strand.
TATATATATATATATATATATATATGTATATATATATATATATATAGGTGTCTATATATATATATATATATATAGGTGTCTATATATATATATATATATATATATATATATATATATATATATATATGTGTCTATATATATATATATATATATATATATATATATATATATATATATATATATATATATATATGTGTGTGTGTGTGTGTGTGTGTGTGTGTGTGTGTGTGTGTATTCCTCTTGAATAAAATTACGATAAAATTAAAAAATAAATTTCTTTTTTTTGTTTCTTCTTCTAAAATTTTCTCATTTTTCACCATCACAGAAAAAGACAAGAAAGTAACTTCGAACAATTTTGTGTAATTGATTTGTTTGACGCGTACGGCGTTACCGTTATTATTTTTCTTTTCTTTTCTTTCTTTTTTCTTGTCTTCTAATGGTGACTGAGTAATACACGTATCTCGTCGTATCTCGCTTGCAGCCATATGATCATATATTGCGATGTGCACGGGTATTGTACCTATGGTTCTGTGACTTTTAAATTTTGTAAACAATATTTTTTATAGGAAGCATATTGCTATGTACAGGCACTAAGATCGCCTAGATCATGTCAGGGAGTATCTATATTCAACAGCATAATACATCCATATGGGTAAGCAGGAGACAATTTACCACATACATATGGGTAAGAAGGAGACACCTTACTCCATCAATAGGGGTAAGCAATATACACCTTACTACAGTCATAGGGGTAAGCAGTAAAAACTTGCTACATCCATAGGGGCAAGCAGAAGACAACATACCACAGCCTTAGGAGTAAGCAGTAGACAACTTACTACAGCCGTAAGAGTAAGCGGTAGACTACACAAGTCACATTTGTAATTGTGAATATATTTTAATAACTCATATGGATATACTATTTTTATATTGCATTCTTGAGATTGAAAATTCGGGAATATTATAGTGTTTGGGAATAGAAAATTGTCAGTTTTATGCAATTCACCATTGATGGCTTCTTTTTTTTTTTTTAACTAACGTAGAAAATTGATGGTAACGTGTATTTTATGGATTTGTCGAACTAGACGGCTGGAGGCGGGTCAGGTTGGATCCGCAACCCTCTGTTCATCGACGGAAATGACCCGCAGTGGTGTGACGGTGTAGCCATGGTTAGTACATTTAGCCTGGTGTGTGACTGCGTAGTTACGATCATAAGTTTGATTAACAGTGTGACTGTGTAGCCATGGTTATATATTTAACGAAGCAGTGTAATGGCGTTGGTAGCCATGGTTATAAATTTAACGAGCTGTGTGACGACGGCGTAGTTATGGTTATACGTTTGATCAGCAGTGTGACAGTGTAGCTTTTATAAGTAGTAGTGAACTGGCAGTGTGGCAGATTTGCTGGCGGTGAGACATAACTTGTTACAGTGAAAATTCGGTAAATTATATGGATTTCAGACTTTGTAAAAAGACAGTGAACACTGAATTATTATTATAATAATATATGGTTCCATATGAAATGACCATACCGGACCGGTCGTCGCCCGGGTCAACAAGGACCGCGCCCGCCATTGTCCACCAGGACGGAGGTAACAAGTGTGCTACTGGTACTTTGCATAAAATCAGAGTGAGAGACAGCATCGCCATCGCCACCTGGAACATTAGAACTCTGGCGCAAACTGGAAGACTCCATGAGTTGACACATGACATGGAACACTACACATGGCACATTCTGGGACTCTGTGAAGTAATATGGAAAGCCCTATGAGAACACCAAACTGAAGATGGGCATATATTATACTATAGTGGAGAGTTGGACAAGTCTATAAATGGAGTAGGCTTCCTTGTAAACAAAACCATCCAGGGATCTGTGCTTGAATGTCGCCCCATATCTAGCAGAATCATCTCCATTCGTCTGAAAGCGTCTCCCTTTAACATCACAATTATCCAAGTATTTTACAACAAACTCCAGGGTATCATAAACATGGTAAGTAAAAGGAGACTGGAATGCCAAAGTTGGCAAGGATGCTCTAAAATATTGGTGTGATCATTGTGGACCTTATTGCAATAGGTAACAGAGGGAGACGGCTGCTCGTGTTCGCAAGCTACAACAACTTGCTACTAGCCAACACCCTGGGTCAACATAAACCTTCACGATGCTGGACATGGCATACACCAAATGGAACGCATCATAACCAGATCGACTACAGACTGGTTCAAAACCGTTACCAAACTGTCATCAAAAGAGCAAAAACAAGAACGTTCCAGGTCCTGATGTTGGGAGTGATCATGACCTCGTCATTATGAACTTCCGAGTGAGGCTGAAGAAAATTAACAAGCCAAAGAAAATTAGGCTCATATTCATCCTTGAATAACTGAAAGACCCTAACATCTGCAAGTCATTCCAAGCCACAATTGGAGGAAACTTCGCTCCACTTCTTGTGATGGATGTTGATGTTAAAGTGATGACAGACACTTTCAAAACAGTCATGACAATAGCTGCCAAGGACATTATCGACCTCCATCGCCCAAAGAAAAATCCCTGGGTTACAGAAGAGATTCTGAATTTGTGTGATTCCCAAAGAGACCTCAAAAACACCAGACACACAACAGGTGCAGTTTAGTACCGAGAAAAAACAAGAATATCAGAAAAACTTGAAAAAAGCATAAGAAAATTGGACAAAAGTGCACAGAAATAGAGAGCAGTCTGATAAAGAATAACAGCAAAAAGGAATCTCAAATTGTAAAAGGTTTCACCAGACAGAAGCAATGAAGAGTAAATACCATTCAAGATGAAAATGGAAAATGCCTTACAGAAGCAAGTGACATTGCAGAAAGATGGACTGAGTAATGTAAAGAACTCTACAACCATCCGTCCACAGGAGACCCAGACGTACTTGAAATTCCAAACTCCACAAATGATGATAATTTCCCATTCTCAAAGAAAAGTGGAGTCAGCAATAAGATCACTAAAGAATTGGAAGGCAGCTGGAGTAGGCAAAATTCCAGCTGAACTTATCAAGAATGGTGGAGAATCAGTGATAGAGCTACTAACAAAATTATGCAACAAGATCTGGCAGACAGGCGAATGGCGAACATAGTGGACCCAGTCACTGATTATAACACTCACCAAAAAAAGACAATCTCTAGCTGTGCCAAAACTACAAAACTATCAGTATGATCAGCCATGCTAGTAAGGTCTTGCGGAAGATCATCTTGAACAGACTGAGCCCACAAGCAGAAGAAATAATCGCTGAAGAACAGGCAAAGTTCCGGAGTGTAAGAAGCACAACAGAACAAATATTCAATCTCTGGGTGCTGTGTGAGAAGTACTCGCAACATCAACAAGACATCTATTATGTGTTCATAAATTTATAAAGGCTTTTAACAGAGTGTGGCATGAGAACTATATTTCTCCAAGAATTAATTTAGACCACAAGTATTTCCACAAAAAATTGATCTCCTACAATCCAAATAATTTGAATAAAAATTAAAGATTCCACTCAAACTGGTCACAGCAAAAGCCACATGAACGTCACCAGGGTTACGACAAGACTTCAATTATTACTCAGTATATCCACATTAACCTGGCTATTGCGCAAAATAGATGCCCAGATGAGGATCAACCTTCCAGTAAAACCAGAGTTTCGAAATAATTGCTACATGTTGTTTGTCATGTACTTCCAAGTACAGCCTCGATTTCAGTTTATGAAGCTACTCTAAGAAAGAATTTTAAAAAGTTGGTTACTTAAACTTGTGAATTAAGGCAAGCATTAGATAAAATGTTATTTATTAGTGTTTATGAAAAGCTGATCTGAATATCTGAACAATGAATTTCTGAAAAATGTCAAATCCAGTTAATAAAACTACTGTCACAAGATAGACCGAGTCGGGACTGGATTAGTGAAGACACGGAACGCAACTGCGTTAATAAGATGTTTATTTTATAAACGCAATTTTAAAAATCAACTCTGACACCAATATTTTACAAAATATAAGAAAAATCTATTTAAATAAATGTTCCTAACATGGAACTGTGAATTTCAGTAACGTAATGACAAAAAAGAAGTATATGAATGAATTTACAAATATGAATATATATAAAAGGCTCGTATAACGAGATAAATGCAAATATGAAAAGATAATGCGTCGTCAATATGACGAGACTAGAATGAAGATATTAAATAACTAATACGTCGTCCATATGACGAGACATATGCAATCGTGAACCCTAAATTCTGAAGTTCTCGTTCATGGGACGAGATTTGTGTAGAATGAAATTATGCAGGTGTCGTTCATATAACGAGACTGCAAAGAAGATATTAAATAATACGTCGTCCATATGACGAGACTGGAATGAATAAAATGTAAACTACTTGCTGAGGTATTTTGCTACTAGCCTGGCGTCCCTATGACGTCAGGAAGTACATCCAGTTACACAGGGTCAAACCTAACAGTTGTGACCTTCACCTCACGCAATCATATATAAATACCATATATCTATACATCTAACGTAGCATATATAAATGCAGCATACGTAAGCACCATACACAGGCACCACACACGGGCATTACACGGTCAGCATAGACAAGCCCACACACGTAGTCACCACAACATGGCACCACACACGCAGTTACCACAACACTGCACCACTTCAGCACAACACGTCACCACACTTCAGCACAACACGTCAGCTAAAATTAAAACAACCGAACCGTGTAATACATATGACACGGTCAAGTATTCTCACACATATATGTAGCGCATGCGCGCACATGAAATAATTATCCATGTACATTTAACGTTAAGCATGCAGCGTATAATTGAACTCAATTATGTTCAGATACAAAAGAACTAATGAAACAAAATATAGTACTTCTGATAAAATGGCGCTGCCTAAACTATGTATTTATTCTATAGATTTTATAATAAATACTAAACATCTGATATGTAAAACAATGAATTATATCATAATACAAATAGCAATGAGAACCAAGTTAAATCTATTGTTACCTCTTTTAGCTGATAGATTGCTCAGTTTAGGATGGAAGCGTTTCCGACAAGACTACATTGTAATGTGTTTTCTGTCTTATAATTTCGTCCTTATATACCCCTAGCTGTGACAGATATGCGCAGCTAGGTACTTTAAACGGCAGGCAATTTCGCACATACAGCATGAGCTGAGTGTTCGCTCATTATGCCGAAATAACTAAAAAGCCCAAAAAATAATAAACTACCCTCAGTAAGGCTAACGAAATCAAGACTAGATTTTTTGACCACATATACATATTGAACATAGTCGTATACAATTCCGTGACAACTACATTACAATAACATAGAATATTTTTTATTTTTTTTAAAAAAAAACAGCAATTAAATTAAATAAAAACTAAAATCAAATATACATAATGATGCAGCTTGAAAGGATTGACGATGAATTATTCAACTTTAAAAGCATAAATGTAAAAATTCGTTTTTGAAGTCTCTGGAAGTTACGCTTTGGAAAGCTGGAAGGTGAAAATGGTCAGGAGCTACCGAAAGATTAATTTCATTAATATGATTTCTCAATCCATAGAATGTAGAAAACATTGGCCCAAGATAACTCCCTATCTTCTTTAAAAACACATTCGTGAATGCCTTCGAATGTTTATATTGTATTATGTATATTTAATGTGTAATGTTTTTTGTCTTTCTCATTGAATATATGTTATGTATTTCTAAAATTTGCAGTTGAACCTTAGTCCAAGATCAAGTTAATAGTCTTTCCGACCAAACATGTTTACTTCAGTCCAACAACACATATCACAAGTTACATATTTAAATCACATTTATTTGTAAACATGTTTACTTCAGTCCGAGTTAAAGATACGTCTTGACTTTGACCTTAGAACGTTCTAGAAAATAAATGTTTCATTATCTTGAAAGTATTTCCAGAAAATAGTAATTGTGACACAGGTCAAGTGGAAACGTATATAAAGTTGTTTACGTAACATCGTAAGCTGAATTGATCCTATTGTTGTGTTCATTTTTTAATTTGGGTGGATTTATTTATTTCAATTATTTGGGTATCGTGTTCATTAACATTTTTCTTGAACTAAATGACGAATGCTTCCTTTGTCGTACTATGTATATTTAATGTTATTGTTTTTCTCTTTCTCATGTATATGTATATCCAAAATTTGCAATTGAACGCTACACCAAAATCAAGTTAATTATCTTCTTGACCAGTGATGTTTTTTTTTTTTATGTAAACAAAATAGCTAATATTTCTGCATTATCACAATAGTGCAGAGAGTCTGTAATTTTGTGAATGTCACAGATCATGTAACTAATGAATGTGTCGACTTATAAGCTGAAATAGTTCACAAAAACTTAGAGTTTGTGAAGATTGAATCAGGTAATTGATAAATAAACGAGAGAAAATGAATTTCTGTGGGGACACGCTTTTAATGAAACTTGTATTTCACAAAATGTTATGGAAGCCGCACGGGACCACAAAAACCTATACGTCATCTTCGTCCAGTGGGCGGGTTATGAGTCACGTGATTCTTATTTAAATACCTATTATAAACAAAAATGTCGGACACACGAGAGAGTCGCCCGCGCTTGTCACTTTCCGAGAAGAAACGTCAAAAAACTGTCAGAGAGACCGAACAGGACTTATCAAGGATTCGTCATGGGACCAGTTTGTTCGATGATGAGCATTGATGGAAGAGTTAGGACTGGCATCAGACACTGAAATGGCGAAGTTGTTGTTGGACACAGGACAGGTAGCCAATCATAATGTCTGTTTTTATATGTTGATACACATTAGTTTCCCCAGACTCAAGTGCCTGTGATATCTGTGTTCTCCATTTTTCAATATCTTGTTCCTAATGTATGTTTCAAAGCACACTTATTTATTAATACAATGTTTGCACAAGGACTTGATTTGCATTTGTAACATTCCCAAAATCGATGTGATCAGCTGATCAATAAAAGACAATATTTCACTCCGTGACTGCATTGTGTGTATTGTATGTTGTGATGGAATATATTTTTTTTATAACAGCGTACTCATAAAGTCATTTTGTACATATGTCAGTTATCTTCGTGAGACAGGTTTTTTAAATTCGGCGAGGGAACTTAGATACATTTTACAAGCATTATCATTATTTATATCATCTCTCTCCCTCACACACACACATACACCTTAGGCTAATGTGACATACACATAACTTGCTTACAAGTTTAACAACCTTTTTATGTAAACATTTGAACAAATAATACATGTTTAATGTTGAACTGCTTCAGTAAAATGTTGATTTCATGCCTATGATAGGCTGAATGCTAAGATTTTATTGTACAACTACTTACTAGTAAATTTATTTTAAAGAATTGTATTGACTACAATTACAAAAGGATCTCTAGTCATGATAAAAAAGGATATTATAATGCGACGAGAATATATGGCTAGCAGCAGAGAGGGTGAATCCTACAACGTTTTTAGACAAAATTTGATTGAAATCCTAAAACGAGCCGTCTTATAATCTTATTTTAACCAAAAAAAGGCGAACCCTACAACGTTTTCAGACAAAAAATTGATTGAAATCTCCCGACGAAATCATTTTAACTAAAAAAATGAAAACGATTTTTTAATTAATTTTGGTCGCAACTTGTTGTCATCCACCCTCTCTGCTGCTAAAGTTTTTAGTTCTGGGTTAATAATTCTTTTACGATTTTAACCGAATATTTGATCGAGTCCGATACGATATCGTGTCCGAGGATCATGTAGATTTATTGTTGCGAATCCGTGCGGAGTCGACTGAGCATGACTAAAGAAATCTCGAAATTGATTGAAGTCCATATCAGAACACCATGTCTGCCAAATATTTCTAAGAGTATGAGTATCAACTCCGTTGAATACAGACAATAAATTGCAGTTATCTCTGATCACTTTTGGAACCTGAGTGTAGCGTTGAGTGACATATATCACGTCAGTGTTTTTGTGACGCCCACGGGAAAATATTCTAGCAGGATTTTTTTGTTTATCCAACATTATATCGTCGTATACGACTAAATTGTTAATATCTCCATCAATATCATCAATACTCGGTGCTTCATCGATATCGGTTATAAAATCAATGGCGTTCTCACCCTTAATTTCTGATGCATTCTCGTTAAAATCCTTTAACACTTCATAACATCGTTGATCATCTACGCTAGGGGCAATTAAATACAACTTATCCCACTTCATCCATCTCATTATTAAATTGAGCAACAATTGCGTTTTACCGGATCCAGATGGCCCGATTATAATCATCCGGATAGAGTTTGGTAGCGCTGCATGATGCTTAATTGGTTCTCTTGTTTTAGTCGCTGAAAAATCAATTATATCCATATTTCTATACATAAATTATGGATCTATATTGTGTGAAGTGTAAAACGCGTACTGGCACAGATGATGTGACGACGGTTACAACTAAAAATAACCGATCAGCGCTTTCTGGTAAATGCGTGCAATGTGGTACAAAGAAATTTAGATTTGTGTCTATGAGATCTGATTTAAAAAAAAACGAGGAGGTGATATCGCAGCCAAATTGGCAAAGCTCCCTGGAACCCCATGGGCAAAGTACCCCGGAGAAAAGCACCTTCCAGGATATAGCTACTGTGGACCGGGAACCAGACTTGATATCAGACTCAATAATCAAAATCAGCCCCGACCCGGTGAGGAACCAATAAACGCCATTGATAAGGCCTGTCACCTTCATGATGTTGCTTATAAAAGCAGCAACCTGCAACACAGCCATCTAGCAGATGTGAAATTAATTCATGCGTTAAATGCTATTCCTGATAAATCCTTCAAAGAAAAATTGGCTTCCTTTTTGATAAAATCGGCTATGAAAAGTAAATTGATGTTAGGTGCTGGTAATTAATAATATGGAATCAATTTATTATTCCCCAAGAGGATACTGGAGGGGTAAATCAGCAGTCCATAAACTCGCTAGTGCTGCAAAAGTGAAAAAAACCACTGCGGCTAATTGGTTATCCAAACAGGCACTATGGCAAATTTATCTACCACCACCTAAACAAATTCAATTCTCGCATTTTGATGTGACTGCTCCTAATGAAGTTCATCAGGCTGATATATTATTTCTGCCACATGATCGTGGTTACAAATATGCGCTAACCGTAGTTGATATTGCAAGTCGATACAAAGAAGCAGAACCATTAAAAACAAAATCAGCCACTGAAGTCGCTTCTGCATTTGAAAGGATTTATCGACGAGGTCCTCTGCACTGGCCAAATCTATTGTAGGTTGATCCTGGCAAGGAATTTCAGGGTGCAGTGTTATCTACAATGAAACATCATAATGTCACCATACGACGAGGGCATACTGCGCTACATCGCGATCAGGCCATTGTAGAACGATTTAATCGGACGATTGCTGAGCGGTTATTTGGATATCAATACGCAAAAGAATTCATTCAAGAAAAGCGATCCAGTGAATGGGTTAAAAGATTACCATCTGTGATTACTGCACTGAATAACGAGATTACTAGAACAATCAACATGAAACCTATCAACGCGATTAAAAAGAAGTCAATACCCGTACAACCACAAAAAGATTTCAAAGAACCAATTCTTGGTAGTAGTGTCATTGTGAGGTACTTATACGAACCAGGAGAGCTTGAAGGGGGTAGAAAAAGGGCTACTGATCCTATTTGGAGCGTCACTACGCATAAGATATCTAGTATAATACGATCAACTGGTAGACCTCCAGTCTATAAACTGGATTCAACTGCCCCTCAGCGGGGTTTTACTCGACAACAACTACAAGTGATTCCCGAGGATACTCAATTGCCACCGCATGGTCTTAACTAGCACCGTTGCGTCTATTGCACTCAAGACAAGTCAACATCACATTATTTCTGACATGACCGAGATTGTTATTTTTTCTGTCTACGGTGAATTGGCGAGGATCCTTATCCGAATACTGCCAACTCATTATACAATTGCAACTCGCGCAGTGATTATTCTGTTGTTTCTTCAAAGTGATTATTAGTTCAGCATCAATATCAAATTCTCGTTGTTTTTTTTTGTCCTGTTGTTTGTAACCGGAGAGTTTTTTATTAATGATGCTAACATCAATATCACTTATTGCTGTGTCATTATCATCACCAATGATTTCATCATCGAGGACAACTCTTCGAAGTTGATTTATTTTTCGTACTCTGGATACTGCGAGATAGACTAAATTTGACCATTCGATGCGATTATCTACCATCCAAACAATTGTATCCGATATAGTCAATCCCTGTGAAGAATGTATCGTCGCTGCGTATCCTAGCGTCCACGGGGATTTATTAGCACGCAATGTATCTTCAACGACATTGATATCAACCAGCACAATATCATTTAATACCAAAATTTGTTTTTCATTCTGTCCTGGAATATCAACTTCAATGTTTTGTTTTCGTGTATCCGATGGCCTATAACATAACGGTACTGGAAGCGTTGCAAATTTTTGTTTATGCAATTCAAATAACTACATCTGAAGTGTATCCCTGACTATTTTTCTACTTGCAATGATCAAATCGTTTGGTCTCCACGCTTCCCAGAAATCATTCATTGGGGTTTCTGAAATCACTTCACGCGCTATTTCGCATTGGATTCTATCCGGTTGTAATCTAATTAGCGCCTTGAACTCGCGTAATCGTTCATCAAGTGATCTATAATCAGTGGTGATTTCTTCATAGTAGTCTACAAAACCCTTTAGCCATTCATGTGGAGATGCACCGACAAATGGTGGTGGTTGGCCTTGATCCCCGCACATGACGACTTTTGTGTTTTTGGTTAACAACCACTCAAGAAATGTTTTTAATACATCTAATGACACTGTGCATATTTCATCCCAAATTAAGATTTCAGGAATGAATTTATCACTCATACGCTCAGGAGTCCATTTGTCACCTTTCCATCGAAAAAAACTGTGATAAGTGCAAGCATTTACCCCTCGTTGTATCATCTCTCTGGCGAGTCTGTGAGTCGGTGTTAGTACAATCATGTTAGAAACGCTAGCGTTTCCACGACGAAATAATTCAATTGCACGAGTTGTCTTTCCTGACCCACCACAACCGTTTAAATAAACTGTCTTGTATCTACATACTGGATCAGATACCGGTGGTGCATTAGAAAGTTCTGATTGAATTTCAATACGGTTACAACAAATATATTTATCATCCATGGCAACGTCTGCAGATTCACAATACTCATGTAGCATCTCCTTTTTAAATCGCCAACGCCCCCAATTTTCTTCGGGATCTGTGAATGCCGCTACAGCTGATTTGTACTTATTGTGTATATACATCGAATCAGTGGCCACTCTAACCGCGGTATTAGGAAATCTATTTATCATCGAAAATAGATTAATGCAAGCATAGGCTAACATTGAACTTCTCAAATGTGTGTACTGGGAATTATATCCATCACAGTAGGTAACAACCGTACCTAATTTCTCACCATTGGATAGAAAAGCATCCTTACGGGATACAAGTTTTCCCTGTTTCATTAAATCCGCTACAATAAAATCGTATTCAGCGACATCTATGATCAACCGCGAAGAATATTTTGCGTTATCGTATCGTCCACCCTGGGTAAATTTACCGATTATTCTTCTTCCGAGATCTTTTGCTTGTTCTTTTTTAATTTCAAATAACTTCTTAGACCAATTTATGATTTCTTCTTCACTGAAATCTGGAAACTGTTTTCGTAGTTCGTTGATTATTCTATCTAGATTGGGTTGTGGTAGCCAAACTTCTTTCTGAGCTCGATAGCATATAATAGCCTCGGAAACAATCAACGATATTAGCATACCACAATCAATCATATATCTCAATAGCACTATTGGCATCCAGTGTTTTTCAGATAGGTGTCTACCGAGCCAAACATAACTACACGGATGTAACCCTATAGCTAATTCAAATGATATCACACGAGCGAATCCGGTTAAATCAAAATCAGGCAATGGTCCATTAATCGCAACACGAGTCATTTCATGCGTGGGGTGTCCAAATCGTTTGAAGTACTCAGCGCATTCCCCATACCCGAGAAAACTTCCGGGATAACACGCGGCTATATCAATTGAAATCATACCATCACGTGAGTATTTCGTATTCCACAGTCCTCCATGACCAAATTCGACGCAACTCAATTTAACATCCTCGAGAAAATCACTTCGTGTTGGACGCCATGAGTTTTTTTCTCTTGCGAAGTGAGATACCACTGATGGAATAGTAAAACTATCCGTGAGTAGTTTTTCATGGGAATTCTCCGGTGAAAAATCACTAGCGATTTTTCTCATTCTGTTATCTAATTCTTCAATGCGATATAATTCACCATTTGGTTTTACAAATTGATCGAATTCTTCATCACTTCTAAGTAACCACACTGACACAGGATCATCCTTACACAACGCATGAATAGCATCAAATAATTTCTCTTCATAGAAAACATCCCCGACGAACTCCTTAGGGATATATTTCACGGTTCGTTCTCGTGGAAATATTGTTACCGCAGGTGTCCACGCGTGTTTGTTATGATCAATAATCTGTATTGGTGCTCCATTTTTGTTATATTTCGGTTCGTATAAAACCTCTCCGGTTATCGTCATAACGGTTATTGGGAATCGTAATGATGTTTCTAATTTAGCTATATCAGAAATCTTTGCACCATGCTGTTTCACTGTCAGTTCCCACTCGGTTATTTTCCTACGTCGCAGATCAGTTAGTTTATTTCCTCGGGATGCATTTGTGAAGTGTTCTATTATTCGTTCTGCTACACAATTAAGCCCTGACGAATATTTCATAGGAGCTAGTTTTGCGATATCGGGTTTATCATTTAACGGATATATCCCATAAACCATTGCTGTTACGGGATAAGATCTTTCGTAGTATGGTTTATCAATGCCGGTTAGAATCCCTGGTTTGGAATCTCTACTCACAATGACAGCTTTTTTATTCTTGAGGATTGGTTCAAATTTATCCTTAATAATCCATTTGCCATCGACTTCGATAATGAATTTGATTCGGAAAAAATGCCGTTTTTCCCCAACACGTGAAATTATCACTGCTGCTTTTTCATCATTCATGGTAGCGTCAACAACACCATCAATTCGAAATGTTGACCAACAATAAGATGCTCCATCACGCTTGAATTCATTAAAACAATCTCTGATTTTACTAATCATGGCTTTATCAAGAATTGTATTCTTTGGTGTATTAGAAACCATATCGAGATTGAATTGAGCATCTTTTCAGGGTAATTTCTTGGACGTTTTTTTTTGGTTTATCGAGATTAAATTTAGGATTGATTTTCAATAATCTCTTAAACTCTTTCATATTTCCGTCTATTGGACGTTTTTTGGGTTTATCGAGATTAAATTTAGGATTGATTTTGTTACGTCTTTTTGGTTTATCGAGATTAAATTTAGGATTGATTTTCAATAATCTCTTAAACTCTTTCATGTTTCCGTCTCTTGGACGTTTTTTGGGTTTATCGAGATTAAATTTATTATTGATTTTGTTACGTCTTTTTGGTTTATCGAGATTAAATTTAGGATTGATTTTCAATAATCTCTTAAACTCTTTCATGTTTCCGTCTCTTGGACGTTTTTTGGGTTTATCGAGATTAAATTTAGGATTGATTTTCAACAATCTCTTAAACTCTTTCATGTTTCCGTCTCTTGGACGTTTTTTGGGTCTATCGATATTAAATTTAGGATTGATTTTCAACAATCTCTTAAACTCCTTATCAGCATTGAATTCAGCATTTTTCGAAGGCGTTTTCCTTAATTCCTTCATGCTATAATTAAAACAAGCATTTAAATGAAAGATTTTTATATAATGAATCACTGCAAGTGGCTTATGATTGGATCAGTAATCCCGTGTAACAAATCATGCAGAAATGAGTTCTGTGGGTATCATATGCAAAGCTTTCGTCGTGGAAGCCTTGGTCCGTTACCGTGCATACGATGTGGAGTTGGGGTTAGGGGAAAATCTCAGTTGTGTTTGAATTGTGGTGGTAAGCGATACAGGGAGTTGAAGCGTTATTATGATAAAAGAATAAAAAATGGACAATCAATCAGAAATTTTGACCCTGACGCTGAGAAAGTCAGTATCCTTGACGCTGACAAAGTCAGTATCCTTGACGCTGACAAAGTCAGTATCCTTGACGCTGACAAAGTCAGTATCAAGGATAAAATCATAAGAACTCCTCAAGACTACATCGAAAGATTTATCATTAAACCAAACGATGAATTAGACAAACAATAGTATAATATATAAATGAACCAAGAATTCAGACCACACCCTGTGATTACAAATTATGAAGCATCTAGTGATGGTGTTGTAAGAAATCGTAGACTAAAGAAACCAGTTGGTTTTGTGACTAATCATGGATATTTGATGTTTGGTGCTGGAAAGGAGAAATATTACTGCCATCGTTTCGTGTACGAGTGTTTCCATGGATTGATCGAGGATGATTTTGTTATTGATCACAAGGATTCTAATCCGAAAAATAATTCTTTATCAAATCTGCAGGCTATCACACAAAGTGAGAATACCAAACGAGGAGAGACTGGCACTTGTTCAAAAAAAGCGAAACCAGTAAAATCTTTGAATACGATAACTAACGAAGAAAAAATATTTCAATCAATGAATGAAGCCGGTAGGCACTTCGATATTTGTTCGCCCTCAGTACGAAATGTTGCAGAGGGAATAACCAAGACGGCTATTTCAAAAAGGACGGGACAAAAAATTCAATTTAGTTATGTCTAATGCGTCATATTTTTCATTTAGAAATATGTTATTGCTATAGAATAATGAATTCTGAAAACATGAATAGCATCATATCCGAGATTTCAAAATTGAAAAGTTGGGATATTGAACTATCAGATGGGTTAAATCCTGATCAAATCATGTCTGATTTTCAGGATATAGAATACGGAGTTAGCACTAACAAGTATATGCTACCAAAGAAGTATGCGCTCATCAAAAGAATTCAGAATTCTATTAAGGACTCTCTCGCATTTTCCAGTGACGTAAGTGTGTTCGCTCCGTTGTATACCATCGTAGAACGAATACGAAAAGAATTGGGGTACGAATACGAATTGAAAAAGGAGGTTAATTCTAAAGTTAGAAACCTACGGGCGTTAATTCAAGAAAATGAACAATTTTGATTGACCAACCATTTATCATTATTTGATTGTGACCGTCCCTCATAGAGATTTTAATTTTTTTTTTAGCATTTTTTGATCAAAACTGTCAAATCGATAGGCCGTTAATGGTTGGTTTAGTCGATATGATGATTCCGATTGATCAATAGAAAAGTGAGGGAAGTGTCAGTATTATTTTATTTTATATACAATTTGGACACTTCCCTCATCAATGATAACGCTGTTAAAACGCTTCCATGATCGTGTTAAAAATCATCCGACATGTCTGACATGTAACAAAAAGTGTTTTCGTCTGTTAGGTTGGATTGAAAAATTGTTTTACAATTGAAAAATTGTTTACGATTTCAAATAATGGTCAATGAAGCATTAACAACCCGATTGGCTCGTGAACGACTGGATGCAATCAGGAGATTTGTACCAATTCGTGACTCTGTACGGAATAAACTACAACAACGACAGAGTCTTCAGACTGATTTTGCTGCGGGATCTGAAGAATTGTTTAAACCAGTAACCACAGCAACGAAGGGGATAGAGCGTGCTATACTGGGAGATGTTCCCGAGACGGGAAAATCTGTTATTGGTGAACTCGAAAAAATAGCAGCGAAAACTGAACAAACAAAACAAATGGAATCAAAAGAAATAGTAGATGATTTACGCGTGATATTTAACGAGGCGGGTTTAGCAGCAATCATTGAGACTAAACTAGCAAAAATTCCTGCGCTTGTTGTTACGACTTATGAAAACAGGAAAAATTTGTTGAAACCAGAACATCATAACTTTGTTAGAGATATAAATCACTGGGCTGATATATTCTACAAAATCAAAACTGAAAAAACAGGTAGAATTAAGAAGAAGGGTAACGCATCATACATTGGATATATCAATGAGGTGGGCGAAGTGTATAATCAATACGAAGAGTTTAAACAACAACAAAAACCTTAAAAATTGCGAGGAAAGCGACAGCAACCTGCAAAGAAAGTAGTCTACTCTCCTAAAAAACAACAAATACCACGTGATGATGATGATCTTCTTGATTATTTACAAAAGGATTTAGAAAAAATGGATGAAGCAGCTGGTTATAGCGGAAGTGGATTGCAAAACGCTAGCGTTGGAAACTCTTCGAGGGAAAATCCAAGGATTGGAAACTCAAAGAGTTTCTGCCCTGGTAGTGTTATCAATGATATATCACGATTAAAAGTTCTTGTAGGAGGTTTCCGAGCTGGAAATAACTCACCGGAAATAATTAATGAAGTATCTGATATCTGTAGACGGTTGTTTGCCGGCGGTATCATGGATATCAAAACATATCGAAATTTCATTAGCGAGTTAGCGGAAAGTGGGTATCACAGTGATTAAATAAAAACGCTAGCGTTTCCAATTGAAAAATGGTTTCTGATTTCAAATAATGATCATACACTACAATCATGATAAACCAACCCCCGTCTATGTAGTTAATTCACGGTTTCCAGTTTATAGAGCATACTACGGAGATGGTTTAGGCAATACCATTGCAGGGTTATTTGCGAGAATGGCTCCAAAAGTGATGCCGTTGGCTAAACAACTAGGAATGAAAGCAATTGAAGTTATTCGTGATAAGGGTATTGGTGCTGTTGGAGATCTTGCTGGAAAAGCATTTTCAACTGCGAAGAATAAAATAACATCATTAGTGAAATCACGAAGTGATTTACGAGAAAAATCCAAAAGATTTTCAAAGAAACCGTTACCATCTACAGCGGAAATGCCTGCAAGTGTTAGTAGAATTATAAATAACGCAGTAGACGAAAAATTAGCGTCGATGGCTTTAACTCCCTTGATAAATCAAGGGGACCAAAGCAATATTGCAAATATGATAGCAGGAAGCTGCTTTAAAAAACTACGTCGATGATTTCACGATTTAGACTCTGATAAATAGAATAAAATGTTCAAAAAATCACATGATCCGGCGTTTGATATAGACGCCCCAGTTGGCAAGGATGATTCTGTACGCGATTATCAATATTACGCTTATCATGCAATAGACGCAAATAGTCGATCGCGAATTGAACTTCAAGTCCATGATACCAGTAAATATTTTTTGCCCTGTGAAGCGTTTATTGAAGTAGAAGGAGAACTTGTAACAGCTGCTGGAGCATCATATCCAATTGGTACTCAAGTCGGTTTTGTCAATAATGGTATTATGGCGTTATTTGAGAGTGCAAGATACCTCATTGATGGAAAAGAAATCGAGTCGATAGATCGCGATGTTGATGTGGCTACAACAATAATCGGGTTAGCGAGATATTCCGATGATTATACAAGATCAGCAGGACCTTCTATGATGTTTGCAAAAGATGCTACAAATAACGCTGGAGTAAAACAATTCGTTGTAAGACGACCACAGAATAATGCTGGTGCTGCTAATGTTGATGTCGAGAATATGATTATAAACAACGATCCTAATTTCAATCTAGGAGCTGCAACACGAAACTCAATGTTGGGAGTAGGGCGTAAATCATTTTCATGCGCGATTCCACTGCATCACATATTTGGATTCTGTAGAAACGTCCGAAAAGTTATTTATGGGGCGAAGCATACAGTATCGCTTGTACGAAAGAGTGATGATAACGACGCAATTTGGAGGATTCCAGCAGATGTTGCAAATCCCAATGCTGATGCCGGTAAAGTCAATTTAACAAAAATATCATTGTGGATGCCAGTGTTGACTCCAGCAATCACCGCAGAAGAACGATTACTATCATTTATGGACCAAGGAGGAAAGTCGTTGTTGAGTTGGCTAACCGTGAGTACAGATGTGAAGCAATCAAATCTGAACGGGTTATTCACGTGGAATCTAGCATCAAAACAAGGTGTTACTGCGCCACGTCATATATTCGTAGCGTTACAGGATAACACACGAGTTGGCAATCAACTCTCCAGCCATATGATATTTGATCAGTTAGGTGTGAAGGACGTCTCACTGAGAATAAACGGCCAACAGGAACCATCCGAGGATATACAACTTAATTACAGAGAAAATCATATTGCACGCGTGTATCATCGTCTGTTGTCATTTATGGCACGTGATCAAAATGTCGATACTGGTTTGCAAATATCACAATATGATTTTAAAAATCTGTATCCGATCTATTACTTCTCACTGGAACATCTCGATTTGACAAGACAGTCAGTTGTTGATATACACTTTAGAGCTAATGTGACTCGTCCTGGTCCTGGTGATGGTGCTATTGATAATTATAGAGCGGTTGCTGTCATTCTCAGCGACAAATCAATGCTACTCGAAGGTGTTGGAGGAAGAATGAGAGTGGTAGATGCACCAGTAGAAAATCTTTGATTGAATTTTCATTGAATTAGAATCAATCTATTATGTATAATGTCATATAGTGTTATTAGTGTTACGTTAACTCCCGGTCAATTAAAAAAATTGCAATCGGAATCAGCTAAGCGATGTGGAACCACAATCACGTTGAAACCCAACCAAATGACTGGTGGTGCAAATAAACTATCGCTGACAACTCGTCAGGTGAAACATTTCAATGATGCACTTGCAGCCAAAAAAGGTGTTCAGATCACTCTCTCTGCGGCTGCTATCAAAAATATGATTAAAACAGGCGGTATATTTCCGTTGTTAGCTGCGATTCCAGCATTGATTGCAGCAGCAGCCCCAGCGGTGGCTAAAGCGGCAGCGTTAGGAGCCGTTGGTACTGCTGCAGGAATGGCATTAAAGAAGGCAACTGGTGGATCCACTCGTGGATCTGGGTATAAAAAAAAGGGACGATCCGTTCACGGATTGGGTCTAAGACTTCCAGGAACCCCGTATTCGTGGTACAGCGGAAGATCCGTTCACGGATCAGGCCTGAGACTACCAGGAACGATTTATTAATTCAGGAATCGAAGATTCCCATGTCCAATTTTGATTTAATGGATGCGGCTAAAAAACTAGTGATTAAAAATTTCAGAGGTGTTTTTATGAAAGATCAATTACCACATCAACCAAACAAAACTGAAACAGGTATTATTAATCTCGATAACAGCACCGGACCTGGTACTCACTGGGTTGCATACGCTATTGATCCACGTGGGATTGTTTATTTCGATTCATATGGATTAGCCCCACCAAAAGAGTTTATGCGTTATATAAAACAATTTCCAATGAAGACTTGGTATTCTACGCTACCAACACAACAAATGAATGACCCACCAATATGTGGCAGCGAAGTATTAAATGTCCTTGACGCTATTTCTAACTCCTTGAGTAACCCAAGCGGAAAACCACCACATGTTGTCGTGAATGAATACACTAGCAATCGCTTTTTAGAGAGAGAAAGAGTTTTACAATAACATGATTGATATTTGGGGGAGATCTTTGAAACCCAAACCCGATGGCACTGCACCACCTGATTCTGTCAAGGATGTAAAAAAAATAATTGAAGATGAAATCGCTGAGACGTTGAACTTAACAAATGTTGATCCTAATGAAATAGTTGTATTTCAAGACAAACAGGGTAAATTGAAATCCAGTGATGTGTCATTGAATGACATTTTGATACGGCAGCGCGACGCCGCTGAAAACTCTATTGCGCTGTATTCCAACGACGGACGACTTAAACCAGGCGCACTTGTGTCTACGATCACAGACGCGATTGCCACCCACGACAAGATGATTATCACCAACAACCGCATGATTACCGACAACGACAACAAGATTACCACCCAAGACAAGATGATTATCACCAACAACCGCATGATTACCGACAACGACAACAAGATTACCACCCACGGCCGTGAGCTGGATGATCATATACGAGGTTATAATTCTTTTCGCAAAAATGTTATACATAAATTCTTTGGAACCCCGCTTGTGGTTGGCATGACTCTCACTGAAATTAAAGACTTGTTGAATTCATTCTTCGCTAACAAGGAAGCTGGAAGGATGATGACTGCTTCAGAATTCAAGGCAAATTATCTCGAGATTTCTAAACTAATAGAAGATCAAAAACCCACTAACGACATTGTTGGTAGATTCTTTGGAAACCCGCTTGTGGCAGGAATGACTCTCGCTGAAGTTAAAAAAGCTATTGATGAACAAAAACGCATCAGCGAAATGGCTAATAAGTTCTTTGAGGGCTCTGGAAACATTATCACGACGACATATTCTCAACTCAGCCGGCATTATGGCACGCAAGAAGTTTTGAAAATAGACCTCTTTTTGTTTTCATTTTTTAGTAACCGCGATGGAACGATGATGAAATATATCGACATCAAAAAAACCTATCTCGACATTTATGACGATATTGCTAAACTAAAAGAAACCTCTGAAAGGGTAAAGCATGGGACCTTTGATTGGATAAAAGACTCTAATGCTAAATTGAAAGTCAATATCGGGGAGTGGCCCCATGGTATCTACAGGATGACGTTAATCTCTGACAAGCAATTTGATATCATCGTAAGCGGTAAAACCTATTTTGGTGGCACCGCAACAGTAATTATCCGGGGTGAAGAAGAATTTGAGATTGTCGCGGTTGATAGTACGATTAGATAAAAAATATCCTGGTGCTTAGAATTCATATGCGAAGTAAATAACTAAATTGAAAGGATTTCACAATTGAAAACGCTAGTATTTTTAAAATAACAATGATTTCATCAACTCAATGTCGCTATGATCAGGTCAGAGAATTTCAGAATAGACTCAAAACCCTCACTGAGGAATATCAAATAAAAATAAAAAAATACCGACGAAGAATCACCACAATTGATGTTATTATATACTCGGTGTCAAGCGTTCTCACTGGTGCCGGAATAATACTAGCATCTGTTACAATGATTGCCCCGGTCGTAGTTCCAATTTTCATTTCTGCGGTGGCTACAATCGGGGGTATATCAACCGGGATAGCAAAAAAGATATCATCATGCAGCCAGAGTAAACTGCAGAATTACTTACTTCAATTTCATATTGCATCAACCGCAGCAGCAGAGAGGGTGAACAGACCACGATTTCAAGCAAAAATAAGGCTTCCAGATAACGTTTCCGAACAAAAAATGGCCTACACACTACGTTTTCAGACAAAAAATAAGACTTCCAACAAAATCTCATTTAACCAAAAAAAAAGTCTCCATTTTTGCAAAAACGGATATTTTACGATTTTTTAATCAATTTTGCTCGCAACGATGTGGTCATCCACCCTCTCTGCTGCTAGTGATTTCATCACTAGTGATTTCAGTTCTGGTTAACAAAAATAATAAATGATTTGATCAAGTCTTTAGGATGAAAATCATTTATGATTTTACAAACAGACTAATCACTAACACCTCTTCTTGTAAATCAATCAGATTATTTGACTGGTCGGTGAGTTTGAAATTAATTCTGGTTAATGAATTATTATGGCATCGCATGTAGACAGGATTAATTGGGTTTTCAATAATTAGGAATCCTGGAGGAGCTGTTGGTGCAAATGAATAAAGAATATATCCTTGCTGAGCTTGATTTGATCGTTCGAGATTAATTTGATAGCTTCCTTCGATAACATCACACACTAAATTGAGCGCAATCACCGAAGAAATATTCACGTTGAACGGAGCGATATGCCTACCGCCACCATCTGGGTCATTATTATGTTTGAGGATTTTTATTTCCGGTGATGTTGTTTTTTTCCATGCGTCATGAATTATTTTAAAACCAACATCGATAGCATCGTTGAGAGATTTTTTTAGTTCTGGTACGTTATATCCTGTTAGTTTGACTGTTGGAATATCCTTGACGGGGATGCCCCTGCCTTCTGCAAAAATTGTTATTGTTTCAGGATTACTGTCATCCAATACCTCTTGAATAATTTGTGAATTAAATTTTTCCATATCGTCGATAATTTTGTTACATGTTTCTACGACGCTGATAAATTCATCTCGGGTAAGAGAGCCGGATTTAAGGGGTATTAACAACAGTGAAAAATCATTATTCATTGCTGTGAAATTTTCAGCGATTTTAAGTTCGCTAACAATAAGATATTTCCCTCCCTTACCAAAAAAATCTCTAGCAACCCTGTAATCGCTATAGCTTTTTACTGGATTATCAGGTTTTATCCTATCTGTGATATAATCAGATTTTTTTGGTTCTGGTAAATCAACGGTTTCCTCCAGAGTTTTACTCTGGGGTGGTAATTCAGGCCATCCTAGTACGGTTCTTATTGAGCTTTGATAGATATCTACGACATATTCTTCTGAGTTTATTTCAATGGCGGATGATAGCGTCGGTTCATGAACTGTTATAGCAATTTTTGACTCTACTCCAGTAATCGATTTTATTCTACGCGCGAATTCATTATTGATTTGTTCTATTTGGTATGACCCAGTTGGTATGGAAACGACGTTCCAGTCTGGGGTACCGTCGTCTTTATTCTTATACGAGAACACCAGTGAATTATTGGGTTGTTGACCACCAAATGCTACCGATCTAATATTAGGCCAACTGTGATACATTCGTAGTTTTGCTAGCGCGATTTCGCTCACAGGAACCGGAGAGGGGAAATTCACACTAAACTCGGGTTTCGTAGATGTTATTGATATCATACTCGTTTGTACTGGGTTCGTGTTCTCCACTACTTGTTGAAGTAATTCCATCTGTGTCGTCATTATACTCATGATTTATTTCTAATTTTGGTATCGAGGAATCATAAATACTGACCATCACTGAGAACTCACAATCTGGTAATGTTGATATTATTGAGATCATTTTGTTTTTTGGGTTCGTGTTTTCTGATTCCATCGGTGTTGTCATTGTTATTATACTCATGTTGTCGCTCTAATTTCGATATCGCGGAATCAAAAATACTGACCATCGCTGAGAATTCACTATCTGATATAATCGTATTATCGAGTGACGACGATATCATCAATGATAATTGCGAATATGCGGTTGATGCAATATGAAATTGAAGTAAGTAATTCTGCAGTTTACTCTGGCTGCATGATGATATCTTTTTTGCTATCCCGGTTGATATACCCCCGATTGTAGCCACCGCAGAAATGCAAATTGGAACTACGACCGGGGCAATCATTGTAACAGATGCTAGTATTATTCCGGCACCAGTAAGAACGCTTGACACCGAGTATATAATAACATCAATTGCGGTGATTCTTCGTCGGTATTTTTTTATTTTTATTTGATATTCCTCAGTGAGGGTTTTGAGTCTATTTTGAAATTCTCTGACCTGATCATAGCGACATTGCGTCGATGACAAAGTCATTGTTGTTTATTTTAAAAACACTAGCGTTTTCAATTGTGAAATCCGAACGATTTAGTTATTTACTTAAATCCGCTACGAATTCCAGATACCATGTTACTGATGCCTTAGCCAAACTTTTATCATCGGCTTTTATCGTTAACCGTTCAGTTTTATCCTTGTCGATGATCGTTGAAATCGTATTGTTGACCCCGGATGAACTCGACGATGATATATTAAATTGAATTGGTGCTACCAGCGTTAATCGATAAATACCCTTGATAGTAGCTGTGATATCTAATTTGTTGTTTGCAGGTGTCCACTCAAATGATCCGTGTTGGATTGTATATACTACGTTATTGGTTTTCTCATGAGGAATTTTTGTTTTTTCAATGATTGTTATCATCCTCGAAAAATCACCTTTGACGGCTTCGATGAAAGTTTTCGTCTCATCGATGGATTTTTTAATATCAGGGAGTTTTATTTCAATTTTATCCAACTGGGTTCCAATAAATTTATCAATGATATTTCTACGAAATGATATAAACTGTTTTACGTTATCTTCAATTTTAGATTCAAGTATTTTTAGTACAGCCAGAGAATTGTTTAACTCATCGTTGAGAGTTTTTAATCGATCTGTAATCGTCGAAACGAGTACACCCGGTTTGAGTTTACCCTGATCGGAAAATAACGCGATAGTATCCTCGATTGCGTTTTGTTGTTTAACTAAAATATCATCCAGAGAAATAATACTGGTTTTCAATTTACCCTGATCCGAAAACAACGCAACGGTGTTCTCGATTGCGTTTTGTTGTTTAACTAAAATATCATCCAGAGAAATATTACTGGTTTTCAATTTACCCTGATCGGAAAATAACGCAACGGTGTTTTCGATTGCGTTTCGTTGTTTAACTAAAATATCATCCAACGACACATCACTGGATTTCAATTTACCCTGTTTGTCCTGAAATACAACTATTTCATTAGGATCAACATTTGTTAAGTTCAACGTCTCAGCGATTTCATCTTTAATTTTTTTTGTTATATCCTTGACAGAATCAGGTGGTGCAGTGCCATCGGGTTTGGGTTTCAAAGATCTCCCCCAAATATCAATCATGTTATTGTAAAACTCTTTCTCTCTCTAAAATCGTTTCGATTTCCAGCGATTGCTGGTGTAGTCATTTACGACAATATGTGGTGGTTTTCCGCTTGGGTTACTCAAGGAGTTAGAAATAGCGTCAAGGACATTTAATACTTCGCTGCCACATATTGGTGGGTCAATCATCGTTTGTGTTGGTAGCGTAGAATACCAAGTCTTCATTGGAAGGGTTTTTATATACCGCATAAACTCTTTTGGTGGGGCTAATCCATATGAATCAAAATAGACAATCCCACGTGGATCAATAGCGTATGCAACCCAGTGAGTTCCAGGTCCGGTGCTGTTATCTAAATTAATGATTCCGGTTTCAACGCTGTTTGGTTGATGTGGTTTATTGATCTTTCATAAAGACACCTCTGAAGTTTTTAATCGCGAGTTTTTTAGCCGCATCCATTAAATCAAAATTGGACATGGGAATCTTCGATTCCTGAATTAATAAATCGTTCCTGGTAGTCTTAGACCCTTTCCGCTGTACCACGAATACGGGGTTCCTGGTAGTCTTAGACCCAATCCGTGAACGGATCGTCCCTTTTTTTTATATCCTTTCCCAGTTGCCTTCTTTAGTGCCATTCCTGCTGCAGTACCAACGGCTCCTAACGCTGCCGCTTTAGCCACCGCTGGGGCTGCTGCTGCAATCAATGCTGGAATCGCAGCTAACAACGGAAATATACCGCCTGTTTTAATCATATTTTTGATAGCAGCCGCAGAAAGAGTAATCTGAACACCTTTTTTGGCTGCAAGTGCATCATTGAAATGTTTCACCTGACGAGTTGTCAGCGATAGTTTATTTGCACCACCAGTCATTTGGTTGGGTTTCAACGTGATTGTGGTTCCACATCGCTTAACCGATTCCGATTGCAATTTTTTTAATTGACCGGGAGTTAACGTAACACTAATAACACTATATGACATTATACATAATAGATTGATTCTAATTCGTAAAATCCGTAGGATTTCATTGAAAAATCAAGAAAATCGTTTACGATTTCAATCAAAGATTTTCTACTGGTGCATCTACTACTCTCATTCTTCCTCCAACACCTTCGAGTAGCATTGATTTGTCGCTGAGAATGACAGCAACCGCTCTATAATTAGCAATAGCACCACGGCTCACATTAGCTCTAAAGTGTATATCAACGACGGATTGTCTTGTTAAATCGAGATGTTCCAGTGAGAAGTAATAGATCGGATACAGATTTTTAAAATCATATTGTGATATTTGCAAACCAGTATCCACATTTTGATCGCGTGCCATAAATGACAACAGACGATGATAAACTCGTGCAATATGGTTGTTAGTGTAATCAAGTTGTATATCCTCGGATGGTTCCTGCTGGCCATTTATTCTCAGTGAGACGTCTTTCACACCTAATTGATCAAATATCATATGACTGTAGGTTTGATTGCCAACTCGTGTGTTATCCTGTAACGCAATAAATATATGACGTGGCGCAGCAACACCTTGTTTTGATGCTAGATTCCACGTGAATAACCCGTTGATATCTGATTGCTTCACATCTGTACTCACTGATAACCAACTCAACAATGACTTTCCTCCTTGGTCCATAAATGATAGTAATCGTTCTTCTGCGGTGATTGCTGGAGTCAACACTGGCATCCACAATGATATTTTTGTTAATTTGACTTTACCGGCATCATCATTTACATGATCTGCAGCTGGGTTTGCTGGAATCCTCCAAATTGCGTCATTATCATCACTCTTTCGTACAAGCGATACTGTATGCTTCGCCCCATAAATAACTTTTCGGACGTTTCTACAGAATCCAAATATATGATGTAGTGGAATCGCGCATGAAAATGATTTACGCTCTCCTTGCAACATTGCGTTTCGTGTTGCGGCTCCTAGATTGAAATTAACGTCGTTGTTTATAATCATATTCTCGACATCAGCATCACTATTATCACGTTTTTTTGGTCGTCTTACAACAAATGGATTTCCTCCAGCGGTATTCTTACCATCTTTTGCAAACATCATAGAAGGTCCTGCTGATCTTGTATAATCATCAGAATATCTCGCTAACCCGATTATTGTTGTAGCTACATCAACATCACGATCTATGGACTCAATTTCTTTTCCATCAATGAGATATCTAGCACTCTCAAATAGCGCCATAATACCATTATTGACAAAACCGACTTGAGTACCAGCTGGATACGGTGCTGGTACATCAGTAGTATCAGCAGCTGTTACAAGTACTCCTTCTACTTCAATAAACGCTTCACAGGGCAAAAAGTATTTACTGGTATCATGGACTTGAAGTTCAATTCGCGATCGACTATTTGCGTCTATTGCATGATAAGCGTAATATTGATAATCGCGTACAGAATCATCCTTGCCAACTGGGGCGTCTATATCAAACGCCGGATCATGTGATTTTTTGAACATTTTATTCTATTTATCAGAGTCTAAATCGTAAAAATCCGTAGGATTTTCATCGTAAACGATTTTCATCGACGTAGTTTTTTAAAGCCGCTTCCTGCTATCATATTTGCAATATTGCTTTGGTCCCCTTGATTTACCATCGACGCTAATTTTTCGTCTACTGCGTTATTTATAATTCTACTAACACTTGCAGGCATTTCCGCTGTTGACGGTAACGGTTTTGAAAATCCTTTGGATTTCATCCGTGATTTCACTAATGATGTTAATTTATTCTTCGCAGTTGAAAACGCTTTTCCAGCAAGATCTCCAACAGCACCAATACCCTTATCACGAATAACTTCAATTGCTTTCATTCCTAGTTGTTTAGCTAACGGCATCACTTTTGGAGCCATTCTCGCAAATAACCCTGCAATGGTATTGCCTAAACCATCTCCGTAGTATGCTCTATAAACTGGAAACCGTGAATTAACTACGTAGACGGGGGTTGGTTTATCATGATTGTAGTGTATGATCATTATTTGAAATCAGAAACCATTTTTCAATTGTGAAATCCTTCGGATTTCCACGCTAGCGTTTTTATTTAATCACTGTGATACCCACTTTCCACTAACTCGTCAATGAAATCTCGATATGTTTTGATATCCATGATACCGCCGGCAAATAATCGTCTACAGATATCAGCTGCTTCATTAATTATTTCCGGTGAGTTATTTCCAGCTCGGAAACCTCCTACAAGAACTTCTAATCGTGATATATCATTGATAACACTACCAGGACATGAAACACTGGAATCTCTTAATCCACTTCCGCTATAACCAGTTGCTTCATCCTGTTTTTCTAAATCCTTTTGTAAATAATCAAGAAGATCATCATCATCATCACGTGGTATTTGTTGTTTTTTAGGAGAGTAGACTACTTTCTTTGCAGGTTGCTGTCGCTTTCCTCGCAATTTTGGCGGTTTTTGTTGTTGTTTAAACTCTTCGTATTGATTATACACTTCGCCCACCTCATTGATATATCCAATGTATGATGCGTTACCCTTCTTCTTAATTCTACCTGTTTTTTCAGTTTTGATTTTGTAGAATATATCAGCCCAGTGAGTTATATCTCTAACAAAGTTATGATGTTCTGGTTTCAACAAATTTTTCCTGTTTTCATAAGTCGTAACAACAAGCGCAGGAATTTTCGCTAGTTTAGTCTCAATGATTGCTGCTAAACCCGCCTCGTTAAATATCACGCGTAAATCATCTACTATTTCTTTTGATTCTATTTGTTTTGTTTGTTCAGTTTTCGCTGCTATTTTTTCGAGTTCACCGATAACAGATTTTCCCGTCTCGGGAACATCTCCCAGTATAGCACGCTCTATCCCTTTCGTTGCTGTGGTTACTGGTTTAAACAATTCTTCGGATCCCATAGCAAAATCAGTCTGAAGACTCTGTCGTTGTTGTAGTTTATTCCGTACAGAGTCACGAATTGGTACAAATCTCCTGATTGCATCCAGTCGTTCACGAGCCAATCGGGTTGTTAATGCTTCATTGACCATTATTTGAAATCAGAAACAATTTTTCAATTGCAAAACAATTTTTCAATCCAACCTAACACCATCGGATGGTCATGGAAGTGTTATTTCGTCGTGAGACAGCTTCGTTCATCGATGGCGAAAGTAGCAAAATTGTATATAAAATAAATAATACTGACACTTTCGCCATTCTACGCTGATCAATGCGAACCAGCCATCAATTTTTTATTCACTGATTTCAACAGTTTTGATCAAAAAATGCTAAAAAAAAATTAAAATCTCTATGAGGGACGGTCACAATCAAATAATGATAAATGGTTGGTCAATCAAATAATGATAAATGGTTGGTCAATCAAAATTTTTAATTTTCTTGAATTAACGCCCGTAGGTTTCTAACTTTAGAATTAACCTCCTTTTTCAATTCGTATTCGTACCCCAATTCTTTTCGTATTCGTTCTACGATGGTATACAACGGAGCGAACACACTTATGTCACTGGAAAATGCGAGAGAGTCCTTAATAGAATTCTGAATTCTTTTGATGAGCGCATACTTCTTTGGTAGCATATATTTATTGTTGTTAACTCCGTATTCTATATCCTGAAAATCAGACATGATTTGATCAGGATTTAACCCATCTGATAGTTCAATATCCCAACTTTTCAATTTTGAAATCTCGGATAAAATGCTATTCATGTTTTCAGAATTCATTATTCTATAACAATTATATATTTCTAAATGAAAAATATGACGCATTAGACATAACTAAATTGAATTTTTTGTCCCGTCTTTTTTGAAATAGCCGATCGACAAACCCCCTCTGCAACATATCGTACTGAGGGTCTACAAATATTGAAATACTTGCCGGCTTCATATATTGATTTAAATACTTTTTCTTCGTTAGTTATTGTATTCAAAGATTTCACAGGTCTCGCTTTTTTCGAGTATTTCCCAGTCCTTCCTCGTTTGGTATTCTCACTATGTGTGATTGCTTGAAGATTTGATAAGGAATTGTTCTTCGGATTAGAATCAATATGATCAATAACAAAACCATCTTTGATCAATCCATGGAAACATTCATACACGAAACGATGATTGTAATATTTCTTCTTTCCAACAGTAAAGAACAAATACCCCATACCATTATCCCACCCAACTGGGTTCTTCAGTCTACGGTTTCTTACAACACCATCACTGGATGCTTCATAATTTGTACTCACTGGGTGTGGTCTGAATTCCTGGTTCATTCGTATACTATACTATTTGTCTAATTCATTGACTGATCCGTTTGCAGTGATTCATTATATAAAAATCTTTCATTTAGACACTTGTTTTTAGTATAGCATGATGGAGTTCAAGAGATTGACTTCGAGAAATGCTAAATTTAATGCTGATAGAGAGTTTAAGAGATTATTGAAAATCAGTCCTAGATTTAATCTCGATAGACCCAAAAAACGTAACAAACGTCCAAGAGACGGAAACATGAAAGAGTTTAAGAGATTATTGAAAATCAGTCCTAGATTTAATCTCGATAGACCCAAAAAACGTAACAAACGTCCAAGAGACGGAAACATGAAAGAGTTTAAGAGATTATTGAAAATCAGTCCTAGATTTAATCTCGATAGACCAAAACAACGTAACAAACGTCCAAGAGACGGAAACATGAAAGAGTTTAAGAGATTATTGAAAATCAGTCCTAGATTTAATCTCGATAGACCAAAACAACGTAACAAATTTAATCGCGATAAACCCAAAATCCTTCGGATTTCAAAAACATCCAAGAGAGATTACCCCTGGAAAGATGCTCAATTCAATCTCGATATAGTTTCTAATACACCAAAGAATACAATTCTTGATAAAGCCATGATTAGTAAAATCAGAGACTGTTTTAATGAATTCAAGCGTGATGGAGCATCTTATTGTTGGTCAACATTTCGAATTGATGGTGTTGTTGATGCTACCATGACTGATGAAAAAGCAGCAGTGATAATTTCACGTGTTGGGGAAAAACGGCATTTTTTCCGAATCAAATTCATTATCGAAGTCGATGGCAAATGGATTATTAAGGATAAATTTGAACCAATCCTCAAGAATAAAAAAGCTGTCATTGTGAGTAGAGATTCCAAACCAGGGATTCTAACCGGCATTGATAAACCATACTACGAAAGATCTTATCCCGTAACAGCAATGGTTTATGGGATATATCCGTTAAATGATAAACCCGATATCGCAAAACTAGCTCCTATGAAATATTCGTCAGGGCTTAATTGTGTAGCAGAACGAATAATAGAACATTTCACAAATGCATCCCGAGGAAATAAACTAACTGATCTGCGACGTAGGAAAATAACCGAGTGGGAACTGACAGTGAAACAGCATGGTGCAAAGATTTCTGATATAGCTAAATTAGAAGCATCATTAAAATTCCCAATATCAGTAACAACAATAACCGGAGAAGTATTATACGAACCGAAATATCAATCGCGAGGAGCCCCAATACAGATTATTGATCATAACAAACACGCGTGGACACCTGCGGTAACAATATTTCCACGAGAACGAACCGTGAAATATATCCCCCCGGAATTTTCCGGGGAGTTAGTCGGGGATGTTTTCTATGAAGAGAGATTATTCGATGCTATTCATGCGTTGTGTAAGGATGATCCTGTGTCAGTGTGGCTACTTAGAAGTGATGAAGAATTCGATCAATTTGTAAAACCAAATGGTGAATTATATCGCATTGAAGAATTAGATAACAGAATGAGAAAAATCGCTAGTGATTTTTCACCGCAGAATTCCCATGAAAAACTACTCACGGATAGTTTTACTATTCCATCAGTGGTAGCTCACTTCGCAAGAGAAAAAAACTCATGGCGTCCAACACGAAGTGATTTTCTCGAAGATGTTAAATTGAGTTGCGTCGAATTTGGTCATGGAGGACTGTGGAATACGAAATACCATCGTGATGGTATGATTTCAATTGATATAGCCGCGTGTTATCCCGGAAGTTTTCTCGGGTATGGGGAATGCGCTGAGTACTTCAAACGATTTGGACACCCCACGCATGAAATGACTCGTGTTGCGATTAATGGACCATTGCCTGATTTTGATTTAACCGGATTCGCTCGTGTGATATCTTTTGAACTCGCTACAGGGTTACATCCGTGTAGTTATGTTTGGCTCGGTAGACACCTATCTGAAAAACACTGGATGCCAATAGTGCTATTGAGATATATGATTGATTGTGGTATGCTAATATCGTTGATTGTTTCCGAGGCTATTATATGCTATCGAGCTCAGAAAGAAGTTTGGCTACCACAACCCAATCTAGATAGAATAATCAACGAACTACGAAAACAGTTTCCAGATTTCAGTGAAGAAGAAATCATAAATTGGTCTAAGAAGTTATTTGAAATTAAAAAAGAACAAACAAAAGATCTCGGAAGAAGAATAATCGGTAAATTTACCCAGGGTGGACGATACGATAACGCGAAATACTCTTCGCGGTTGATCATAGATGTCGCTGAATACGATTTTATTGTAGCGGATTTAATGAAACAGGGAAAACTTGTATCCCGTAAGGATGCTTTTCTATCCAGCGGCGAGAAATTAGGTACGGTTGTTACCTACTGTGATGGATATAATTCCCAGTACACACATTTGAGAAGTTCAATGTTAGCCTATGCTTGCATTAATCTATTTTCGATGATAAATAGATTTCCTAATACCGCGGTTAGAGTAGCCACTGATTCGATGTATATACATAATAAGTACAAATCAGCTGTAGCTAAATTCACAGATCCCGAAGAAAATTGGGGGTGTTGGCGATTTAAAAAGGAGATGCTACATGAGTATTGTGAATCCGCAGACGTTGCCATGGATGATAAATATATTTGTTGTAACCGTATTGAAATTGGAAACACTAGTGTTTCTACAGAATTTTCTAATGCACCACCGGTATCTGATCCAATCTGTAGATACAAGACAGTTTATTTAAACGGCTGTGGTGGGTCAGGAAAGACAACTCGTGCAATTGAATTATATCGTGGTGGTGGAAATACTTGTATTTCTACTAACATGATTGTGCTAACACCGACTCATAGACTCGCCAGAGAGATGATACAGCGAGGGGTAAATGCTTGCACTTATCACAGCTTCTTTCGATGGAAAGGTGACAAATGGACTCCTGAGCGTATGGGTGATAAATTCATTCCTGAAATCTTAATTTGGGATGAAATATGCACAGTGTCATTAGATGTATTAAAAACATTTCTTGAGTGGTTGTTAACCAAAAACACAAAAGTCGTCATGTGCGGGGATCAAGGCCAACCACCACCATTTGTCGGTGCATCTCCACATGAATGGCTAAAGGGTTTTGTAGACTACTATGAAGAAATCACCACTGATTATAGATCACTTGATGAACG
This sequence comes from Unio delphinus, assembly GCA_029339505.1. Lineage (NCBI taxonomy): Eukaryota > Metazoa > Mollusca > Bivalvia > Unionida > Unionidae > Unio > Unio delphinus. The sequence goes on from JAQISU010000042.1 coordinate 7,352,845, forward strand.
ATTACGCGAGTTCAAAGCGCTAATTAGATTACAACCGGATAGAATCCAATGCGAAATAGCGCGTGAAGTGATTTCAGAAACCCCAATGAATGATTTCTGGGAAGCGTGGAGACCAAACGATTTGATCATTGCAAGTAGAAAAATAGTCAGGGATACACTTCAGATGAAGTTATTTGAATTGCATAAAGAAAAATTTGCAACGCTTCCAGTACCCCTTTGTTATAGGCCATCGGATACACGAAAACAGAATATTGAAGTTGATATTCCAGGACAGAATGAAAAACAAATTCTGGTATTAAATGATATTGTGCTGGTTGATATCAATGTCGTTGAAGATGCATTGCGTGCTAATAAATCCCCGTGGACGCTAGGATACGCAGCAACAATACACTCTTCACAGGGATTGACTATATCGGATACAATTGTTTGGATGGTAGATAATCGCATAGAATGGTCGAATTTAGTCTATCTCGCAGTGTCTAGAGTACGAAAAATAAATCAACTTCGAAGAATTGTCCTGACAGAGTCAGGCGATGATGAAATCATTGGTGATGATAATGACACAACAATAAGTGATATTGATGTTAGCATCATTAATAAAAAACTCTCCGGTTACAAACAACAGGACAAAAAAAACAACGAGAATTTGATATTGATGCTAAATTAATAATCACTTTGAAGAAACAACAGAATAATCACTGCGCGAGTTGCAATTGTATAATGCGTTGGCAGTATTCGGATAAGGATCCTCGCCAATTTACCGTAGACAGAAAAAATAACAATCTCGGTCATGTCAGAAATAATGTGATGTTGACTTGTCTTGAGTGCAATAGACGCAACGGCGCTAGTTAAGACCATGCGGTGGCAATTGAGTATCCTCGGGAATCACTTGTAGTTGTTGTCGAGTAAAACCCCGCTGAGGGGCAGTTGAATCCAGTTTATAGACTGGAGGTCTACCAGTTGATCGTGTTATACTAGATATCTTATGCGTAGTGACGCTCCAAATAGGATCAGTAGCCCTTTTTCTACCCCCTTCAAGCTCTCCTGGTTCGTATAAGTACCTCACAATGACACTACTACCAAGAATTGGTTGGGAAATGCTAGCGTTTCTAGGGAAATCTTTTTGTGGTTGTACGGGTATTGACTTCTTTTTAATCGCGTTGATAGGTTTCATGTTGATTGTTCTAGTAATCTCGTTATTCAGTGCAGTAATCACAGATGGTAATCTTTTAACCCATTCACTTGATCGCTTTTCTTGAATGAATTCTTTTGCGTATTGATATCCAAATAACCGCTCAGCAATCGTCCGATTAAATCGTTCTACAATGGCCTGATCGCGATGTAGCGCAGTATGCCCTCGTCGTATGGTGACATTATGATGTTTCATTGTAGATAACACTGCACCCTGAAATTCCTTGCCAGGATCAACTTGTAACAGATTTGGCCAGTGCAGAGGACCTCGTCGATAAATCCTTTCAAATGCAGAAGCGACTTCAGTGGCCGATTTTGTTTTCAGCGGTTCTGCTTCTTTGTATCGACTCGCAACATCAACTACGGTTAACGCATATTTGTAACCACGATCATGTGGCAGAAATAATATATCAGCCTGATGAACTTCATTAGGAGCGGTCACATCAAAATGCGAGAATTGAATTTGTTTAGGCGGTGGTAGATAAATTTGCCATAGTGCCTGTTTGGATAACCAATTAGCCGCAGTGGTTTTTTTCACTTTTGCAGCTCTAGCGAGTTTATTGATTGCAGCGTTACCCCTCCAGTATCCCCTCGGAGAATAATAAATTGATTCCATATTATTAATTACCGGCACCTAACATCAATTTACTTTTCATAGCCGATTTTATCAAAAATGAAGACAATTTTTCTTTGAAGGATTTATCAGGAATAGCATTTAACGCATGAATTAATTTCACATCTGCTAGATGCCTGTGTTGCAGATTGCTGCTTTTATAAGCAACATCATGAAGGTGACAGGCCTTATCAATAGCGTTTATTGGTTCTTCACCGGGGTTGGGTTGATTTTGATTATTGAGTCTGATATCAAGTCTGGTTCCCGGTCCACAGTAGCTATATCCTGGAAGGTGCTTTTCTCCGGGGTACTTTGCCCATGGGGTTCCAGGGAGTTTTGCTAATTTGGCTGCGATATCACCTCCTCGTTTTTTTTAAAATCAGATTTCATAGACACAAATCTAAATTTCTTTGTACCACATTGCACGCATTTACCAGAAAGCGCTGATCGGTTATTTTTAGTTGTAATCGTCGTCACATCATCTGTGCCAGTACGCGTTCTACACTTCACACAATATAGATCCATAATTTATGTATAGAGATATGGATATAATTGATTTTTCAGCGACTAAAACAAGAGAACCAATTAAGCATCATGCAGCGCTACCAAACTCTATCCGGATGATTATAATCGGGCCATCTGGATCCGGTAAAACGCAATTGTTGCTCAATTTAATAATTAGATGGATGAAGTGGGATAAGTTGTATTTAATTGCCCCTAGCGTAGATGATCAACGATGTTATGAAGTGTTAAAGGATTTTAACGAGAATGCATCAGAAATTAAGGGTGAGAATGCCATTGATTTTATAACCGATATCGATGAAGCACCGAGTATTGATGATATTGATGGAGATATTAACAATTTAGTCGTATACGACGATATAATGTTGGATAAACAAAAGAATCCTGCTAGAATATTTTCCCGTGGGCGTCACAAAAACACTGACGTGATATATGTCACTCAACGCTACACTCAGGTTCCAAAAGTGATCAGAGATAACTGCAATATTCTTTCTGTATTCAACGGAGTTGATACTCATACTCTTAGAAATATTTGGCAGACATGGTGCTCTGATATGGACTTCAATCAATTTCGAGATTTCTTTAGTCATGCTCAGTCGACTCCGCACGGATTCGCAACAATAAATCTACATGATCCTCGGACACGATATCGTATCGGACTGGATCAAATATTCGGTTAAATCATTTATTATTTTTTGTTAACCTGTAGCAGCAGAGAGGGTGGATGACCACATCGTTGCGAGCAAAATTGATTAAAAAATCGTAAAATATCCGTTTTTGCAAAAATGGAGACTTTTTTTTTGGTTAAATGAGATTTTGTTGGAAGTCTTATTTTTTGTCTGAAAACGTAGTGTGTAGGCCATTTTTTGTTCGGAAACGTTATCTGGAAGCCTTATTTTTGCTTGAAATCGTGGTCTGTTCACCCTCTCTGCTGCTACCGCATATTCGCAGTTATCCCTGATGATATCGTCGTCACTCGATAATACGATTATATCTGATAGTGAATTCTCAGCGATGGTCAGTATTTTTGATTCCGCGATATCGAAATTAGAGCGACAACATGAATATAATAACAATGACAACACCGATGGAATCAGAAAACACGAACCCAAAAAACAAAATGATCTCAATAATATCAACATTACCAGATTGTGAGTTCTCAGTGATGGTCAGTATTTATGATTCCACGATACCAAAATTAGAAATAAATCATGAGTATAATAACAATGACAACACCGCAGGAATTACTTCAACGAATAGTGGAGAACACGAACCCAGTACAAACAAGCATGATATCAATAACATCAACGAATCCAGAATTCAGTGTGAATTTCCCCTCTCCGGTCCCGGTGAAGGAGATAGCGCTTGCAAAACTACGAGTGTATCACAGTTGGCCTAATATCAGATCAAAATCATTTGGTGGTCAACAACCGAATAATTCACTGGTGTTTGCAAATAAGAATAAACCCGACGGAACCCCAGACTGGAACGTCGTTTCGATACCAACAGGGTCATACCAAATCGAACAAATCAATAATGAATTCGCGCGTAGAATAAAATCGATTACTGGAGTAGAGTCAAAAATCGCTATAACAGTTCATGAACCGACGCTATCATCCGCAATTGAAATAAGCACAGAAGGATACGTCGTAGATATCTATCAAAGTTCTATTAGAACCGTACTAGGATGGCCTGAAAAACCACCGGAAAAATCCACCACCGACTTAACCACGGATGTACAATCATATCATGAAATCAATCCCAGTTATCGAGATAATTTATCTGATATAAGAAAAGGAAGAATCGCCGATAGATTTATATTCACCAACAAAGACACATTGCAATGGGATTTTATCATTAAAAGAACAACCGACTCATCTGTTACTATTTCATTTACGCTAACTGACGTCCGTGGTTATTTTAATGAGATTAAACAATTATATGACACACAACTAGAACAACTACGGAAAACAAGATCGCAAAAACACGTTGAAATAATAAATCAGCTTATATCGGACATGAAATATATCTATGAACTAATTATTCAAACAATAATTAATGACAACAGCGACAATAAACAACGATTCCTAACCGATTACAATATCACAGAAGACAATCTGCGTAATTTCAAGTTTCCGAAATACAACGCTGATGAATTAGCAAAAATTGTTAAAACCGATATCAAAGCACTACAAAAATCAGACTCAACTGTCCTCCTCAAACATAATAATGATCCAGATGGTGGTGGTAGGCATATCGCTCCGTTCAACGTGAATATTTCATCGGTGATTGCACTTAATTTAGTGTGTGATGTTATCGAAGGAAGCTATCAAATTAATCTCGAACGATCAAATCAAGCTCAGCAAGGATATATTCTTTATTCGTTTGCACCAACAGCTCCTCCAGGATTCCTAATTATTGAAAACCCAATTAATCCTGTCTATATGCGATGCCATAATAATTCATTAACCAGAATTAATTTCAAACTCACCGACCAGTCAAATAATCTGATTGATTTACAAGAAGAGGTGTTAGCGATTAGTCTGTTTGTGAGATCCTAAAGACTCGATCAAATCATTTATTATTTTTTGTTAACCAGAGCTAAAAACTTTAGCAGCAGAGAGGGTGGATGACAACAAGTTGCGACCAAAATTAATTAAAAAATCGTTTTCATTTTTTTAGTTAAAATGATTTCGTCGGGAGATTTCAATCAATTTTTTGTCTGAAAACGTTGTAGGGTTCGCCTTTTTTTGGTTAAAATAAGATTATAAGACGGCTCGTTTTAGGATTTCAATCAAATTTTGTCTAAAAACGTTGTAGGATTCACCCTCTCTGCTGCTTGGCTGGCAGGTTGTTATTGTATCAGTTATAGTTCTGAGCTGCAATCAAATAAGTCTTATTTGTGTCAATTTTTTTAGATTTGTTATTATGTATCCTCCTTGCTAAAATTAAAATAGTTCAGTTCTAAGTGTTTAACACAAATCAGAAAGAAACAGAAACAGATTTCAAATATAATTAATATACAAATGAATATTTATTACATATTTTTAGTTATGAAGTTACAAAGAATGTAATAATGGATTATCCAAAGCACGCAGAATCACTGGGCAGTACATCTTCATGCTTCACATCAACACCTGTCCAAGTGCTTTTACGACATACAGAGAGAATGAAGACACCTTCAATAACTGCTATTGAGTCAAGAAGGTAAAAATAAAAAAAATCTTGCAGAATTTTCTTTTCGGGGGGGGGGATGTTTGCTATTTGTCATGTTTCTGAAAACAATAATATAACAAATACAATGCTGATAGAAAGACATTCTTAAAACCTTTGCAACAGGTTGAGTCCCCACTTCATACTTTTCTTAGTTTGAGTTAGAATTAAAAAAATTACCATGGATTTTACTTTCTCAGAAGGGGGATAGGATGCCTCATGTTCAACTGCTACCTGATGCATGGAAAAAGGCTATGGTTAGGCAAAAAAGTTCCAGTATGCAGTGCTGGCTAACCCAGTTGTTTTTCCTCCACCGTCCACTTCCCTCACTACAGGTAAATGAATACTTTGAGAACCAGTGATTGTATAGTTTGAAATTGTGATTACATATCACATATGCTTTCTTTATGCTGTTTCCCATTTATAGCTATGTCCCACATGCAGTTCTTGCTAACACCCTCTTCACATCTATCCACTTTGCTCATGAGTCATGCTGAAAGCACATATGACATTTAATTTAGAACAAAATATTGAGATAATCATAAGATGCCATATCTCAATAACTTATTTTAATTGTATGTATAAGAAGTAAATTTCCTCTATGTTCAAATGAGCCACATGTATCTGGTGTACAAATGATGGGAGCTGATATTAGTAATTTTGAAGACAATGGGCAAATATAGTTAATATACGTTTTTTACAGTTTCTTAAAATTCAGTAATCTATTGCAGTGAACATAATTAATAACTCCTTATGAATAGGTGTTTATTATACCTAGAAATTATTGTATTCACCTTTTTATGCTTAGAATATGGTGTAAAGTTGTGATTGTTTTTTTTTTAAGGCTAATAACGAAGTCCTTTAAAAAATGACATTTAATACCACCCTACCCCGGGTGAGACTGTATCAGCTGCCATGATGTCTCCTTGGAAAGAGCACTATGCTTGGATTTAAAACCATATAGCCAATAAAGTGTTGAAAGTGCTATAAAAATAACAAAAGAAAACCCTTGACAAGAAACTGAAAGCAAAAAAGAAAAAAAAACAATACCTGGCCATCGACAAATATGTTAGAAAGTGAGCAAGTCATTAGCTGAATATTACTTAAGCTGGACATCACAGACTATACATTTTTATTTCAGTGGCCAATTATTTTTCCATCTGAAATTTTGGACGGAAAGTCAATCACAGTCATATTAAATAATTTGTATGTTTTTTGTGTGTTTGAGAGATAAATGTAGATTCATATTTCATCTGTGAAATATAACTTTAAATTTATTTTCCAAATATGTTTTAATCTAATATAACAGTGGTTCACAAAGTGGGGGGTATGAGGGGTGGGATTACTGTGGGGGTGCTAATGCTGAATAATGCTGTCTCAAGTAGTACTTTGGATATGGAACAAAAAAGAACAAAAACAACCCCTCCTTAGGATTTGATCATGAGGCTCAAATATTGGGTGAAAACTCAATATAGTTTAACATATGGGAATGTTTGTCACACAAGTTAAGAAAATAAAATTTTCTTTAAAACAGGTATCATCGCTGTTACAACAAAAAAAGAGTGGCAGATGGTCCGTCTACCCTTGCAAATAAAAGAATACATATCCCCACATCAAAGAGCTTATTCAGAAAGCCCTCTTCTGTCGACTTGAGGACACGCAGGGTATGAGGAGAAGAGAACTTAAGGAAGATGATCCCAGAAGAATTAGCAGAAACCTGGTAGCGTGGTTGTGTTTTGTGTCATAAGCATCAGTGTACAGAATTTTGCATATAATTATGCAAATTTCGGTCAGCGGAATGATGTGTTATTTGTTCGGGATTTGCCGATCACTGCCGAGCGCGATTTCAATATGGAGACGACAGATTTGTTACGCTTCGTACGAAGATTTCAGAGAGCTCGTATTTCATTAAAAAAATACTCTACGTTCTTAATATTACCCTAGAATTGCCTTTTAAATAGTATTTAATCAGTTGATATACATAAATTTCCAAACATTTTGTAAGCAAATTCACTTTCAGCTGCACTATTGTGCATTTAAATCATTATCATTTGTAAACATGTTTACTTCAGTCCGACTTAAAAATAAGTCTTGACTCTGACCTTAGAACGTGGAAAAATAAATGTTTCCATTATCTTCACAGTATTTCCTGAAAATGGCAATTGTGACCCAGGTCAAGTAGAAAGGTATATAAAGTTGTTTAACTTAGTATTCGATCATGCTTTAACATTCTAAGGAGAGCTGATCTTAGTATTGTCTTCATTTTTTAATTTGGGTGGATTTATTTATCCACATTAGTTGGAAATTATGTTCATTAACACTTCTTGGACTAAAACATTAATTTGGAACTTAGCAAATTCAGACAAGGACACTATTGGATTATATGATTGCAATACATCAAAAGATGTAACACATCGCTACATTCCAGGTCATTGGCATATTAGCACGTTCCAGACTACAGGCACATCAACACATTTCAATATTGGAATTTAATTGAAACACTACTGGAATTCAATTGGAACTCTATACATTAGGACTATCTGGGATTTAATTCACCATAATATATGTTCTTTAAACAATTTCCCTTTTATTCAAGAAAATGGAATATTTGTTGAATGGGACGAAACTGATTGGTTTTCTATATTGTCTCTTAGTTTAAGACTATGCAGTCGTAATAGTATAAGGCTTTTTGTTTCCATGGAATGGTATGATCGTTCGTAAAGGTTGATAAATCGTATTTTATTTGACATCGATCTGTCTGTCTTGGTTATCTGTCTGTCTCTGTGTCACTCATAGTACTCATGTAATTCCAATCTGTGAAAATGGAAAAGCCTTTAGAGATGAATCATCTGGTTAATAGAGTTGTAAAAGCGTGGTTCCAAAGTATACTTCTAACATGGCAACGGACTACTCCTATTATGATAAAACTACTCAAAGTGAGAAAAAAAACTACTCATAGTGAGAAAAACTAGCCGTCTTGAGATAAAAATCAAGTTCTTACTTAACTCAATTTATTCTGTATTGTGCAGTCAAAAATGATAAAGTGACAGCCAACCAAAGAATCAATACTTTTAAATCTTGATATTTACCCTTTCTATCTGGGATTTCATTCACAATACTGTAAGCTCTTTAAACAATTTCACTATTATTCAAGGAAATGAAATATTTGTTGAATTGGACAAAACTGATTGGTTTTCTATATTGTCTCTTAGTTTAAGACCATGGAGTCGTAATAGTATAAGGCTTTTTGTTTCCATGGAATGATACGATTGTTCGTAATGGTTGATAAATCGTATTTATTTTATCTGTCTGTCTGTCTGTCTCTGTCTCTCGCATAGTACTCCTGCAAGTCCAATCTGTGAAGACGGAAAAGCCATTAGAGATGACCCTTCTGGTTAATGGTTATAAATGCGTGGTTCCAAAGTGCACATCCAACATGACAACGTACTACGCCTACTAGGATAAAACTACTCAAAGTGAGAAAAATTACTCATAGTGAGACAAACTATCCGTCTTGAGATATAATAAAGTTCTTACTTAAATCAATTTCTTCTGTATTGTGCAGTCAAAAATATGTTAAAGTGCGGTTGAAAGCCAACCAAACAATCAAGATCTTCAAAGCTTGATATTTACCCTTTCAAATGAAGGATACAAAGTTTGAGATATTAAATATTAATTACAAATGGTCCAGCGTTTACTTCATTGCTGATATCTATCGCAAACAGGATAGACTTTTAGTATCATGCTAATGCTATGCGATTATTGCCACATCTTTTATTGCTTTCACTATGTGGGACCTGGGATCCGGGTAGTAATACGACTAATTGAATTTCGTCTGTTCGAGTCTCATGCTCGGCTAACGTATGTACGTGATAAAGCTTACCAGTAGTTTTTTGTGGGCCGTTGGATTTTCCCGAGGTTTTCCAGGGTTCTTCCTCCACCAGTTGTGATTTTCCGAATATGCCCTTGTTTTATTTACAACGTGATTTAAACATTACATCCCGATTTGCGATTTAAAATCTATATTTACAAAAATCTTTGGCATAGTGTAACATTTTGAACAATCATGCTGCCGTATACATTACTACAGCATATGTAAAGAACATAATATATAAAATGCATTATTAAATGAATCAAAATTGGAAATAATTGCTCTTGGTAAAATCTAGGATCTTTATTTCAAAACCATTAATGTGAGTCGTGATGTGTTTGTATAATGAATCAAAATATGAAGTAATTCTTCGTAAAATCTAGGTTCTTTATTTCAAAACCATTAATGTAAGTCGTGATGTGTTGGTATAATAAATCAAAATATGAAGTAATTCTTCGTATAATCTAGGTTCCTTATGTTTCTAAATCAATAACGTAAGTCGTAATGTGATGGTATTGTAACCAGCCAGAAGGGTTCCTTGACCAAGCGATGTCTGCTAGATGTCTTCTGCTGATTCCAAGACTCCCATGCAACTACTGTTGTCAACTAGAAATAACAACGCGTCTAAACTATAAATTTTACTCTAATTAATACATGATCACAAATCTCACAACTTCTGTCAACTTTACAACTGCATGGCTTCTCATTTACTTTCAGTTACGTGCCGCCAGTGTTTCACGCAGTAACACTATACAACTCAACCACCTAATACATGGAACTATTTTTACTAAGTCATATTAGGCCAGTCAAAGCATGACTTTAAGCCACATTTCGCCTGTAATTCCACACAATATTTACCGCCAAAGCAACAATAATGGACACCTGTCGGAGAGGTAACAGTCCTTTCTCGTTTATTTCATTGTATAATTTACCAGTCTCCAATCATAAATATTGCACCTGGAGTCACTTGTTCAGTTGCCACAATTGTGTTTTAATACGGACGGCTGGGTGATAGTACACTCGTGCGACTCATTCACCAAAAGTAAACCATGGCATCATGAAATCTCGCTAACATTTAACTTCGTGACGTTTGTTTCTAGTAATTAGTTAATTGTTCGGTCTGAGGACTATCTCCCCAGCACCGACATCCCATAATCAAACAAGTAATCAAGAAAATCTAAGAAATTCTTAAAACTGAGGACTATCTCCCCAGCACCGACCTCACATAATCAAACAAGTAATCACGAAAATCTAAAAAATCCTTAAATCTGAGGACTATCTCCCCAGCACCGACCTCACATAATGAAACAAGTAATCACGAAAATCTAAAAAATCCTTAAAACTGAGGACTATAAACAAATGCGCATACTGCAAATGTATTACAATATAAATACAAAAGGTGATGTATATAATTTGTAATGTTACTAAATCAAAATAAAAAATATCGACAAGTAAGTTAGCAGTCATTCAATCAGTATTACATCAGATTCTAGAAAATCTTTTTTAAATCACGAATTCATTCCTAAATGCCATTTTAAAGTTATAATCTTTTAATATTTAAAAAAGTAATTTCCATAATATTCATGTGCATTGGTTTACACATTAGTGGATTGAGTAAAATACTAAGGTAAAATCACAGGAGATCAAATCTAGCAGATTTGACCTTCAGACCTGCACGGTCTCTGACATGAGCAGTGATTTCTGTTCCTCCGAACTGCACCTGTATAAATACTGATCTGTTGACACCCTCCCTGGAATAGGGTACGTCCATATACAGGGTTCCTATATGCGTGCAACTTTCGTCGGTGACAAAGCGTGGAGATTTCTGGGTGGACTTGTAGAATGGGAAAGCAATTCTTTCTTGACTCCTGTAGGTCACGAATGTTTCAATCTCCTCGCTGAGGTGCCCTACATTTACCTCTTGCCCAACCTCGACAAGTTTCTTGAAGATATCGGAGCAGTATGCACCATCATCAGTGGCTATTCTTTTATTTGGAGGATGAATCATCGGATTGTACTCCTCAGACCAATCAAAGCCATAAGTAAATTTGCATATACGGCTTTTAATGACCGATGGATCCCTTCCATACAGTATGGCTCCTCTAAGTACGGCAGTGGCGGCACCTTCTGGTACAATGATATTATGATCTGGGAATGCATGTTTAATGGCATTCTTTACTAAGGAACACTCCGAAAACCCGCCAACCAATAAGAGCGTGTTTAAGTTTGGAACTTTCCCAAGTATCTTCTTTATATGATCTAAAATGTCCTTAATGCATTCCCCAAAAAATCTCTCTCTAAACTGTGATGCACTCATTGTCAGTTTCCCCCTTCTATAAGTAACACTTGCATCTACAGGAAAAGGCATGGACATCAGGGATTTTTCCAACTCGCAGCCCTCTTTCTTTCTATGTAGATCAAGAAGAGACACGGGCATGGGAACGTTGAATTGATTTTCAGGAGGTACATACTTTTTTTGCTCGAAATCGCGTGTAAACCTAAAAAAGTCATCCATGCATGTCTCTCTAAATTCTTTCCATACCTGAGCACCAAATATTTTCACCATGAATGAACTGAAAGCCTCGTTTACCTTTGTAGCACCCCAATCTCCACCGCTTGCCTGATACAACTCTTTAAGAGCTCCAGTGCTTGTTGTTTCATGAACAGTCACGTCTATTGTCCCACCACCCATGTCGATAACCATGTACTTCGTTCCACTCTCCATAGGAATAAATTTTGCACCGGTTCCAGAGTCACCACTCGACCTCCGAATTGCAATTTCACGACAAAATACTGACGCACATTCTGGCTCAAGAGCAAGTCTCAAATGAGATGATTCTATCCCAGCTTTCTCCGCAGCCTCTCTTGTAAACTGCTTAGATTTGTCACTCCATATCGCGGGCACCGTTAAGACCCAGTAGAAATCCTTTTCCAGTAATTCTGTTTTTTTTTCCTGGGCTTCATGTATCGCTTCGTCCTTCAGGAATTTGATACTCATTGCAAACACATCGAGAGCGGGCAATCTCTTTGTGCCACTCACATCGATCAGTTCGATATTTCGATCAAGAGTTTGCTCCTGATATAGCCGCATCTTAAAATTTTGGAAAAAGTACCAACCTTGATGCTTTTCCTCATCTGCAAGCGATGCAAAATTATTTTCAGCTTCGTATCCAAACGAATCAAACTCCTTATTGGGTTTGCACAAAACGCAAGTGGGGGTTTTACCAGTTGTGTGTGCTGATGATCTCCACTGCCTTGCCTGTACATCGTTAATACTCTTCCTTAGATATTGGTCAAGGAATGAGTATGCATACCCTGAAAAGGATGTCCCAATATCAATTGCCACAACAACTAAGGCTGTCGACCAAGGATCTTCCATGTTGGGATTGATGGATACGATAGCGTTAGTCGATGAATTTAACGGACTGGAACAAATTCCTGTATGATGAAAGTCATTACACTTTAAAAAATAGTAGCTAGTGTTCCTTTCGTTAGCATGACTGATAGTGTTTGGTACAACTTTCGATTTCGAATATATGACTGACACTAAGATCTTGAACGAAAATACACGAGTTATATTTCAAGCTGACGATGGATATTACCGACATTCCATTTTTTCTTAAAGGCCTTGTTAGCTTTGACTTTACCTCATGAAATATTACGAATAACACTTGAATTTAGTCTGTTTGGTTTTGTCCTTCTTCGTAATAAACTTCCTTCTTGCTGAAGCCAACAAACGTCATGAATATGTGCTATATTACACGTGAAGGTGTGACGTAGTACACACGGGATTGCACATAATATATATATCGTGTTACAACAGGTAAACACTATAAAGCCGTCTGCTAGAGTTGATTGTTTGCAAATGTATTATCTAGTTCGATATAATCAAGTGAACACTAATACATGTACAGACGTATATTCTAACGAACATATGTTTGTCCTGGCCAATTTTTGAGGGAGACGTACATTTAAAGTGCCATCACAGAGTATCTACATATATTCAGCTCATTTCTTGGTGAATGAGAATATATACTCAAAATATGTAATGTAAAATATCCGATTAAAATTTTTAAGTAGTAACTGCATGGGAGTCGCTAGAATATCGCGTTTGTCACGGCCGACCACGTCCGGCTTCTATTGAAAACAAAACGTGACATAAAATTTTGAACACTTGTAAACAAAGGCTTAGTTGGTATCGTCATATGGAAAAGTCGTCAGAATCTCAGTATGAAAGCTGCGATTCTGAAGGAAGTGAATTGTCACCGTCCTTTCATGACGGGGAGGTAACAAGTTCGGAAGATTTTAATAATGGTGTAGAAGCGGCTGTGATCACACAAATTAATCCGCAACCAGTTTGAACCCTATATTCTAATATTCGAAATTGCCGATGAACATGACAAAAAAAAAAAAAAAAAAAAAAAAAAAAAAAAAAAAAAACAAGATAGATTATTGGACAAGTCATGGTAATTGTTTTCTGAATATATCTACGACCGTACGTTACGATAAATATATGTATCCAAGGATATTTACAGTACTGTTCAAGTTTCAAATTCGTTTACAAATATATTTTTATCACCTGAGCAGCAGAGAGGGTGAGCCGGACAACATTTTTAGACAAGTATTCACTGAAATCACGCTTAAAATCAATGAAACCAATGACATCAGGCCCAAAAGTCAATGACATCAGGTCCCAAATATGTGTGTGAATCATGGATTAGGTCCAAAAAAAATTATGAAAAAATCAATGAAATTAATGAAATCAAAAACTTTTCAACTATTACATTTTTTGGGAAAAGGGACTACAACGTCGTTGTCACTCACCCTCTCTGCTGCTATGGGTTAACCGAATATTTGATCCAGTCCGATACGATATCGTGTTCCAGACCTTGTCTGGGGACGAAAATCACTACGATTTCACAAACAGACTAATCGCTAACACCTCATCTTGTAAATCAATCATCAGATTATTGGACTGGTCAGTGAGTTTGAAATTAATTCTGGTTAATGAATTATTATGACATCGCATATAGACTGGATTAGTTGGATCCTCAATAATTAGAAACCCTGGAGGAGCTGTTGGTGCAAATGAATACAAAATATATCCTTGCTGAGCTTGATTTGATCGTTCTAAATTTATTTGATAGCTTCCTTCGATCACATCACACACTAAATTGATTGCTATCACCGATGAAATATTCACATTGAACGGAGCAATGTGCCTGCCGCCGCCATCTGGGTCATTATTATGTTTGAGGATAGTTGTTTCCGGTGATGTTGTTTTTTTCCACGTATCATGGATTTTTTTGAAACCTTCATCGATGGCATCACTGAGAGATTTTTGTAGTTCTAAGAGATTATATCCTGGTAGATTGAATTCGGAAATATTTTCTACGCTTATATGATATTTTGTCATAAATTCTATTTTCGTGTTAGGGTGTCTGGCAAGGGCTACCTCTCGTATAATTAGTGAATGAAATATATAAATGTCACTGAGGATTCTGTTACATGTTTCTATGACGCTGATAAATTCATCTCGGGTGAGAGAGCCGGATTTAAGGGATATTAACAACAACGAAATATCGTTATTGAACGCTGTGAAGTTTTCAGTGATTTTATCCTGTCGAGTTATGTAGTATTTCTCCCCTCCCTTATCTATCTTTTCAGTGAAAAAATTCAATTTGTCATAATCTCTATAACTCTTTACTGGATTATCAGATTTTGTCCTGTCGGTGATATAATCAGTTTTTTGTGGTTCTGGTAATTTAACGGTTTTTCCTCCTGGTGGTAATTCAGGCCATCCTAGTACGGTTCTTATCGAGCTGTTATAGATGTCTACGACGTATCCTTCTGTGCTTATTTCAATGGCAGATGATAGTGTTGGCTCATGAACCGTTATAGCTATTTTTGACTCTTTTCCAGTAATCGATTTTATTCTACGCGCGAATTCGTTATTGATTTGTTCAATTTGGTATGATCCGGTTGGTATGGAAACAACGTTCCAGTCTGGGGTACCGTCGTCTTTATTCTTATTTGCAAATACCAGTGAATTATTGGGTTGTTGACCACCAAATGATTTTGACCTAATATTTGGCCAACTGTGGTATACTCGTAATTTTGCTAGCGCTATCTCCTTCACTGGGACCGGAGAGGGGAAATTCACACTGAATTCTGGATTCGTTGAGGTTATTGAGATCATGCTTGTTTGTACTGGGTTTGTGTTCTCCACTATTTGTTGAAGTAATTCCATCTGTGTTGTCATTGTTATTATACTCATGTTGTATTTCTAATTTTGACATCGCAGAATCATATATATCTACCATCGCTGAAAACTCACTCTCTGATATAATTGTATCATCGAGCGATGACGATATCAATGAGGATAATTGCGAGTATGCAGTGGACACAACATGAAATTGAATTATGTAGTCTTGTAGTTTCCGTTGGCTGCATGATGATATTTTTTTTGTGATTATTGAAATAATTCCAGCGATTGTTGTTGCCGCAGAAATGCAAATTGGAACAGCTATCGGAGCCATCATTGTCACTGAAGACAGTATAATACCAGCTCCGGTGATTACACCACTCACAGCGTACACAGTAACATCAATTGCGGTAATTCTCCTGCGATATTTTTTAATTTTCAATTCATACTCCTCAGACAAGGTTTTGAGTCTAGTTTGATACTCTCTGACCTGATCATAGCGATATTGAGATGATGAAATCATTTTTATTTTAAATATGCTAGCGTTTTCAATTACGATTTACTTAAATTCGCTACGAATTCCACATACCACGTTGTTGAGACCCTAACCAAATGTTTATCAGTAGATTTGATTGTGAACTTTTCAGTTGTATTCTTGTCGATGATCGTTGAAATCGTATTATTGACCCCAGATGAACTGGACGATGAAATATCAAATTGAGACGATGGTGTTACTAGTGTTAATCGATAAATACCCTTGACGGTTGCAGTGATATCTAATGTGTTGTTTGCAGGTGTCCACTCAAATGATCCGTGTTGGATTGTGTATACTAAGTTGTTGGTTTTCTCATGAGGAATTTTTGTTTTTCCAATGGCTGTTATCACCCTCGAAAGATCACCTTTGATGCCTTCGATGGAAGTTTTCGTCTCATCAATGGATTTTTTAATATCAGGGAGTTTTAGTTCAATTTTATCTAACGGGGTTCCAATAAATGTATCAATGGCGTCGGTTGTTGTTTTTGTTGCTTCGTTGATAACCTTTTGATCATCAACAAACGTTTTAATTTCAGCGATAGATGGTGTAACTACAATTGGGGATCCAAAGAACTTATGAACGACATTTCTACGGAAACTATTGTAGTTTCTTAAATGATCTTCAAATTCTTTATCGTGGTTTGTAAATCGATCTGTAATCGTCGAAAAAAGTACACCCGGTTTGAGTTTACCCTGATCGGAAAATAGCGCAACGGTGTTCTCGATTGCGTTTTGTTGTTTAACCAAAATATCATCCAGAGAAATATTACTGGATTTCAATTTACCCTGTTTGTCTTGAAATACAACTATTTCATTCGGGTCAACACTTGTTAAGTTCAACGTCTCAGCGATTTCATCTTTAATTTTTTTTTTTATATCCTTGATAGAATCAGGAGTTGCAGTGTCATCGGGTTTGGGTTTCAGAGGTCTTCCCCAAATATCAATCATGATATTTTATATATCTCTCTCTAAAAAGCGATTACTAGTGTAGTCATTTACGACAATGTGTGGTGGTTTTCCCCTTGGGTTACCCAAGGAGTTAGAAATAGCGTCAAGGACATTTAATACTTCACTGCCGCATATTGGTGGGTCATTGATTTGTTGTGTTGGTAGCGTAGAATACCAAGTCTTCATTGGAAGGGTTTTTATATACCGCATAAACTCTTTTGGTGGGGCTAATCCATATGAATCAAAATAGACAATCCCACGTGGATCAATAGCGTATGCAACCCAGTGAGTTCCAGGTCCGGTGCTGTTATCGAGATTAATAATACCTGTTTCAGTTTTGTTTGGTTGATGTGGTAATTGATCTTTCATAAAAACACCTCTGAAATGTTTAATCGCTAGTTTTTTAGCAGCATCCATTAAATCAAAATTGGACATTGGAATCATCGATTCCTGAATTAATAAATCGTTCCTGGTAGTCTCAGGCCTGATCCGTGAACGGATCTCCCGCTGTACCATGAATACGGGGTTCCTGGTAGTCTTAGACCTTTTCCGCTGTACCATGAATACGGGGTTCCTGGTAGTCTTAGACCCAATCCTTGAACGGATCGTCTCTTTTTTTTATATCCTTGTCCAGTTGCCTTTTTTAGTGCCATTCCTGCTGCAGTACCAACGGCTCCTAACGCTGCTGCTTTAGCCACCGCTGGGGCTGCTGCTGCAATCAATGCTGGTATTGCAGCTAACAATGGAAATATACCGCCTGTTTTCATCATATTTTTAATAGCAGCCGCAGAGAGAGTAATCTGAACTCCCTTTTTATCCTTGAAAGCATCATTGAAATGTTTCACCTGACGAGTTGTCAGCGATAATTTATTTTCACCACCAGTCATTTGATTAGGTTTCAACGTGATTGTGGTTCCACATTTTTTAGCCGATTCTGATTGCAATTTTTTGATTTGACCAGGAGTTAACGTAACACTAATAACACTATATGACATTATATATAATTGATTGATTCTAATTCAATGAAAAATCGTTCAAAGATTTTCTACTGGGGCATCTACCACTCTCATTCTTCCACCAACACCTTCGAGTAGCATTGATTTATCACTGAGAATGACAGCAACCGCTCTATAATCAGCAGCACCAACAGGACGATTCACATTAGCTCTAAAGTGTATATCAACAACTGACTGTCTTGTCAAATCGAGATGTTCCAGTGAGAAGTAGTAGATCGGATACAGATTCTTAAAATCAAATTGTGATATTTGCAAACCAGTATCGACATTTTGATCGCGTGCCATAAATGACAACAGACGATGATAAACTCGTGCAATATGATTTTCTGTGTAATTAAGTTGTATATCCTCAGATGGTTCCTGCTGGCCGTTTATTCTCAGTGAGACGTCTTTCACACCTAATTGATCAAATATCATATGACTGAAGATTTGATTGCCAACTCGTGTGTTATCTTGGAACGCAATAAATATATGACGTGGCGCAGAAACGCCTTGTTTTGATGCTAGGTTCCAAGTGAATAACCCGTTGATATTTGATTGTTTAACATCTGTACTCACGGTTAGCCAACTCAACAACGACTTTCCTCCTTGGTCCATAAATGATAGTAATCGTTGTTCTGCGGTGATTGCTGGAGTCAACACTGGCATCCACAATGATATTTTTGTTAAATTGACTTTACCGGCATCATCATTTATATGTGCTGCAACTGGGTTTGCTGGAATCCTCCAAATTGCGTCGTTATCATCACTTTTTCGTACAAGCGATACTGTATGCTTCGCCCCGTAGATAACTTTTCTGACGTTTCTACAGAATCCAAATATGTGATGCAGTGGAATCGCACATGAAAATGATTTACGCCCTACTCCCAACATTGCGTTTCGTGTTGCGGCTCCTAGATTGAAATTGGGATCGTTGTTTATAATCATATCCTCGATACCAGCAACATTAGCAGGGTTAGCAGCACGATCCTTTGGTTGTCTTATAATAAATGGATTTCCTCCAGCGGTATTCTTACCATCTTTTGCAAACATCATAGATGGACCAGCTGATCTTGTATAATCATCAGAATATCTCGCTAACCCGATTATTGTTGTAGCCACATCAACATCACGATCTATGGACTCAATTTCTTTTCCATCAATGAGATATCTAGCACTCTCAAATAGCGCCATAATACCATTATTGACAAAACCGACTTGAGTACCAGCTGGATACGGTGCTAGTACAGCAGGAGTATCAGCAGCTGTTACAATTTCTCCTTCTACTTCAATAAATGCTTAACAGGGCAAAAAGTATTTACTGGTATCATGGACTTGAAGATCAATTCTTGCTCGACTATTTGAGTCTATGGCATGATAGGCGTAATATTGATAATCGCGTACAGAATCATCCTTGCCAACTGGGGCGTCTATATCAAACGCCGGATCATGTGATTTTTTGAACATTTTATTCTATTTATCAGAGTCTAAATAGTGAAATCGTAAACGATTTTTCCATTTTCATCGACGTAGTTTTTTAAGACCACTTCCCGCTATCATGTTTGCAATATTGCTTTGGTCTCCTTGATTTACCATCGACGCTAGTTTTTCATCTACTGCGTTATTTATAATTTTACTAACACTTGCAGGCATTTCTTCTGTAGACGGTAACGGTTTCTTTTTTCGTCCCACTAATGATGTTATTTTATCCTTCGCAGTTGAAAACGCTTTCCCGGCAAGATTTCCAACAGTACTGATACCCTTATCACGAATAACATCAATGGCTTTCATTGATAATTGTTTAGCTAACGGCATCACTTTTGGGGCCATTCTTGAAAAGAATCCTAAAATGGTATTGCCGAGGCCATCTCCGTAGTATGCTCTATAAACTGGAAACCGTGAATTAACTACATAGACGGGGGTTGGTTTATCATGATTGTAATGGATGATCATTATTATAAAAACAATAGTGTTTTCAATTGTTATTTAATCACTATGATACCCATTTGCTAACTCGTCAATGAAATCTCGATAGGTTTTGATATCCATGATACCGCCGGCAAATAACCGTCTACAGATATCAGCTGCTTCATTAATTATTTCCGGTGAATTATTTCCAGCTCGTTTTCCTCCGATGAGAACATCTAATCGTGATATATCATTGATAACGCTATCAGGACAAATGTTTCCAATCCTTGGATTTCCTAATCCACTTCCGCTATAACCAGCTGCTTCATCTAGTTTGTCTGTATCCGTGGTTTGTAAATAATCAAGAGTATCATCATCATCATCATCATCAGGTGGTAGTTGTTGTTTTTTAGGTGAAAAAGATATTTTCTTTGCAGGTTGCTCTCGCTTTCTTTGCAATTTTGGCGGTTTTTGTTGTTGTTTTAGTTCTTCATATTGATTATACACGTGATCCACAATCCTGATATATTCGATGTATGATGCACTATCCGTCTTTTTTTGACTTTTTCCAGTTTTGATTTTGTAGAATATATCAGCCCAGTGAGTTAAATTCTTAACATATTTATGATGTTCTGGTTTCAACATTTTTTTTCTGTTTTCATAAGAAGTAACAACAAGCGTAGGAATTTCTGTTGGATCAGTCTCATCAATTGCTGCTAACCCTTCTTCGTTAAATCTCATGCGTAAATCATCTACTGTTCTCTTTGATTCTATTTGTTTTGTTTGTTCAGTTTTCGCTGCTATTTTTTCAAGTTCACCAATAACAGATTTTCCCGTCTCGGGACTATCTCCCAGTAAAGCACGCTCTACTCCTTTCGTTGCTGTGGTTACTGGTTTAAACAACTCTTCAGACCCCAGAGCAAAATCAGTTTGTAAACTCTGTCGTTGTTGCAGTTTATTTCTTACAGAGTCACGAATTGGTACAAATCTCCTGATTGCATCCAGTCGTTCACGAGCCAATCGGGTTGTTAATGCTTCATTGACCATTATTTGAAATCGCAAACTATTTTTCAATTGCAAAACAATTTTTCAATCCCGACCTAACACCATCGTGCAACTCCTTTTTTGACATCAGTGACATGTCGGATGATTTTTGATACGGTCATGGAAGTGTTATTTGATTGTTTTAACAGCTCTATCATTGATGTTGAAAGTGTCATAATTGTATATAAAATAAATAATACTGACAGTTTCAACATTCTAGTTTTGACCAATCTGACACATCCTCCATCGATTTTTGACATCCCTCTTGAGGGTCGGCTAAAAAAAATGAGGGTCGGAATGATAATGGTCGGGCAATCAAAAAATGATAATGGTCGGGCAATCAAAAAATGATAATGGTCGGGCAATCAATGGTCGGGCAATCAAAATTGTTCATTTTCCTGAATTAATGCTCGTAGGTTTCTAATTTTAGAGTTGACTTCTTTTTTCAATTCGTATTCGTTACCTAATTCTTTTCGTATTCCCTCTACGATAGTATACAACGGAACAAACACACTGATGTCACTGGAAAATGAAAGAGAGTCTTTAATAGAATTCTGAATTTTTTTGATGAGTGCATATTTCTTGGGTAGCATATATTTGTTAGTGCTAACCCCGTATTCTATATCCTGAAAATCAGACACAATTTGGTCAGGATTTAATCCATCTGATAGTTTGATATCCTGATTTTTCAATTTTGCTATTTCAACTATGATGCTATTCATGTTTTCAGAATTCATTATTCTATAAGAATGACATATCTCTAATTGGAAATTATGACTCATTAGACATAACTAAATTGAACTTTCTGTCCGTTCTTTTTTGAAATAGCCGATCGATAAATCCCCCCTGCAACTTTTTGTACAGAAGTCGGACAGATATTGAAATATTTTCCGGCTTCATTCATTGATTGAAAAATCATTTCTTCATCAGTTGTTGTATTCAAAGATGTCACAGGTCTCTTCCCAACCGTTTTGCAAGTGCCAGTCTTTCCTTGTTTGGAATTCTCACTCAGTGTGATAGCCTGCAGATTTGATACAGAATTATTCTTTGGATTAGAATCCTTGTGATAAATAACAAAACCATCTTTGATCAATCCATTAAAACATTCAAATACGAAACGATGATTGTGATAAGTTTTCTTTCCAACAGTAAACCTCAAATACCCTTGATTACTCACAAAACCGACCGGTTTCTTCATTCTACAGTGTCTTACAACACCATCACTGGATGCTTCATAATTTGTAATCACTGGGTGTGGTCTGAATTCTTGGTCCATATATACTATTCTATTGTTTGTCTAATTCAGTGTTTGGTTCAATAATTACATCACTGGAAAATCTTTCGATATAGTCTTGCGGGGTTCTTATTATTTTATCCTTGATGTTGTCAGGGTCAAGGGCCTTTTCAGGATCATAATTTCTGATAGATTGTCCATTTTTTATTCTCTTATCATAATAACGCTTCAATTCCCTATATCGCTTACCACCACAATCACTACACAATTGTGATCTTCCCTTAACCCCAACCCCACATCGAATACAGGGTAACGGACCAAGACTTCCACGTCGAAAACTTTGCATATGATACCTACAGTATTCATTTTTTCTGCATGATTTGTTACACGGGGTTACATTTCCCATCATGAGCCATTTGCAGTGATTCATTATACATAAAACTTTCATTTAAATGTTTGTTTTTTATATAGCATGAAGGAGTTCAAGAGATTGACTTCGAAAAATGCTAAATTCAATGCTGATAGAGAGTTCAAGAGATTATTGAAAATCAATCCTAGATTTAATCTCGATAGACCAAAAAAACGTCAAAAACGTCCAAGAGACGGAAACATGAAAGAGTTTAAGAGATTATTGAAAATCAATCCTAAATTTAATATCGATAAACCCAAAAAACGTCCAATAGACGGAAACAAACGTAACAAACGTCCAAGAGACGGAAACATGAAAGAGTTTAAGAGATTATTGAAAATCAATCCTAAATTTAATATCGATAAACCCAAAAAGCGTAACAAACGCACAATAGACGGAAACATGAAAGAGTTTAAGAGATTATTAAAAATCAATCCTAGATTTAATCGCGATAGACCCAAAAAACGTAACAAACGTCCAAGAGACGGAAACATGAGATCATCATGGAAGGATGCTCAATTCAATCTTGATATAGTTTCTAATACACCCAAGAATAAACTTCTTGATAAAGCCATCAGAGACTGTTTTAATGAATTCAAGCGTGATGGAGCATCTTATTGTTGGTCAACATTTCGAATTGATGGTGTTGTTGACGCTACCATGAATGATGAAAAAGCAGCAGTGATCATTTCACGTGTTGGGGAAAAAAGTCATTTTTTCCGAATCAAATTCATTATCCGTGAGAATGGCAAATGGATTATTAAGGATAAATTTGAACCCATTCTCAAGGGTAAAAAAACTGTCACCGTGAATCAGGATTCCAAACCGGGAATTTTGACTGGAATTGATAAACCCTACTACGAAAGATCTTATCCTGTCACAGCAGTTGTTTACGGGATCTATCCGCTCAATGAAAAACCTGATATTTCAAAACTAGCACCCATGAAATATTCGACAGGGCTCAATTGTGTAGCAGAACGAATAATAGAACACTTCACAAATGCATCCCGGGGAAATAAACTCACTGATCTAAGACGAAAAAAAATAACCGAGTGGGAGTTCACGGTAAAAGAGCATGGAGCAACAATTCAGGATATAACTAAATTAGAAACATCATTAAGATTTCCAATATCGGTAAGAACAATCACCGGTGAAGTATTAAAGGAACCGAAATATCAATCAAAAAAAGGAAAACCCATTGAAATTATTGATCATAACGAACACGCGTGGTCATCTGCAGTAACAATATTCCCACGGGATAGAACCGTAAAATATCTATCCCAAACCGAAGAGTTTTTTTCAGAGCAGAAATTATTTGATGCTATTTACCATTTGAGTAAAAACGATCCTGTGTCAGCGTGGCTATTTCATAGTAATTCAGACGAGGAATGCAGATTTGATCAGTTTGTAAGGCCCAACGGAGAATTATACCGTACTGAAGAACTGCAGAATCAAATGAAACAACTAGCTAGTGAGTTTTCTGAGGACGGAGAAGAAGACGATCAATTATTAGCAAACTGTTTCACAGTACCATCCATTGCAGCGCATTTTGCTAGAAAGAAAAACGCGTGGAAACCAACACGAAGTGAGTTTTTATCAGATGTCAAATTGTCCTGTCTTGAATACAGCCATGGAGGATTATGGAACACAAAATACACCGCTGATACCGTTATTTCCGTTGATATGATTGCGTGTTATCCAGGAAGTTTTCTTGGGTATGGAGAATGCGAGAAATATTTCAAACGATTTGGACACCCTACACACGAAATGACCCGTGTTGCTATTAATGGACCACTTCCTGATTTTGATTTAACCGGATTCGCTTGTGTGGTATCATTTGAAATGGCTGAAGGACTTCATCCGTGTAGTTATCTTTGGATTGGTAAACACATGTCTGAAAAACACTGGATGCCAATAGTGTTGTTACGGTATATGCTTGATTGTAAGATGTTAAAATCATTAATTGTCAGTGAAGCAATTATATCCTATCGGGCACAGAAATCAGTCTGGTTACCACAACCTGATCTAGAAAAAATAATTAGCGAAGAGCGAAAACTGTTTCCTGATTTTAATGAACAACAAATCATGGATTGGTCCAGACAGTTATTTGAAATCAGAAACAATGAAGCAAAAAATCTTGGACGAAGAATAATCGGTAAATTTACTCAAGGTGGCAAAGATGATAATACGAAATATTCTTCACGATTGATTATAGACAACGCTGAATACGATTTTGTAATGGCGGATCTAACGAATAAGGGCTTATATGTCAATCGTAAGGACGCATTTCTGTCCGATGGAACCAAATTGGGTACAATTGTTACCTACAATGATGGATACCATCCGCAGTACACACATTTGAGAGCTTCTATGCTTGGTTATGCTTCTATCAATCTGTTTTCAATGATCAATAGATTTCCTACCACCGCAGTTAGAGTTGCTACTGACTCATTTTACATAAATAGCAAAATGGCTGATTTTAAGGCTACTGGCAACGAGAAATGGGGATCATGGAGAATTAAGAAAGAAATGATTCATGATTATATTCCATCAGCAGATGTTACCATTGAAAATAATTACTTAGGAAGCAATCAGTGTTCAGAATTTTCTAGTGCACCACCGATTTCTGATCCAATCTGTAGATATAAAACAGTTTATTTAAACGGCTGTGGCGGGTCAGGAAAAACAACCCGGGTAATTGAGTTATTTCGTCGTGGAAACGCTAGCGTTTCTAACATGATTGTGCTAACACCAACTCATAGACTTGCAAGAGAAATGATACAGAGAGGGGTAAATGCTTGCACTTATCACAGCTTTTTCCGATGGAAGGGAGATAAATGGACTCCTGAGCGCATGGGAGAGAAATTTATTCCTGAAATAATCATTTGGGATGAAATAGACACAGTGTCAGAAGATGTCTTAAAAATATTTCTTGAGTGGTTGTTATTGAAGAATACAAAAGTCGTCATGTGCGGTGATCACGGCCAACCTCCACCATTTGTCGGTGCATCTCCCCATGAATGGCTAAAGGGTTTTGTAGACTATTATGAAGAAATTGATACTGATCATAGATCACTTGATAATGAATTAAAAGAATTGAAGAAACTAATTAGATTACAACCGGATAGAATCCAATGTGAAATAACCCGTGAAATAATTTCGGAAACTCCCATGAATGAGTTTTGGGAAGCGTGGAGACCAAATGATTTGATCATTGCAAGTAGAAAAATAGTCAGAGACACACTTCAGATGAAGTTATTTGAATTGCATAAACAAAAATTTGCAACACTTCCAGTGCCCCTTTGTTATAGGCCATCGGATACACGAAAACAGAACATCGAAGTTGATATTCCAGGACAAAGTGAAAAATAGAATTTAGTATTAAATGATATTGTGCTGGTTGATATCAATGTTGTTGAAGATGCATTGCGTGCTAATAAATCCCCGTGGACGCTAGGTTATGCAGCAACAATACACTCTTCACAGGGATTGACTATATCGGATACAACTCTTTGGATGGTAGATAATCGCATAGAATGGTCGAATTTAGTCTATCTCGCAGTATCCAGAGTACGAAAAATAAATCAACTTCGAAGAATTGTCCTGACAGAGTCAGGCGATGATGAAATCATTGGCGATGATGAAATCATTGGTGACGATAATGATATTATTGATAAAAAACTCTCCGGTTACAAACAACAGGACAAAAAAAAACAACGAGAATTTGATATTGATGCTGAATTAATAATCACTTTGAAGAAACAACAGAATAATCACTGCGCAAGTTGCAATTGTATAATGCGTTGGCAGTATTCGGATAAGGATCCTCGCCAATTCACCGTAGACAGAAAAAATAACAATCTCGGTCATGTCAGAAATAATGTGATGTTGACTTGTCTTGAGTGCAATAGACGCAAGGGTGCTAGTTAAGACCATGGGGTGGCAATTGAGTATCCTCGGGTATCACTTGTAATTGTTGTCTAGTAAAACCCCGTTGAGGGGCAGTTGAATCCAGTTTATAGATTGGAGGTCTACCCGTAGATCGTGTTATACTAGATATCTTATGCGTAGTGACGCTCCAAATAGGATCAGTAGCCCTTTTTCTATCCCCTTCAAGCTCTCCTGGTTCGTATAAGTACCTCACAATGAGATTACTACCAAGAATTGGTTGGGAAACGCTAAAATCCTTTTGTGGTTTTTCAGGTATCGACTTCTTTTTAATCGCGTTGATAGGTTTCATGTTGATGGTTCTAGTAATCTCGTTATTCAGTGCAGTAATCACAGCTGGTAACCTTTTAACCCATTCACGGGATCTTTTTTCTTGGATGAATTCTTTTGCATATTGATATCCAAATAACCGCTCAGCAAGGGTTTTATTAAATCGTTCTACAATGGCCTGATCACGATGCAGTGCAGTATGTCCTCGTCTGATAGCGACATTGTGATATTTCATTGTAGATAACACTGCACCCTGAAATTCCTTGCCCGGATCAACTTGTAACAGATTTGGCCAGTGCAGAGGACTCCTTCGATAAATCCTTTCAAATGCAGAAGCGACTTCAGTGGCCGATTTTGTTTTTAACGGTTCTGCTTCTTTGTATCGACTTGCAATATCAACTACAGTTAACGCATATTTGTAACCACGATCATGTGGCAGAAATAATAGATCAGCCTGATGAACTTCATTGGGTCCGGTTACATCAAAATGCGAGAATTGAATTTGTTTAGGCGGTGGTAGATAAATTTGCCATAGTGCCTGTTTGGATAACCAATGAGCCGCAGTGGTTTTTTTCACTTTTGCGGCGCTAGCGAGTTTACTGATTGCAGCGTTACCCTTCCAGTATCCTCTTGGGGAATAGTAAATAGATTCCATGTTGCTATTAATTACCAGCACCTAACATCAATTTACTTTTCATAGCCGATTTTATCAAAAAGGAAGCCAATTTTTCTTTGAAAGATTTATCAGAAATAGCATTTAACGCATGAATTAATTTCACATCTGCTAGATGCCTGTGCTGCAGATTACTGCTTTTATAAGATACATCATGAAGGTGACAGGCCTTATCAATAGCGTTTATTGGTTCCTCACCGGGTCGGGGCTGATTTTGATCATTGAGTCTGATATCAAGTCTTGTTCCCGGTCCACAGTAGCTATATCCTGGAAAGTGTTTTTCTCCGGGGTATTTTGCCCATGGGGTTCCAGGGAGTTTTGCTAATTTGGCTGCGATATCACCTCCTCGTTTTTTTTTAAAGGTTCCTTGAGTTCCTTGGGTTTAGAAACAAATCTAAATTTCTTTGTACTACATTGTACGCATTTACCAGAAAGCGCTGATCGGTTATTTTTAGTTGTAATCGTCGTCAAGTCATCTGTGCCAGTACGCGCCTTACACTTCACGCAATATAGATCCATAATTTATGTATAGAGATATGAATATAATTGATTTTTCAGCGACTAAAACAAGAGAACCAGTGAAGCATCATGCAGCGCTACCAAACTCTATCCGCGCAATTATAATCGGACCATCTGGATCCGGTAAAACGCAATTGTTGCTCAATTTAATAATGAGATGGACGAAGTGGGATAAGTTGTATTTAATTGCCCCTAGCGTAGACGACCAACGATGCTATGAAGTGCTAAAAGATTTTAATGAAAACGCTTCAGAGATTGCTGGCGAGGATGTTATTGAATTTATAACCGATATTGACGAGGCGCCATCCGTGAATGACCTCGATGGAAGTATCAACAATTTAGTTGTATACGATGATGTCATGTTAGATAAACAAAAAAATCCTGCCAGAATATTTTCCCGAGGCAGGCATAAAAACACGGACGTGATCTATGTCACTCAACGATACACTCAGATTCCAAAAGTGATTAGAGATAACTGTAATATGCTTGCTGTATTCAACGGCGTTGATACACATACGCTACGAAATATTTGGCAGACATGGTGTTCTGATATGGACTTCAATCAATTTAGAAATTTCTTTAGTCATGCTCAGTCTGCCCCACACGGATTTGTAACAATAAATTTACATGACCCTCGAACACGATATCGTATCGGACTGGATCAAATATTCGGTTAACCCATAGCAGCAGAGAGGGTGAGTGACAACGACGTTGTAGTCCCTTTTCCCAAAAAATGTAATAGTTGAAAAGTTTTTGATTTCATTAATTTCATTGATTTTTTCATAATTTTTTTTTGGACCTAATCCATGATTCACACACATATTTGGGACCTGATGTCATTGACTTTTGGGCCTGATGTCATTGGTTTCATTGATTTTAAGCGTGATTTCAGTGAATACTTGTCTAAAAATGTTGTCCGGCTCACCCTCTCTGCTGCTACCTGTAATAAACGCTGTATAAGTGTATTGCATCTCATGGATAGTGACGTATTTACACGTTGATAAAAAAAAGTTGCGAGTTAAAATTTCAAATTTCTCATATATATGTTAACAGTTTTTAAAAATATAAACTGTGGTATAAACTATTTTGTCTATGGTAAGTATATACTTGCAACTTCTATTTTCTTTCATATCTAATTTCATTTTACAGTGCTGTGCTGAATGTTCTACCTGTTTCTGACTTTAGTCAGTTTGTGTCATGGTACTGTGTTATTTTTGGTGTTGATATGTATGAGATTAAATCTGACAAGCACAGCACTATACATTACAGAAGAAAACTCTATTTACGTGTAAATGTGGATATTGTTTGGTAATGCCTAAATCAAGTGAATGCGTATGTGAGTTGTGACATAGAGAAGGTCACAAGTGTCTGCAATGAATACCAGTGAATACAATGTATAACACAACATCCCCGGTTCGTTCGAGTTTGTCTAGGCATCCATGTTTTAAAAGTTGCATACTACCAATACCAATGTAGACAACCTTTTGGAAAACGATGTTTAAGTAAGATGTCTAAGTAATTTTTGTAATGTTATTTTGTTTTCAAGATATATGCATGACAGCATCTTATTCGGGTCATTAATACAGCAAATAAATTAAGCTCTTTTTCCAGTCATGTCATGCTTTCATGGATTCAACCCTGTTTTTGAGGCCTACACTGCCTAACTTTTATACCACAGTGATACTGATAAATCATGCACCAAAAAAACAGCGCTTGTACACGTACAAATATTGTTTTACTTTCTTTTTTGTGTCGGAAAATTAAATGTGTTATTTTTTTGTTTGTTTCATTAAGATGTTTAACGTAGCTTTAACCAATTTGTTCAGTCATATCGCTACGATGTCTGCAGTGATGCAGTTTATAGTGATGTCTAGCACTGGGGCATCGTGTGATGTCCAATCCAGTCACATTATCCTGACTCCAGGCCAATCAGTCATAACACTAACCTCTTAATACTGAGAGCCAAGCCAGGCAGATGTTTGTACCATTTTTGTAAGTCTTTGGTATGACTCGGCCGGGGATCGAAATAACAATAAATCACATTGGGTCACTACTAACACTATATATTAAAACTTTTGATTTCCTAAGTTGATCTTATTCATAAAGCATATTTTATTTCAACTTAGTTCTCAAATTATTATTTCATAAGACATCCGTATACAGCATAAAGACAATTTCTTGGGCAAGGAAGTGAGGGTCATCATTCCATCATGTACTGTACAGAGGATCTGCACTGCCTTTCCTGATCAAAACCTGAACTACATTGGCTTTCATGGCTGCTAGTGATTAAACATGGCAAGAAGATTGTGAGTAGTTATATTTCTGTCAGGCCTCTCATACAGACTGCATAATGGTTGTATACATCTATCAGATGTTTTTTTTCCTTCATCATGCATGTACGACACCTGTCGAATTCTGAATGCTGTTTTCTTCGGACATTCAACATAATCTGCAAATTAAAATGAATTTAATATTCATTGTATTGTACAAGCCAAAAAATGTACCGTTTCTTGAAGTTAATTCATAATATAAAGGTCTCGCTAGAATTTCAAAACAAGGAGTACAGTTCCCTCCCAGAAA
This sequence comes from Unio delphinus, assembly GCA_029339505.1. Classification (NCBI taxonomy): domain Eukaryota; kingdom Metazoa; phylum Mollusca; class Bivalvia; order Unionida; family Unionidae; genus Unio; species Unio delphinus. The sequence continues at coordinate 7,383,522 of JAQISU010000042.1, forward strand.
ATGTTGAAATTTACAGATTAGAAGAACTGTTGTATGTCATTTAATTTAATTTCCACATTCTTTATAACACTGACATGCACAGCCGTGTCAGCCTATGAGTCGCGTCTGGTAATTCTTCACAACGATACGTCATTTCTGTAAACATTGGACCACGTGCTGTTTTCGTTGAAAATTCAATTTTTGGCTGAAATGACAACATAAATATTCCAAAGTAATTTATTTCATTTCCATAGCCTGATGCATAAACATTGCTTATTTTCAAAGCCATGCACATAATAGTCTGCCAAATGTGGAGTCGTGAAAACATTGGGTTGGTATCCCATTTGTCAAAAATTAATATTATTTTGAACAGAATTTTCTGGTGACAATTGCCACTTTTCAATTGGTAAGCATTGCAGAATTTTATTTTCGTCAATTGAATTCAGTATGGGTTTTGCGACAATATTGGTAACTCTTGTTAGTCCTTCGGAGTGAGTCTGAATTTTGTCAATCCAGGGAATGTTCTTATTCGAAGCACTAAGCTAGGCATCACACACTTTATTACACTTGGCTACTATCCCGTCCAAACTATCAATTCTAGAAACTTTAGCACTCTTCTGAATCTCAATAAAATTATTGTCAATTTGCCATTGAACCCAAAATACTCATCGAAATTTGCAAACGACGTTTCTTCCAAGTCTTGAAGCTAAAGTTCTGATGTACTCTTATAATAACCACATGTATATTTCGGGGTTTTTCTGCAACTAAATTCAGTCATTGTAAACATCAGCACATTCTCCCACCCAAGCTACTAATCGAAATCTTTGAACTTGCCGCCCAGCTATTGTATCGTGTTCTTTTGGTGCAATTTTGTAAATACTGCAGGAACATCTGGGGGTATTTTAATCACTGAATTATGTCATTGTAAATATCAGCACAGCCAAAATGATGAAATAATAAGCACATTCTCTAACTCGTTCTTTCTCAAAACTTAAATTAATCAAGAACGAGCTTTTCATCCGTATGATGCAAGAATGACTAAACTGCCTGTCTTTCATGAGCATAGAATCAGATGTGTTGGCGTCTTTGAAATTTCGATGATATTATCAGAGACGTTGCTGAAAGCAAAACACGAAAGCGATGTTTGTAAGAAAAATAATGACAATGTATAACAGAGTAAGCAAACAATAATACAACCTTTGCTTTAAATCTAATTAAAAATACAAACTTTAAGCGTACGCTTATCTTAACTTTTGAGGAAGTGCGTAACATCATCGGGCACAAAGTAGTCCATTATGAAGTCCTCCGTACCACTGTGAAAAAGGGAAAGCTGAAATGGTATGGCCAGGTCACTAGAGCCAACAGTATATGCACAACAGTACTGCAGGACAGCGTCCATGGTGGCAGAAGGAGAGCTTGACAGAGAAAAATGTGGACTGACAACATCACAAAATGGACCAGGAAAAAGTTTGCAGAGACAAAGGCATTGGCACATGATCGAGACAAGTGGAGGGAACTGGTCAGATGTTCAGCAGCACAGTGTCATAACGACCACACTAGGTCCAGAGACTGATGATGATGAGCTAAACTTGTATTTGTTTTTACATTCATAGTAGGCCTACGGAGTTTGATGTGTTAGCAATTTAGTACTATATTAATAAATTTAACAAAATGACATGCAGATTGAAATGCATTGCAATAATCTTTATCTGAAACTGAGTTATTAAGGCGGGAATCGGGTTAAGGTTAGGGTTTGTGCCTAGGGCCCCCAATCTTCTTAAGACGGCTCTGAGACCCACAGAAAGAATTTAGGAAGAGTATCAGAGCCACGAAATATCCTTTATCGCACACCAGGAAACACTACAATTCCGATCGTAATAAAACCACGCTTCCTGAATACATTAGTGGCAAACTCGATAGCTGTACAAAACGTTTCGAACAGGAATCCCTCTGTTTTGAGAACTAAAACAGAAAGGAAAAATATATATGGTGATCCATTACTTCATGTGTGTAGCGTTTTGCAAAGGTTGGGGTTGGGTATTTCCAAAATATTGATTAAAATATTATGGAAGTTCCACCTGGCTCGTGAATTTAAATTTAAATTAAAGACCAAATAGGTATACGGCTCTAAGCCCCCAGTCAGCACTGCCGACGGTTAAATTATATACATATGTATATATATATATATATATATATATATATATATATATATATATATATATATATATATATATATATATATATATATATATATATATATATATATATAACACGAAGATGAAATTCAACAATAACAATTTAATGAAGCCTATAAATTTAAATGTCACACAATCACTCGTCCTTTAAGTGATAGCCTATTTCATCTTATGATTTTCAGTGTGAGTTCGATTTTCCACCTGGCCTTTGGTTGTACTCATCTATTTATCCGATCCTCCCACTCCTCCTGGATTCCACCTCTTCCGACTCCTCTCCTCCCTTCACTTTCCTTCCGTTCTTTATCACTACTATTGGGACCACTTTCCCTGGTCTGTTCCCCGAAAATTCCTCTCCAGATTTCCCTCTTTCCTTCTTTTCCTTCCGTCTATAACGGAGACACTGGGACCACTCACTAGTCTGTCCCTCGAAGCTTCCTGTGAAAATCACAAGGCGTTAACATAGGGTTTATCACATCTCACCTCACACTAAATCATCAATTAACCATCAGATAAGGCTATTACCTTTTAGGACACGCATACATACACATCGAAATTCCCACACACTCTTACAGGGAAACAATGGCGTAATAACACGATATCATACATATATCCATACATCATATCACATAAGTATATCTAATATAGATATATATTTAATCTCATTGTACTTACAATATTACGACAGCCAGACGTATGTCTGTACACTACACTCCCACAAGCGTACACAAATAGTCAAATATTCATATTATTAATTTCTCACAGTGAAATCATTTCAAAGATACCATTCAATTTCTATAATTACATGGATAATGTGTTATTGTACCATAAAATAACCACATAGCGAATTATAATAGTATTAATTCTTACGACGGCTAGCAAGCAATACGATTCTTTACAAATAGGAACCCATTCTTCAAAATATACAAACATATCAACATCACAAAATAATTACTCCTACTACGATTTTAGTAATAATAGGTATATACCCGATCTACAATTAAATGCAGTCGCAGACAGCAAAGATCGAACAAATAGCTCACTGACCTTTTTAGAAGCTACACTTAGAATTCTGTTCCTAAGGTTTTCCCGCCAATTAACGTATGGCCGCCGGAGTTCCAATTCACGGTGCGTTCTGTAACGACTATGGCAACTAACGCTCGATGGCCGGGTTAAAGATATATATTTTAGAATAAATCAGGGTCCCACCCCTATCTCGATTCTGATTGGGTAGCGCTGGGACCCTATCCACTCGACTTATTCAATCTGGCGGTCCGTCAGCGTATCCAGAAGATAAGGTACGCCCACTCCTTCTGGCAGCTTCTTTGATGTACAAAACATCCTTCCAGCCCAAGGTGCTAATTACACATCTGACGGGCCTTGGTCAGCTTCCTCTCTTAACTATGGCAAACTTACGTAAAGGATGGTGTTAGCCTGCGGTCATGTGTAACAATAAACAGTGGCTTGTCCGACTTACTTGATAACACATGGTTCTAATTTAATTTTGGGTCGGGCAACGCCACATCGTGGTTTGTTGTTGTATCACTGAATGTGCGATACACCTGATAGGATATAATGTCGTTCCTAGTCTTTTTAAAATGGTACGAACATATCAATATAGTCCCTAAAGTATTTATAATCTAAGTCAATAAGATGCTTAATCGCATCATTAAGATGCGTGGAGCGCACTAATAACTTTACTAATGTAATATAATAATAATAATTATGAGGACTTTGTATAGCGCCTAATGTTTAAAAGCTCTAAGCGCTTTACACCATCGATAATGATATGACTACACTACAGAACAACAAATGACAAAAACAGTGAAATTGGAAAACATAAAAACATACTAAAAATATATAAGATACAAAACATGATTAGGTCGCTAAGTTTGTCCCAATAGTCGAAACAGGTGAGTCTTGAGAGCACTCTTAAAAGAGACCACTGGGTCTTTGTGTCTAATTTCAATGGTTAGAAACTGGGCGGTAGTTCTTTAAACCGTTATGGTCCAGTGTTGGTTTCTTCAGTAGTGTCTTTACGATGGCAGTTTTGAAAAATGATGGGAATTCCCCTGGTGAGAGAGAGAGATATTAATAACATCAGTTAGTGAAGGCAATATTGGTTCGAAGCACTCAAGCAGCAGTTATATATATATATATATATATATATATATATATATATATATATATATATATATATTGTTCATTAAGATATATTTACAAAGGTTGATCAAAATTCGAATTAAAATAGTACCTTGATTAGTAACATTTTGATCAGAAACATGGCTCCATAACAATCTCAGACAATCAGGTCAAGGCCACATCAATTATATGAATGATTACTGCGATGATCTAAATCGACCAAAATGGTAAAATACGTGAAGTTTCCGAGTTTGTTCACGTTGGAATAAGTAATATTGCCTCCAGAGTTTTCTAGAGTTAGCGCTCTTGTTTTTTTATATCTTAATTCAATCTGCAACACAATTTCGTTAGCACAAACACGTCTGGCAGATTATTTTGAAGGATCGTGATGAAACGTTAGAAATATTATTTTCACTTTGTTCCCGCACATTTTGTAAGAGTTATATTGTCCATTTTGTCTGGTTGTTTAATGCAGTGTTTGAAACAGCCTTTACTGAACAACTCGTTCAGTGTATATCGACCAATTACTACAGTAATTGTCTTAGTTATTGACCTTGTTGTTGTATAGCTTAATACACTGTTTGTCACAATCTCGTTAACGTTGATAGTACCTTGGTTTGTCTTGCAGTTTTGTATGTATCACTGTAAAGCATGATACGTAGCACTGCCATTATCTTAAGCTGTGCATATTGACAAATTGTCGTTCTTCCACGATTTCAGTAAAAGTTATTTCCCTTTCCAACTTACAGCCAGATGCAGTGAGCGGATCATTGTCAAACTTGACACCAGAAGATACGCATAATAACAAAACATTAAACTTTTCATTCTTTTCAGTATAGTTATGCACTTTTTGACTCTATGGACTTTTCTCCATTACATGGTATGGGTGGGATGAGAGAGAGGTTGGTATATTTTTATGAGTAAATTGCTCACGATTCCTCTAGGTTAAAATATCTTTCATTTTTACTCTTTGATACCGTGATGATGCAATTTAAAAGAAACAGTTTGCAGCCATTAAATGTAACGCTAAGGTATCTTTATTTCAAAATCGTGAAAGGAAGGTTTAGTCATTATCTTGAGGTATAAATTGTCTTAGATTGATGTAATTCATGAAGACCGGTTTCGCAGAATAAAAAGACAAGCTTAAATTTCACAGGATTGGCATATTTCTGACTAAAATACTTAACATTATTCAGAGCATCATATGTAATTCAAATTCCGTTTGGTGATACATTTATTATCATTTACTATGAACGTATTGAAAGTAGACCAACAAAAGTGAAATCTATTTCAATTTCCCATACTTCAAACAGGAATCGTAGCATACAACACCATTTTTCGGACGGTATTACCACGTTTAAAATTTTTTTTCTTCTCGCAATTCTCCCCATATTGGAGTGGCATGAAAAACCAACAAATCCACCCCCACCCCAGCCTTTCGAAACTGGTAAACACAAAACACCTCAACAAAGCAACGAAAATAAAAGAAGATAGAATCAACAAAATATATATTCTTTATTAAAAACTTTTAATTTTAATTTTGTCACAGTGAGTAATTATTTACGAGAAGCATTAAGCGTCCTTCAGATTAGTGAAGTCAGAACATATTTGTAACCGCACTAAACTGCATTTATCCGGTACATTTGAAATGAGTGACTCACGTCATGGACGCGGGACAACAACACAAATGTCATTAATCTGGTCTAACAAAGGAATATGTTAACATATAATCCAACAATCGCGTTTACTGCTGCACACTGCAAAACTGAGCATTAAAAAAAGTTGATCATTCTCTGCTAGGTAACGAGAAACGTTTACAAGAATGGACGCCGTATTGCGCCAGATGAGTCGCTGCTGTCTGCGACGATAACAATGAAGAATCAGATGACACTGACCAGGTGTGGTGAAATCCAAGTCAGAGAAGTGAAATGAGGTCGTTTTAATAATAGATTACCATTTTATAATCTTAGTTTGGTGTAGCATGTGTCTGTATAATCAAAGAAATCAACGCACGCAAGTCGTGGAGTATGCCACTATGACATGGTACTCACGTAGCTATTGACGTGTGTGTGTGTGTGTGTGTGTGTGTGTGTGTGTGTGTGTAATCTGGATGTTTAAAGTAGCTTTAACAATTGTACTCGTATCGCTATGATGTCTGCACCGGAACATCATGCCGTAGACATGTAGTATGATGTCCCACCTAGTCACATTAGGTTGATACCAGCATGACCAGTCCTAGCACTAACTTCTTAATGCTGAGCAACAAGCAAGGCAGCTGTGAATACTATTTGCATAAATATATGATATGATGCGGCCAGGGTTCGAACCCGCAAGTTCCTTCATCAGAGCCTGGCGCTCTAACATATACTTGAACAATACCTGAACATTATTCTCTTTTGCTTACTTTGAGTGTATTACATAAAAACGTTCGAAATGTATTCTGTCACTTGCATCTAATTCCCCGACCCCCCTCAATCATTGCAGCATCGTCCTACTATTTTACCAAAACTTCGCTCAAAGTCTGACGATATTATATTGATTAAAATATTACGTAATCAGTCTATACTGACGGACACGAGAAACTCAACACTTGTTTGAGGAGTGCCAATTTGAAATAGTCTCGTTTCCCAATGAATACTTATCTAAAGGTTTTTTTTTTCCTCCGACAGGAAACATGATTTGTTATACCGTCTATAAGTGCATCTATTAAAGTAACATTCTGGAAGGTTAGCTGTCTTCAAGAGAAATCTTTTGTTTTAAGTGTCTGAACACAAGTCAGTCAGTAGATGCAATTTAACAAAGAGACAATTATAGAAGTACTAAAGTACTAATGTGAAGGATTGACTGTCATGCCTGTCTATTCGTACAATCTGTCACTGATGTAACAAAAATGCTCTTTAACAATCACACATCATCCCATTTGTTTGTACCTCCGACCGATTTAAGAAATAAAAAGCTCCAATAATACAAAAAGGCAGAAAACTGATTTAATTCATTGATTATAAAATCTGGCCTGGTTGTCGTTAGATCCAAAGCACTGTCATCTTGTTGGCGTTTCGGATCAAAATTCTATATGGCGGACTAGTGAAATGCCTCAGTACCAAAGGGATCCAAACTGTATACGACGGACTAGTTCAATTCTGCGATGCTAGAGGGATCCAGACTGTATACGACGGATTAGTACAATTCTTCGATGCTAGAGGGATCCAAGCCGTATACGACGTACTAGTACAATTCGTCAGTGCTTGAGGGATCCAAACTCTATATGGCGGCGGACTAGTACAATTCTGCATTGCTAGAGATGGATCCAAGCTGTATACGACAGACTAGTACAATTCTGCAATGCTAGAAGTATCCAAGCTGTATACGAAGGACTAGTACAATTTTTCAATGCTTGAGGGATCCAAGCTGTATACGACGGATTAGTACAATTTTTCAATGCTAGAAGTATCCAAGCTGTATACCACGGACTAGTACAATTCTTCAATGCTAGAGGGATCCAAGCTGTATACCTCACAGACAAGTAGATCCTTTTCATATTAATGATCAAAACCGATGTTAAAACAAAACCGAAACAAGATGACGTTTTAAGCTTTGACATTATTCTTCGGAAGATGCGCTTATGCCAACCTATCAAAGCATCGCGCCTCTCCTACCTTAAGTGCTAGTAATAAAACATGTCGCAATGCACACATGAACCGGTCATTTTCACCTTTGGTATGCGTTTTTTCCCCAAAAATATGATCGAACTAGAACACTTATGTTCATGTTGGTGCCTAGACGACAGTGTTATATGGTCTAGTTCCCTGCTTAGTATGCTCCCTACGTAGCACTTTGCTATACTAAATTAGGCGAACGCCAACGCCATATTGTCATGTGATCAAATTAAAATGGCCTCATACGGAGAGATCTACTCAATCTAACCGTAGTACATTTATTCCTTTAATATACTCTTTCTTAATGATACAATATTAACTTTGCTAATATTTTTTGAAGCTTAACCAACATGTAGGTCGTATAATTAGTGTTACAAATAGCTTTACTAGTAGACGAAGATGAAAAAGGGTACACACAACGGTATTTTGATAATACTGCACAATTTACACAAGTCATCTCAAGGTGATGTACGACAGCCTAAATATAGCCAAAGATAGGGCAAAATCATATCACCCCTCTTTCACAAGGTGTTTGAGGGTACCAAAAACTTTGCAAATATTGCCCACTTCTCACTATGTCATCTAATATGTTCTAGTTGTAATAAACTCCTTGATTAATTTAACATTGATATTGATATCTGATTGTACATGACACCTCAGACTTAGCTAAATATTAGGATCAAAATTGTAACCCTATTCCACGAGTGGGTGAAGGGGACGATATTTGGTTATATATTGTACATTCCAACTGCATCACGTAATTTGTAAAATATTCCATTTGCAGTCAATCCATCGTTATCGTTTACATCAAAATGGATTTAAGGCGACATATGTCAACGTTCTTTTGCCAAAGATTAAGACCAAAAATACTTTTTCTTCTATCAAGGCGAGTGTCTAGGGGAAAGGGTCTGGAGTGGGTTGTCTGGGCAAAACAATAATGATTAAATAAAACAAAACGTTTGGGATCAAATCTTCATGGCGTGAAATTAAAAATTTATACGCTCACTTGTATAAATGAGAACTTAAATAATATTGTATGTTTAAGTCTTAATTTAATTAAATTAATTTTAAACAACACAGCAGCTCGATAATTTTTTTTATCATGTTGAGTCAAGTAACGTGCCTTTCCTAACAACACACACAATGAATATAATGTATGTAAAATAATATATCAGTATTGTAAGGGTGCTGCCGGTTATCAAATTGTTATTATTACAATATCGCACAAGCCCTGGTCAGAGGTATTGCGCAACTTGGAAAAACAACACTCGAACCGCCTCCCTCTAATTATCGTTATCTAGAAGATGATCTTTACGGTGTAATTTGCCCGGTTAATGGATATGGTAATCTGAGATGGTACTTTGAACAAGACAACACACGAGCCCCCGTAAAGATAAAATATGAATTTAATTAAAATACAATTAAGAAAAGAATGACACTGTGAATTACAATTTCTTTCTTTCTGATTACACTTAGTTCAGAAATACATAAACTGAAGCTTTAAAACAATGGATACATTCATTAAAATCCAAACACTAATAAAAAATAAATGAAGTTAGCCGTTAATACTGAGAGTAAATTTCATCATGGAATCGAATGTTCATTTAACATTGGACTGTTGGGTGATTCAAAATGACATTGTTCGTCGACTGGTTTTTTTCTTCTTCTGCGTTAGTCTCAACTTGAGCTTGCCCTTTGGTTGTACGTGGGATTACACAACTTTGTCTTCCAACGTCTTTTTCCGTCTCTGAATTTCGGCTTCCTCGCTATTTCTTATTCGATCTTCAAACAAACTATTTTTCCTTTGAAAAGAAAAGGGTAAAACGCCCTAAGTATCTCGTTACTTTAAGAGTTGAGATAGTAAGTCCGTCTTCAGGTTCGAAAAATCAGATCTTACTATCAGTGTTATCATTTATACGGCTAACAAATACTATACAAGTCTTCAGATCAATAGAGCTATACTGCTAATTATCGACATTAGAATTCGGGAAAGTCATATATTCCCGTAAATCATTACGTAAAGTGAGGCAATATATCCTAACACACAATCCATATTCACTAATATGATAAATTCAAAATAATGTAACACTTTCCAATCATAAATGTACACGGCGGGTTTTCTACACCACCCATTTACCTACCTAAGTATATAAGGTAAAAAATGCTAATTCAGAATTCAAAAATACATTATTAAATCACTGTAAAACCGACTATCCATACAAAAATATGAACACATCATGCATCTGTAACAAAGAAACATATCAAAGTACGTTATTAAATCAATGTAATACTGAACTATTTGTATCATAGTATCGATACATTATGCATCTATGACAAAGAAAAACATCATCTACATTACATCGTGATAAAGGTGAATTTGAGTTAAATACCTTGTGTTTTTGGCGTCTTACAATCGTTCCACATTCAGTTCCCTGGAACCACAATTTTACGAAGTCGTTCTTGCAACGAACCCTTGGAGTCCTAGTGGCAGTTCTCTCTTGCAGAGAAATTTTTAGACTAATTCAATCTCATTAACTCAGAGAATATATTCCCCAATTCTAGGTTTCGACACCCCCCCCCCCCCATTCCCTCTACATTTGACCAATCGGAAAAAATGCTATTCTTGCGGACCTTTTGAAAACCGTCTATCAAGATGCCAAAAATGACACTTAGGATCTAAATGTCACCTTATCATTTGTTTCCAATCACTCTGACAGCTCTACGTGCGGAATCACCTATTTTACGCGAGTCAAACACTCAGTCCGTTTTCACTCTAAATATTGTAACAGTCTGACCGAGGTAAACTAACATTTTTTCCATTCAAACTCTACTCCAAGACAGTTGATTGTTGGCTAGCCTACGAATTAATTACTGGATTTCACTGACGAAAAATTTGGCACTTGACAAGTATCAATGTAAAATTGTTCAAGTAGTGGCATAGCAAGGCATTCTAACATTACTCCACCCAAACTTAACTATGGAAACCCCCCCCCCCTCCTCCCCAAGGTTGTTTGATGGTAATTTTAGCTCCAACTCCCAGTTGGGAGGGTCAGTTGGGAGGCTGCTAAGCCACTTTGTTTAAGGAACGAATTGCAAATGAATTGTTTTATGTGACAGTCAGAAATGTCCAGTATTGTACATATTATCAGCCGCATCCCTGTATAGAAAAGATGGTTGGGGTGTGTGTGTGTGTGTGTGATTTGGATTTTTAACATTGTTTTAACAATTTTCAGTCATATCGCTATGATGTCTGCAGTATGGCAGTTTACAGTGATGTATAACATTGGGGCATCATGCCGCAGACATGTAGCATTATATCTCACCCAGTCACATTACTATGACAACAAGCCAACCAGTCCGAACACCTCTTAATGCTGAGTGCCTAGCGAGGCAGCTGCTAGTACCAATTTTATAAGAATTTGGTATAAAGATGGTGAGTGTTGTGTTTAATGTTTGTCATAATCTGGATTGTCATGACCGATACATCAGTATTAATGTACACTTGATCAAGCAATCAATTACATATCTAAACTTTCAAATGATGTAATCTCAGAAACTCGTATTTCACAAAATATTGTCACCACCCCTCTTTCATATATAAATTATGGTAGTTTGGTCTTATATATTCTGCAAATAAAGGCTGTCATTTGTGGCCTTACGTCAATTCCGAGGTGAAAAGTATCAAGGGATTGTTTGCAGTTGATGTTTGTTACATGATGCAGTCGAAATGTTCAACAATGGACCAATATCGTCATATTCACCCCCTCATGGAATAGAGTTCAACCAGAAAACAGAATAGGGTACCCAGAAAACCCACTTCACGCCCGTTCCCCCTCACTTCATAAAAGAAATAGCATGTGGTCTTAATCAAGGACAAATAAAATTTGTCATTTATCGCCTTAAATCAATTCTGATGTAAAAGGTATCAAGGAATTGATTGCAAATGGAATCTTTTACAAATTACATAATGCAGTCGTAATACACAATGTTGAATCAAATATCGTCCTATTCATGCCGTGGTGGAATATGGTTGCTATTTCGATCTTAATATTTGGTAAAGTCTGAGGTCTCGTGTAAAGCGAGATATCAATATCGATGTAAAATTGATCAAGGAATTTATTGCAACCAGAATATTTTAGCTGACTTAGTGTGAAGTGTGCAATATTTGCAAAACAATCGTTACCCTCGCACCCTCGTGAAAGAGGGGTGATATTTTCGTATTAATCTTTGACAATATTTAAGTTGTCGTACGTCATCTCATATCAATTTCGATGTACAATTTATAAAGGAATCGATTGGAAACGGAATGTTTGAGATGATGATGTGTACAATGTGCAATATTAACAAAACACCGTTGTCCGTACACTTTTTCTTCATTCTCGCCTACTAGTAAAACTATTTGTAAAAAATATTATATGATCTAATTGGTTGTTAAACTTCAACACAAGATAACGATTGCTATAATTCAAATCATAAGCATTAGTAAAGTTCACACTGTGTCACTAAGAAAGAGAATATTAAAGGAATACATGTGCCGCTGTTAGATAACTAGAACTCTCCGTATGAGGCCAAATGTTTTGATCAGTTCGCCGGACTTTGTAAAGCGGAATTCAACGCAGGGAGCATACTTAGCAGGGAACCAGACTAAGTGTTATATAGCTACGAACTACAAGAAACTTATTATTAGATTTGAAATTGTTTTAGAAGGGATTGTAGCTGTAATTCTAAATTCCAGACTTGTATCTATATCGACGGCATAGTTGTGTACATACTCTTTAAGGGAAATAAAATTTTGAACGAGGATGGGGGTGGGGTGTGATAATTGGGTAGAACAAATAGACTTATTATCTCCATAATTTCGTAATTTATATATTTTCTTTCTCAAATGCTAGTTTTTGAACTGTGAGAAGCACTACAGAATTAATGTATTTTTGGTGAGTTTCCACTCAGTTTTGCAGATTCCCGTTTTTGCACTGGTGATATGCACTACGTACTTCATGCGATATTTCAATCTGGTATATATGAAAATGAAATTTAGGCATTTACGACATTTTTTGTCTGGGAGATTGCAATCAGACAATATAACCATACCGTGCAGCGTGAGTCATGCAGTCACACTGTGCACAATGCGTCATGCAGCCACGTTTCTCTTGATCGATATATGATTGTCGAAAGTACTTAAAAATCCCGCGGAATGAAGCCGAATATGTCCGCTTGTTAGACTTATTCATTATATTATGTAACCCTGTAAATGAGCGCTTATCTATAGCTATATGAGTGACCTTGTTCCATTACATTCATTACTGCAGATTTGTTGGTTTAATGTTCTGCGCATAAGAAACAGACTGACAGTTGTTGTTTTCCACTTTGAGAGAGAGAGAGAGAGAGAGAGAGAGAGAGAGAGAGAGAGAGAGAGAGAGAGATGCGTAGCGATGATATTTTGCGGGGACGAATTATAAAATTGGCGCCCCAACGATCTTGTGACCGATTTATTACCCTTTTTTACTTATTATAATGTAACGTTGCAAGCCTCATTTTGGCGCCCCTGTACCTTGGCGCCCGGGGACATATGTAACCCCCCCCCCTCCCCTGCCCTCCCCCCCCCCCTAGCTACACCTTTGGAGAGAGAGAGAGAGGATTTAATTCAGATTATAAATATCCGTACCATTTAATCATTATGTGTCGACATTTCTCTCGTTACATAAGAATACTTTGTTTTGTTTTTTCTACACGCTCTTTTGTATAATGGTTTTCAGTTTGTCAAGGAAAGTAGATAAAGAAGAGAAATGAAATACTTTTGAAAACTAGGCATTTACGGACACATAAAAGGAAGCGTCGGGAACAGATTATGTAGAAATTGCGGACAGACAAAATCATGCGTCGGACGTAGATTCTGTGTGATTTAATAAAGTTGATGCCTTTCTTTGAATGTATCTAGAAGGGAGACTTTGTTCATGAGGTGCATCGCATAACAGTCAGAAGTCGTGGCTGTGGTCAAGACTTAATTCTTTAAATATATTGAGAACACAGACATTCATGATGCAGTACCAGAAAACGGATGCAAGTCGAGTCGAGCGTGTCCGGAAACATGTAGAGCTCGAGGAATGTGTGGCATATAGAAACAGGCAAAATTTAAATGTGACTGTGACATCTATATACAGGCCAAACTTGAGAACACTGGTGTTATAAACTGTACACCAGTGTTATTGTTGTTGTTGGTGTGGGTTTAAGGCCATTTTTTAGTTATTGGCAAGCTTTCTGCAAATATATTAGAGTGAAATGTTATTAGTAAACACTGCCAAAATAGACAAAACGCTAGCCAACTGTTATTCGTAAATACTAGAAAAACAGACAATACCTTAGCAAAATGTTATATGTAAGCACTACAAAAACAAAGTGCTGGAAACATTATATTAGTAAACTCACAAAACAGACAAAACTCTAGCAAACTATTAGTAAACACTGTAAAAACAGACAAAACTCTAGCAAAAGGGTATTATTAGACACTGCAAAAACATGCAAAACATTAGCTAAATGGTATTAATAGACACTGCAAAAACATGCAAAACGTTAGCAAAATGATATTAGTAAGCACAGTAAAAACATGTAAAACGTTAGTAAAATGTTTTTTTTTGTAAACAGGCAAATACATGAAAATTGATACAGAGTACTGTGTTATAGGGAAACAAACAAACAAATGTAAGTAAAGTAGCATCCTGAAATTTGGAAAATCGTGAATGCAACGTAAATTAAATACAACGTAAATTGAATGCAACGTAAATTGATTGCAGGATAAGGTGATGTCCAGAGAATAAAATATAAATTGAATACAATGAAATTTATTGCAGGATAGGGTGGCGTCTACGAAATACGATGTAAATTGAATACAGCGTAAATTGAATACAACGTAAATTGAATACAACGAAAATAGATTACATGTTAGGGTGGTGTCCAGAGAATACAATGTAAATTGAATACAACGTAAATTGATTGCAGGATAGGGTGGTGTCCAGAAAATACAATGTAAATTTAATACAACTTAAATTTATTGCAGGAGGGGGGATGTTCATAAAATACAATGTACATTGAATACAACGTAAATTGATTGCAGGATAGGGTTCTGTCCAGAGAAAACAATGTAAATTGAATAAAATGAAATGTATTGCAGGTTAGTGTGGTGTACATAGATTACATAAATTAATTGCATGATAGGGTGGTGTCCAGAATGTAAAATGTAAAATGCAAATTAAATACAATGAAATGTATTGCAGGAGAGGGTGATGTCCAGATAATAAAATGCAAATTGAATGCAATGAAATGTATTGCAAGATAGGATGGTGTCCAGAGACAATAGGAAACAGGAATATATGAGTCAAAGAGGCAAACTTCGAGTAGAAATGATACGAGGGAAGGATAAAGAAAAACCTCTATGAAAAAGGTAAAACTGCAATCCAGGCTGACATTATTTTTCCCTCGAAAAACTGTCCTAAAATTGACTGACAGAAATAAATGATAGAGACAACGATGTATGATTTTAATCAATTTCTGAAGTAGAAGCAAAGAGAACATCTTAGCTGAGGTTACCTTAGCTCTACAAATACGTTTTTGTATTTAGGGATAGGGGAACTTTATCAGCTACTGTCAAATACAAAGACGTTTCGAGCAGAGTTGCGTTAATGTCTTTAAAATCAGTCTACCACCGCATTCTTATCTAATGTTGTTTTTGACTCTGAAAAACGAAAATGACAGGAATATGCCGTATACCAACCAATGCATGCGTTTATTCATATAAACAGCCATATAAACAGCCCCAGATGTTACGGCGTACAACACGCCAAACTGCTGAAGGCTTATTTCCTTTTAATATTTATCTCTTTATTGTTTTGTCAAAGAATTGTAGCAGTATGTTTAATTTTGTAATTTCTAAGCATCTAACATCCTTAAATTGGAGCGTTCAAGATAATTTCAAGTGAATAAATAAGTGTCCTTTCTAAAAATGGAGATTTATGAGTGGTTCTCACATTACTATGACTATTGAAACCTAGACAGGATGCAAATCTTAACTGTGTTTCACATGACTATAAATAGACACATAAACAGGATGCAACTGCAAATAGTGTTTCCTATAATGAAAATAGAACATATTTCATCAGCCATAAACAAAATTATGCGAAATGTAAAGGTTCTCGTTAACCAGGCTGGGGTGGGGTGCTCCCAATAGTATATTAAATTATTACAGAAGACCCACCTTGGCTCGTTTTTGCCAGACATTGAATCAGTGATATAGAGATACAAAGCTTCCAGCCCCCCAGTCAGCAATGCCGACAGTTAAATTAACGAATACACAAATAGTGCAATTCAAATAAACAACATTTTAATATTATTCAATAACAAATAGTTATTTCTCAAATAAACTTCAAATTTAAAACCCTATCACTCGTCTTTCACTTCACCAAGTGACGGCCTACTTCATCTTCTGACTTAATGTGATAGATTTTCCTCCTGTCCTGTGTTCCTACTCATCTATATTATGCTTCTCTGGACTGGTACTCCAGTTCCCTCCAATCCGTCAAATGTATGCCTGCGTCCTTTTTTTTTGTCTTCCAGAGACTCTGGACCAACATCACTATGGTACTTCCCTCTGTCTCCTACAGTTCCTCTGGTCCCTAAAACATTTCTGCCTGAAGCTCCTTTGTAATTCCCAGAATAACAAATTTCCCACCAATCTCGAATGACGTCGGAGTAGCTTATTTTCCCTTATAGTTTCTCCGCAAGATGATTTAGCGACTATGGACGTTTAGTTCTCAAGATAACAGATTTAAGCTTGCTATTCCAATGGTGGCCACGCCTTGCTAAATTCCGAGTAGATGTTGATTCACACCTGATTCACATAATTAGAAGACACTGCCCCGTCCCCGGCAGTCTGTCAATGGAGGATTTACGACCCCCACTTGATGTTCCTTTGATCCGAACACAGAATTTCATCGCTTACCTGTGAACCATGTTATATAACTAGCTTGGCCAAAATAAGTCGCCAGTCACGAGTTTCTATGACCATGTTAAATAACCGGCTTGACACCTCATTGTTCGCAAAACTGACCTTCATACAATTATGACGCTGAATGATTAGCCACAGGGTCTAATACATACAGGTTGCAATCTAGTTATTGTTCCTTACAACGTGATACGAAATATGAAGTTTTCTTTTTGGTTAATCTTGTTGAGGCAATCTGAATGACGATGTACATCATAATCAGAGCAAAAAGATTCAAAGTCAACTTAATATTTTGAAGTCGCAACAAATTTAAATTATGTCGTAATCTTATTAATGCACGCACCACAATTTGAAAGGGGCAAATGTCAAGGCGACACTGATCTTTTAAGAAAATAATATTTTCATAATCTATTTTGGAGTCATATGTCAGGGTAATATCATGTAATTTATATTAGCTAATATATATTAGTAGGTGTTTAGGTAATTTATATCCAAATGATTATAATTACATAGATCAGTAACGGGGGGGAGGGGGGGGGGGGCGAAAAGGTGAATATTTTACTCGGTAATGAATTAACGATGTATGCGATGGTGACACTGTCGCATTCTGAGAAAACGTTACTTTCTGTTAAAATAATCTGCCACTCGAGTCACCCAGAACTATCACACGCTTAAGGTTCTTTTAATATTTCACAAATACAAGGTTTTTAAAATGCCATTAACATTTCAATCGTGCGGATTGGGATGATAAGCTCGTGAAAGAAAATAGTATGTTCAATTACGAAGAGGAATAATCTTATAATTTCACAAATATTATATGTTTTAGAATCATATTTATTCTATAGATACAATTCTTGCTAGATGATACGAGTACCGATCACTAAAACCTTATTTGAAAGTCCAGACAGATGCATTGGCAAAACTTGCCATCCAGTTCCAGTACATTAGCGTGGTAAAACTTGCCATCCATTTGCAACACATTACATTGATAAAACTTGCCAGCCTGCACAATACATTAACGTGACAAAACTTGCCAGCCAATGCAATACATTACCAAGCTAAATCTTGCAATTCAGTGCAATACATTAATATGGTAAAACTTGGCAGCCAATGAAATGCAATATCGTTGTAAAACTTGCATTAACGTGATTATACTTGCCATCCAGTTGCAACACCTTAGACTGATAACCCCGCCATCAAGTACAATACATTAACGTGGTAAAACTTGGCAGCCAATGCAATACATTAACAAAGTAATAATTGGCCAGCCAGTGCAACACATGATCGTGGTAAAACTTGCCAACTAGTGCAACAAATTAACGTGGTAAAACTTGCGAGCCAGTGGAACACATTAACGTCATGATATTTGCCAGCCAGTACTTCACATTAACGTCGTGATACTTGCCAGCCAGTACTTGTTTTTCCAATTGAAATCCCAAAATCTTCTTAATTGCCGTTAGCCTCGTTGAACAAAAATAGCGTAAACGGCACAATATACGCCAAACCCGTCTTTAAAATTTCTCTATGTAATCAATAAAAAAGGCATGATAGGTTATTGACCAAAGGGTCTCAATGATCTGGACCTCCAGTCAAGATATGCAAACATAATATAAACGCAACGAGTCGAAACCATTATTTTCATGAGACTTGCCATGTCCGTGACGTCTGATCTCAGGATCAATAGCTTGTTTCTTACACTAAGTGCTAGTTATCCTTGTTCAAAGAACTTGTACTTGAGCCAAAGTTATTGTGCAAAACTCAGTTTTATTTGAGTCTCTTTGATTGTAGCCTTCACACCACAAAAAGATATAGAACTTTATTATACAGAAATATGCAAAAATAATTTCTGATTAATGCCACAATGATAGTAACCTTTATTGTTAATCATTATGCTTCTTTCCAACCGAACATGTTAAGTCATCTACAAACGTTTGATGAAAATAAGTTGTCGAAAATTCGTTTGTTTTAATTTTTCGTCTTCTTGAAGTTATACGGACCAAGACAATTTATCTTTAGACCCCTTATCGACAAACTTTTCTGTTATCCTAAGTGCAAGCCAGGCACAAAGTTTGGTCAAGATAGTCCAATAGTGTGAATATCTCTGCTATCAGCATCCATGCATGGTCCTAGTCCAACAGTGTGAATATCTCTGCTATCAGCATCCATGCATAGTCCTATTCCAATGTGTGAATATCTCTGATATCAGCATCCATGCATATTCATAGTCCCTGCAATCAGCATCCATACATGGTCCTAGTCCAACAGTGTGAATATCTCTGCTATCAGCATCCATGCATGGTCCTAGTCCAACAGTGTGAATATCTCTGCTATGAGCATCCATGCATAGTCCTATTCCAACAGTGTGAATATCTCTGCTATCAGCATCCATGCATAGTCATAGTCCCTGCAACCAGAATCCATACATAGTCTAGTCCCTGCTTTCAGCATCCATACATAGTCCTAGTCCAATAGTGTGAACGTCTCTGCTATCAGCATCCATGCATGGTCGTGGTCCAACAGTGTGAATATCTCTGCTATCAGCATCCATGCATAGTCATGGACTAAAAGTGTGAATATCTCTGCTATCAGCATCCATGCATAGTCATAGTCCCTGCAATCAGCATCCATACATAGTCCTAGTCCAACTGTGTGAACGTCCCTGCTATCAGCATCCGTGCATAGTCCTATTCCAACAGTGTGAATATCTCTGCTATCAGCATCCATGCATGGTCCTATTCCAACAGTGTGAATATCTCTGCTATCAGCATCCATGCATAGTCATAGTCCCTGCAATCAGCATCCATACATAGTCCTAGTCCAATAGTGTGAACATCTCTGCTATCAGCATCCATGCATGGTCGTGGTCCAACAGTGTGAATATCTCTGCTATCAGCATCCATGCATAGTCATAGTCCCTGCAATCAGCATCCATACATAGTCCTAGTCCAATAGTGTGAACATCTCTGCTATCAGCATCCATGCATGGTCGTGGTCCAACAGTGTGAATATCTCTGCTATCAGCATCCATGCATAGTCATAGTCCCTGCAATCAGCATCCATACATAGTCCTAGTCCAATAGTGTGAACATCTCTGCTATCAGCATCCATGCATGGTCCTAGTCCAACAGTGTGAATATCTCTGCTATCAGCATCCATGCATAGTCCTATTCCAACAGTGTGAATATCTCTGCTATCAGCATCCATGCATAGTCATAGTCCCTGCAATCAGCATCCATACATAGTCCTAGTCCAATAGTGTGAACGTCTCTGCTATCAGCATCCATGCATGGTCCTAGTCCAACAGTGTGAATATCTCTGCTATCAGCATCCATGCATAGTCCTATTCCAACAGTGTGAATATCTCTGCTATCAGCATCCATGCATAGTCATAGTCCCTGCAATCAGCATCCATACATAGTCCTAGTCCAATAGTGTGAACGTCCCTGCTATCAGCATCCATACATAGTCCTAGTCCAACAGTGTGAATATCTCTGCTATCAGCATCCGTGCATAGTCCTAGTCCAATAGTGTGAACGTCTCTGCTATCAGCATCCATACATAGGCCTAGTCCAATAGTGTGAACATCTCTGATATCAGCATCCATACATAGTCCTAGTCCAATTGTGTGAACGTCTCTGCTATCAGCATCCACACATAGTCCTAGTCCAACAGTGTGAACGTCGCCACTATCAGCATCCATATATAGTCCTAATCACTGCTATTAGAATCCATACATAGTTCTAGTCCATCAGCACCCATATACTAACACATTTTTTATATGGTTTTCATTAAATCTTTCCTTCTGAATATTTCAGTCCTTTGATTTCTGCTGCTTCAATGTGCAGCATTTACCAGAACTCAAGAAGCCTGGATGCTAGTATGGTACGTAACGATTTCATGTCTATATAAACAAGAACTATGTTTGAAAGCTTGCAGTTGTATTCCAAATGTATAATCACCAGAGGCATTTATCAACTCAAGATGGCTGCCATGTATGGATGGCTCAAACACAGCTCCACTCCACTCCACACTGTGAAATGTTTCACCCTAGCAACAGGAGCTAGGTTTATGGCTATGAAGATAGTGCCCTGTTTATGAGACATAATCTCTCTACTGCTTCAAGACAAACTTTTGGAACTCAACTAGATGATGATGCACACATTGTTTCGTTTGGGACCTCAGATGAACATTTTAACACTCAAACTGACAACTGTGATGGATGTTTTGAATGTGGAAGTACATTTTGTGTTTGTGAATGTTCTAACAAAGACTACATGCATGCTTCAAAAAATGTCAGAAATGTCAGTGTGGAACTAAACTCCTTGTCTGACCCTCCTAGGAATATTTACTTTAAGGACATATTAAATCTAGAAATTAATGGAAAAGGTCTACAAATTGGGCATATAAATATACAAGGTCTGAATAACAAGTTAGACCAACTGAATTTATTATTATCATCTAAGGTCAATAATGTCCAAATTCTGGGTTTAACAGAAACAAAGTTAAATGACAATCATGCAAATGACTTGTTGTTGATTGATGGTTATGGCACACCAATCAGACGGGATAGTGGTTCAGGGGGTGGAGATGTTGTTGTTTATGTAAGAAATGGTTTATCAGTCGAAAGGAGAAATGATCTAGAATCAGACGAAACTGAAGCAATATGGATCCAGGCAAATCAATCAAATACAAAGCCATTCCTAGTGGGCTTTGTCTATAGGTCCCCTTCTGCAAAGGTCGGATGGAATGAGCATTTTGAAAAGCAACTAGATAAAGTGATTGATGGCCAAAATGAAATATACATATTAGGTGACTTCAACAGGGATCTTATGAATAATCAGATTGAAAGAAATTGGTTAAATTTCACAGAAACTTTTGGTCTAACCCAATTAATGGACCAACCAACACGAGAAACTGATTACTCAAAAACTCTAATAGATCATATCTATACAAACATGGAAGAAAATGTGACAAAAATACATATTCCTAGGATAGGTCTTAGTGATCACTTCCCTATTTTTCTAACCAGAAAATCCGGCTTAAAAACAGGTGTAAAATCCAAAAACTCATAAAACCATAACATAGCAGATCATTTAAGCATTATGATGAAGACAAATTTCTGGATGATCTCAGTAATGTTCCTTGGAGTATTGTATCTATGTTTGATGATGTGGATGATGCTCTTAATGTATGGACTCAACTTTTTACACAAGTAGTAGATAAACATGTACTGATGAAAACACATTGAGTAAAACTGGACTTCCAACCTGATTGGTTAACTCCTGACATTCTAGATGCCATGAAAACTCAAGATTATTTCAAATCTGTAGCTCAACAAGCACATTACAGGACATGGAGAAATAAAGTAACCAAAATGATCAATGGGGCAAAGAAGTATTACTATCAGTCAGCTTTGGAAAATAATTGAAATACAAATTCTATGTGGAAAGTTTTTAACAAACTAGGTGCAGGTAAAAGGTCCACAAGGTCATCCAAAACCCAACAACTTAGCCAGGAAAGCCGGATTATTGATGAGGATGTTGAAATAGCAAATGCATTCAATGAATTTTTTGTCAGCATAGCTTCCAGAATTAAGGAACCCATTGTAAACTCTAATCATGATGAATTAAGAAATTTCTGTTCCCAAAAAAATTCCACCTAACACAAATTTTTTTATCTCTGCGATACCAAATGAAAAAGTTTTAAAATTTTTGCAAACTATTGAAGCAACGAAATCAACAGGCCTAGATAATATTGGACCACGTCTCCTGAGGGCTGTTGCAAATATAATATTTGCGAGCATAGCTTGCATATGTAATCTAAGCATATTCACCTCAGTGTTTTCCCAGACATGGAAACTGGCAAAAGTTACCCCCATTCATAAGTCTGGCAGTAAAGAAGATGTCAATAACTACAGACCAATATCTATATTGCCAACTCTGTCCAAACTACTTGAAAAGCATGTCCATGTCAATCTTTCGATGTATCTATCAAACTATAATTTAATTCATCAAAACCAATCAGGGTTCCGAGAAAACCACTCCTGTGAGACAGCTTTGGTCTCCATGATAGATAGATGGCTTAATGCCTTGGATCAGGGAAAATTAGTTGGATCTGTACTGGTTGATCTTAGAAAGGCTTTTGACCTTGTTGATCATGATATTCTTATCAATAAATTAAGCATTTATCAATGTGACAATTCAACAATTGATTGGTTTACATCATATCTAACAAGGAGAAAACAGTGTGTCAAAATAAATAACAGTTTTTCTAAAGAAGAACCAATTACATGTGGAGTACCACAAGGATCAATCCTTGGCCCACTCCTCTTTCTCATTTTCATAAATGATTTACCACTGAAAATAGGCAACTGTATTTCATCTACTGACTTACATGCAGATGACACCACTCTATCAGATTTCAAACAACTAAAATCAGACCTAGAGGTCTCTCTTCAGACAGCCTTACTTAGATTAGATTCCTGGTGTAAGGAAAATGGCATGAAATAAACATGGACAAGACTAAAGTATTAATGATTACTACCCAACAAAAAAGAGCCAAATTGAAAATAACAATTTGAATCTCAAGTTGAATGAAATTGGTCTACAAATGGTAACCCATGACAAATTCCTTGGGGTAATGGTTGACAACAATTTGCAATGGAATGAACATATTCAAGTTATCTGTCATAAAGTTAATTCATGTCTTTGGCTATTAAGCAAGATTAGGCCATATCTATCAACTAAACATAGGTTAATATATTACAAAAGTTATATACAGCCACACCTAGACTACTGTAATGTTATCTGGGGAAACACTTTCAACAAGAATATTTGCAAATTATTCCACTTGCAAAAAAGAGCTTGCAAACTCATCCTAGATAATGCTGAAAACACCTCAAACACAATGAATAATATTAAAATGTTAACAGTAAGTGAACGAATATATTTGAGAAAGGCTAGACTTATGCACAAAGTTTCAAAGAATATGGCCCCATCATATCTCAAAGAACTATTTCATGCTAGAAAACAAGGCAACACTCCCAATTTAAGATCAATTTCAGCTAACCACCTCTGCATTCCAAAACCAAAAAAAGAACTCTTAAAGAAAAGTTTTAAATATTCGGGGTCACTAATTTGGAAACGAATCCCAAAGGAAATTAGAGAAAGTACAAATATAAATACATTTAATTATCATCTAATTCAATGGATGAAAAGTGGAACCTGTTTGATTTGACAAATATATTACAACTTAAAGCATAATATTCTCAAACCTTCCATTTTGTCGTCTCACAATTTTTATACTGTATATACACAATGTACCTAGCTTGATCATGTTTTACAAAACTTTCTGTTTAATATGTTCATATATACATGTAGCTTATTATCAATGCTTTATTATTATTATTATTATTATTATTATTATTATTATTATTATTATGCAATTATGCACATGTACTCTGTATGTAAATATGCATATATTAGAGGGCCACAAGGATGATTAGTTCCATGCAACTAATTGTGTCACCCTCTTTAAATAAAGTCATTATTATTATTATTATTATTATTATTATTATTATTATTATTATTATTAAAGGTAATTAAGTATATTTTAAACTTTAAATTTTCATGAATCTTAAGTAAAATCAACCATATGAGATATCACCTGTGACTTTGACTGTGAATATAGGGATCCAAATACGCAATACATGTTGTATCTACAATATTCAAGTGTACCGAATTTCATTCTTTACTTTAAACAGCTTTAAAGTTATAAAGGGAAACATATTAGCCTTTGACCATCACCTTAAAGTTAGGAACCTTTATATGGTATATACGCAGCTTTTTAAAAAAAAATATTCTTAAATCTCAAACATTTTAAATGCCATATAATGGAGCGAAAATATGAAAGAAAACAAAAAAATTTGACCATTGCATGACTTGAACTTTAAAGATATACGTAGGATCCCAATGGGATATATGCACAAAAATGCTTACGAGTTTTGTTCCAAGTTGGTGGAAATACCTCTAAGTACGATTATAAAATGATCTAACGCCCAGGACAGTGTCTCAGCCATACAATGGGGCAACTAAATAATTTAGCGCTTTTATTTAAGGCCTCTAAGTATGATTATAAAGTGATCTAACGCACAGGACCATAAGTATCAGCTACATAATGCGGCAACTAAAAAGGTATCAGTCATTATGACCTCAAGTTAAACAATATAAGGTGGCATAAACCCTGCCAAAAGGCCCCTCCGCACAATGCGAAAAACTATATTAATCTAATTGACCTAAACTATTTACGTTGGAACAAATAATTCTACCCAAAATGTATATTACTATAGTGATCACATTTGTAGATTTACTTAAAACAGTACAGTCATTATGAAAATTATGCAAGTACAATATTTTTACTTTTCGGCCACCTGGGATCAAAATTATACCATGGATAATAAGGGCGCCTTCACTGGGCGTGGGCGCCTCGCTTCCATCCTGCCTGCCTTCCACGTCTGGATGCCATCATTAATATAAGCTGTGCATATACACATGATGGGTCGAAGCTCATTTCCACCCTCGCAACTAATTTATCACATCGAATGCTTGTCGAGTCGATTCCCACTCGCAACTAATTTATCACATTGAGTGCTTGTCAAGTCGATTCCCACTCGCAAAGGCTTACATACTAATATTTTTTTTAAAAAATTTTTTTTGGGGAGGGGGAAGACTAGAACAATGCCCCCTAACCCCATTCCCACCCCCACCCCAAATAAAAGGTGCTTTATATGTTAATTTTAAAATCCAAAGGTGCATTTCTTTGTATTTAATATGAAGAGAAATTTTATGAAAATTTAGTTGAAAACTAGGATTCTTGACAGTATTTATAGTCCCTATTGTTTTCTAAAGGGTTGTTCATCTGTATATGGGTTATTTTCCCCGTATCAGAGTTCCTTCGCTTGATTTTTGGTGATCTGTACCGAAGATCTCCTATGTCCCATATTTGTTACATATGTATTTTGCTATACTGTGTGTTTGCTATAAATCTTAGAGTGTGGACGGCACTCTCAATAAAAATTTTATTCCAGTTGTCTTATAGTTTGAAATATTTGGACTTTACAAATGTCCAAACTGTTTTGTATATATTTTTATTTTATTTATATTTAGAAATTTTGAATTTTGACGAGAAAGCGGTGCATTACGGGATTTGTAAGAAAAAGATACCCTAATGTTTAATGTGAGTGGTCATGGTGTGTCGTTTCTTGATATAACTCATTTACTGAGAGAGACTGTACCCGAGAAAGGTTCCACATTTTTCTTTATTAAATTATGCTTCTCCTATCTGCAGGTTTTAGTCTTCTCATTAACATTTCAATCTACTAAAATTCAAAAGTTTTTTTTCCTTCTTTTTTTAAAAGGTTAGACCCTGGGGATTAGTAAGGGAAACTCTGTTGTTTTAGCGCATTGTTTGGTTAGTCCCTGTGTATTTGTTCTGTTTGTCCATGTCCACCATGTGGATTTTTCTGGCACTCTTCCTCAGGCCTTTTCACTTCATGTGGTGCCCTGTGGTATAGCCCAGCGGAGTTTGTGCGTCGAACTTTACCCACATGGAGGTTCCCTGTATCCTATGCATTCTTTAGATAAATGGTAAAGTCTGCACACACACACACACAAAAAGAAGTAAAAAAAGAGAGGTTAGCAGTTAGAGATTGTTTTTAAAAAAATATAAATATATATAAGCAGTTGCCTGTTAGTTTATATTGTTTTATATTGTTGCTTAGTATATTTTTAAGTATAGTATGGATGTTCAATTATATATCTATGTTTTTAGTAGTATTTCTTTTATATGTCTAAATCGTCTCGGATCTTCAAGTGTTTTTGTTTTGTTGGTAAGGTTATTATTTATATATATTTCCAGTCTGTTTTTCAAACCAGTAAGTATATAATGCTTCCCATACATATGAGTATATTGGAACATTATCCTGCGACTCGTATGTGAGCATAAACGAAAGTGATAAAAAAACTTAAAATACTGAGATGTGGCAATAACCTTGAAGACATGACCCCGAAAGAAGTATGCGGAAAACCTTCCAATGATGAAAGTATGCCGGGTTCATACTTTAGTCTCAAATGGCTTGTAAGTTATATAACAGAAGTGCTGACGCTGACTGTGATGCATTGTTTGGTAGTTGCAAAACAAACAAATACAGAATGCATTAAGTTGATTCTTCCCTGCAGAATGTATACCAAAGATTTTTCTCTCTGGCATGATTATCCTTGTAGAAGCCATATATCAGAGCCACAGTGATTATTATAACTATTTGAAAATAAAATAAAATCAGGTTAAATAAAAGCATTAAAAAAATGTCAGTACCCTAATTCAAACTTGTTGTTTCCCTCCATTTCATGGTCAGTGTGCCAGACTAAGAGGAAGTGTACCATATACCAGGATCATCATTCCCTCTCATACCTCAACTGCATTTCAGAATCACGATAATATTGATGTACACTAAACTTTTTCACTAAACAAAATCGAATTGGCACGATATTTATAATGTCTTTGATTCTATTTATTTCAAAGAGGAGATTTAGGACCAATTTGAAATGTATAAAACTACATAGGGTGGCAATAACAATATGCAACAGCTGAATGCATTTCATGGTTTATTGGATGAATTTACCAATGCCCCTAAAAAGAAACAACAAATTCAAAGAAATTTCAACTAAAAATAAGTGAATTAATAGTTTTAAACATACAATCATCAATCATAAAAACAATGTTAAGAAATTTTCAAAAATAAAAACAAATAATACAATGAAAAGGGTATGGTGTTATCAACTGTCACTATCTGTAACATAATGCTCCAGTATGTGTCAAACAAATGCACTGGTGTCAAATGCTTTTTCAATAGACTCATTTCAAGTGCTCTTTCAATAGACCTGCATCAATTGCTTATTCAATAGACTCATTTCAAGTGTTCTTTCAATAGACTTGCATGGATTTACCACTACAAGATTCAGATTATGTGGTAATCACTCAATTAATTATAATCAATGAAACATTTGAAATATACAATGATATCTTGAGATTTTAAATTTTTAATGAAAGTCATTAACATTGCTTCTTTTATACAACATATGAACCAATAGAGACATGAATTATGCATATGCTTAGCTAGGACCTTGTTGAGACATCAACCAGGCATGTGTTTTGCCTTGGCTGAATGACTTTGTGTGACGTTGGGAATGGCATTTTGCTCCCATTTTCTTACCATCATAAAACCAATAACTTCTAAAAATGTCATTGAAACTAACAACAAAACCTTTTACAATGTCATTGATGTTCTTCTACTGTTTTCTTGCTAGGGCTAAAAATGTGAAACATGTACAATAAATTTTGATAAACAGACATCATAGCAGGGGTACACAACAGCTATTTGCAAAGAAATTATAAAGGTCTTTACAAAACAGAACATAAATTAAGACAAAAACAGTTCTACAGTACACAGGCCAACCTGAAAAATTTAGTACTTTGACTGGTTGGAAACTTTTAATGTCACTTTAATTTAATGATAAGTTACATATACATTTGTAAACTGAATCACTAAAAGTCATTACAAATCAATTTAAATTATTAATGTCAGAATTATATTGTACAGAATCAATTGTTACAGTGAAAAACAATAATATTTACAAAATGATGATGATGATAAGATATCAACCAGATTTAAGGCTAAATATTCTAAAATGTACCAGTTAAAGTCAAGATCCTATTTCTTATTAATTATGAGGGAGCCATATTAGCCAAGTTTGCATAAGGATTATCTCATTATCTTATTTGATATTCACCCATTTGATACAGCATTGGACTTATAATCAGATCTGATATTCACCCAGTTGATACAGCATTGAACTCCTTATCAAATCTGATATTCACAAAGTTGATACAGCATTGGATTCATAATCAGATCTGATTATCACCCAGGTGATACAGTATTGGATTCATAATCAGATCTAATATTCACCCAGTTGGCATATCATTGGACTTGAAATCCGATCTGATATTCACCCAGTTGATACAGAATTGGACTCGTTATCAGATCTGATATTTACTGAGTTGGCAGAGCATTGGACTTTTAATCAGATCTGATATCTACCAAGTTGATACAGCATTGGACTCATAATCCTATTTGATATTCACCAAGATGATACAGCACTGGACTTGTAATTTGATCGTAAATCCACACAATTGGTAGAGCACTGGATTTCTAATATCCACCCTGGTGATACAACAATGGACTTATATTTAGATCTGATATTCACCCAGTTGATACAGCATTGTACATGTATTTAGATCTGATATTCACCCAGTTGGTAAAGCTTTTGATCATAATCAAATCTGACATTCACCCAAAATCCAATTTGATATTCACCCAGCTGGTAAAGCATTTGATCATACTCGGATCTGATATTCAACAAAAATTTGATCTGATATTCACCCAGGTGGCTGAGCATTGGACTTGTTATCAGATCTGATATTCACCCAGTTGGCAGAGCATTGGACACATAAGCAGATCTGATATCCACCCAGTTGATAAAGCATGTGATCATAATCCAATCTGATATTCATCCAGTTGGTAAAGCATTGGACTTGTAATATGATTTGATATCCACCCAGTTGATATAGTAACATACTTTTAACCAGATCTGATATCCACCCAGTTGGTAAAGAATTGGACTTGTAATATGATCTGATATCCACCCAGTTGGTAAAGCATGGGACTTGTAATATGATCTGATATCCACCCAGTTGATACAGTATCGGACTTGTAATCAGATCTGATATTCACCCAGTTGATACAGTATTGGACATGTAATATGATCTGATATTCATCCAGTTGGCAGAGCATTGGACTCATTATTAGACCAGACAATATGGTTACCTGTGTGTCCATGGAAAAGTCACTTTATTACCATTTCCTTAACATTCATTAAAAGTTCATTAAAAGTGCCATTAAACAAAAAAATAAAATAAAAGGAAATAATACTCAACCATCCAAAAACTTTTTCTAGCAATTAAAGATAAAATTGCAAAAGCTGAAATAATGCTGTAATGGCCAAAAAATCTAAAAAGATCATTTACATACAAATACAACTACTAAATACTATCTGTTTATAGCATACATCAATGTGATTATGTAGGCATATTTATGCAAATTAAATATTAATTCTTATTGTAAAATTTAACACTAATCAAGTTTAATTCAATCTTGATTATATGAACTTTTACAATAGTGGCCCAGTACTAAACTTGCTGGGTTCAATCATCAAAATATGGGTAGAACAATTTTTTTTCTTCTTTTCATTACACATATAGATGTTATTATGACATCACAGGATGCAACATTCAATCCAGTTTGTACTAGACCACTTGTTTAGGTTGAATGCATCCAAAAATGTCTATGTACTTAAGCTTTGAGCTTTGCCTTATGTGTTTGTCTGATGTGTAAATAATTATCTTTCAAAGGAATATGGACATATGAGAATCCAAATAAAGTTAATAATCACCATTTAAAGGTACCGGTATGTGTAATCGAATTTTAAATTGATTCCCTTTACTAAAATAGTAATGAAGAATGCAAACATTATCTGTATAATTTTTACTTTACCTCATGTGGCATTTGCTTCACTGTGCTTGATTTTGTTAAAAAGTGAAGCCTACAATTAAAAACTGCATCACATGTTTAAAACTTACTTGAATGGTCAAAACATTTAACCTGCTCATCTACATTTGTATACAATTAAGTCTAATAGTTACATACATATAAATATGTCAACCAAATTTTATTATCAACATTTGTATACAATTAAGTCTAATAGTTACATACATATACATATCAGTCAACCAATTTTAGTATCTACTTTTGTATACAACTAAGTCTACTAAAATTAATTTATCACTGAGTATTTCAAAGCAACCTTGCTATTTTTCTGGATGTATGGATGGATGTACAGAAGGGTCAGAAAGACTGAAGGACAGGACAAACTATAGTAGCTGGATCATAATAAGAAAAGAAAATTTCAAAATGTATGGCTCTTTATTTTGGGAGCTATTGATATACTTCAAAGAATGCAGTTTGATTGAATTACCAAAGTACAGTAGATACAATCTCTCCCCTCCCTACCTCCATACTTTTTAAAAGTATTCACTAACCAAAAAGATGATAGATTTGATAATTAAGATATGTACCAGTTAACATTACCATTCACCAAAAGATTATATCCAATCCTGCCAAAGATGTTGTTACCTGGTAACAAGCTTTCCCTAGCATAAATATCTACCTGACTCGGCATTTAATTGGTGACAATGTTTTGCAGCAACACTTCACATGCCAATCCAGCAGAACTATTTATTAGCAGAACTATTTATTAACAATTGCAATTCATCCCAAGTTCATTTATTATGTAAAATTAAAACTTCAAACTGAAGTGTTGATGCATGGAGACCTTTATGGAGAAGAATGTGATATATACTTCACAAATAACTATAACAATAACTCTATGAAGAAAACACAGGTTATCTATAACATATTTTAAACATTTAAATAGATAATTTAATGTGGGGTAGAAACAGAAAATGAACATCATTATATTTTCAGCTGTATACAATACACAGTTCAAGGGCTATTCAAATACTTAGTCTCAATGAAATGTTCATTTCCGTCAATACTATTTTATTTGGTTCACTTGAACTTGAGAGAGACAAACTTTGAATATCTTTAAGTTTTCTCAAATATTTTAGCCAATGCTTCTTCTTACTTCCATTCTAAATATAAAGGGAACCATTTTTTTGACAGTACAACAACCAAGAGATATTTGATGTAGGTGCATCACATATTAATTAATTAACAGCATGGACTACCTTGATGCAGGTGCAGTACATGTTAATTAGTTAGTTAAAAAACACCATAGACTACCCTGATGTAGGTGTGTTACATATTAATTAATTACTTAAATAACACCATGGGCTACCTTGATGTAGGTGCTTTACATATTAGTTAATTAAACAACACCATTGACTACCTTGATGTAGGTGCATTACATATTAATTAGTTAATTAAATTTTTAACACCAGGGACTACCTTGATTAGATACATCACATATTAATAAATTACTTAACACCAGGGACTACTGGTTTTCAACATCTTTTTCAAACCTTTTTCCCAGCACTTATTTGCCTATTTGTTTCTGCCACGCATCATATTTGATTCATTTGCAAAACTGGATTTGTATGCTGAAGGACTCTGCATAATTTTGCACACAAATAAAGATTTTAAACTGCCCTCAAAAATATTGTTTTTTTTAAAGAATAATTTAAGTCCTTTATGGGATACAGAACAGAAATAATCTGTGAAACTAAAATCTAATCCTCAGAATTATATATATATTATATTTAAGAAAACCCATTTAAAATGGACAAATGATGAAAAACAAGAACAGGCAGCTTATATTAATGAATTTAATGAAAACAAGTGATATAAATTACAGATAGGTAAACACAATAATAATTATTTACAAGATCTGATCCCAGTGTATAATGTGTAAGTGTGATAATTTATCCTTTTAGTCTGGTAAAAATGACTAATGTGAATACAGTCATGTAATTAACCTTGTGTGAAGGACACACACTAGCCTCATACATTTTTACTTATTGAAAATGTTTTCTTTTCTGCTTGGACTTGAAATTCTTGGCAAACTCCAGAACAAGTAAACAAAATATTTAGTACAGTACAAACATTCAGTAACAATGCAGTTCATTAGGTTTTCTTTCTCATATTCCTGTCCAAACAAATTGTTGTAGCTGGTAAGGGTAGTCTCTGGAATTACCCTTCCCACCTTAAAAAATAATTTACATAAACCTACATTTCAACAGTCTGCTTCAGATCCAAACTTCAGACAAAAAACATGCCATTATTTACAATAAATTCCTTCCCAATTCATCACTGTCCACCTCAATATCACAGTTAATATTCTGATGTCCTTTGATTAATTATTCCAATGTCCCTTGATTAATTATTTTCATATTCCTTGATTAATTAGTCATTGATTAATTATTCTAATGTCCACTGATTACTTATAATAAAGTCGTTTGATTAATTATTCTAATGTCCCTTGATTAATTATTCTACACTTTCCCTTGATTAATTATTTTCATATTCCTTGATTAATTAGTCATTGATTAATTATTCTAATGTCCACTGATTACTTATAATAGTCTTTTGATTAATTATTCTAATGTCCCTTGATATATTATTCTAATGTCCCTTAATTAATTATTCTAATGTCTGCAAACAAAGATATGATATACATAAGACAAAATCTCTCATTATGACAAATTATATTCAATATAGGTGAACTAAAGTCTTGTCCTTTCTGAAATTCCTGGAAGGCAAATTTTTCAAACTGAAGAGTTCTATTTAAATGTTTCAAGTTAAAGCGCATAATGGCCAACTATCCCAGATGTAAGAAACACTATGCATAGTGGTCAAATATCCCTGTTGTATGAAACACTATGCACAGAAGCCAACATATGTGGAGTGGAAGATTTCAAAACACAATGTATGCATAGTGGCCAACTATAATTGTTGTAAGAAACACTCAATGCATATTGAACAACTGCCTCTGTTGTAAGAAATACTATGTATGCATAGTGGCCAACTATCCCTGTTGTAGGAATCATTTTATCTATTCAAAATGACTATATATACCTGTTGATATGAAACGTGTGCATAGTGAGCAACTATTGTTGTTTGTAAGAAACAAGTTACATATTTAATTCATGTCGTTTGTATTATAACTGGAAACAACAGAGTGCCTTAAAACTGATTTCTGTGTGCATAAACAAATGGGAATTCTCGCAGGAGACTTTACAGTAAAGCTTGTATATTTGCCTGCGTACACCATTATGATACAAACTGTAATAAAGCACAGGCTGAAAATTCCATAAATCTGAGGTAAAGAATCCATAAATATTTGATTTGGACCAAATAGTTCTTCATAGCGAAATTCTAAAAAAACACAAATGTTTTGTGGAACATGGTGTCTTGCCTGTATCTGTACAGCAATGAATTCCCCACTCCGCATCTGTACAGCAATGAAATCCTCCACTCTAAATCTGTACAGCAATGTATCTCCCACTCCATATATGTACAGTAATGTATTCCCCACTCCGTATATGTACAATGATGTATTCCATACAACAATGTATCCCACATCCATAGGTATAAAATAAAGTATCCCCCAACCATATCTGTACAAGAATGTATCTCATCTGTATCTGCACACCACAGTATCCCCTACTCAAAATATCTGAAAAGCTACTAAAAACTAATAATTTTTAGAGGGTTAATGCTGTCATCACTGCCAGACAAAAGTGAGACCTACATTTAACCTTGCTTAAATAGATGAGACCCATGTCTAATGCTGTATACATAGGTGAACTTGTCTAATTATTCTTACCAGTTGAGATCTTTGTCTAACTTTGCTCACTCAGATGAGAACTATGTCTAACCGTGTTCATATAGGTGAAATAGCAGATAAAGTCAGATTTCATCCATCATGACTCTTTTACATGCCAATGGTCTGGTTTTCAAAATTCATAAACTGTTAACTTAAGACAATGTCAATCAAATGAAAGGAAAAGATACTTTATATTAATTTATTGGGCAGGCCACAGATGCTGGTTGTGGTTTTTTGGTTCAACTTTTTCTGTAAGATATGTCAACATGTGAGAAAATGGTGTCTGATCATTGATGTAAACTTACATTCTAAGATAAGAAATCTTTGAAAAAAGAATTATCAATGAATAATTTCTAACAGATTATAAATCAAGAAATTCTTGCTAATAAATGTGCAATTTTAATAATGGTTTTGCACACACTGCTGATAGTAACACAGAAACAACAAGATATGCACAACCATTGTGTCAAAATGTTTAGTGGCTTGAATGTTATAATGTATTTTGTATTTATTGTATCAAATCTTGAGGTCATAATATGTTTTGGTTTGAATGTTATAATGCATTTATTGTATCAAATCTTGAGATCATAATATTTTAGTGGTTTTTATGTTATAATGTATTTACTGTATCAACTCTTGAGGTCAAAATATGTTAGTGGTTTGTATGTTTTCATGCATTTATTGTATCAAATTCTAAGGTCATAATATGTTTTGGTTTGTATGTTTTCATGCATTTATTGTATCAAATTTTAAGGTCATAATATGTTTTGGTTTGTATGTTATAATGCATTTATTGTATCAAATTTTGAGGTCAAAATATGTTTTGGTTTGTATGTTTTCATGCATTTATTGTATCAAATCTTGAGGTCATAATATTTAGTGGTTCGCATGTTTTCATGTATTTATTATTTATCAATTCTGAAGAAGAAAATTTTTGTACACTCTGAACTGATGCACATGGCAGATTTGACAACCATGTCATCATCTTTTTGGTTTGATAGTAGATCGTGTATGGGACAAAATCAATACATTTACACCTAAACATTAAAACAATATTATGATGTTCCAGGTCACATCGTTACTGGTAGACAATTTAAACTGATTCAGGCCACATCGTTACTGGTAGAAAATTGAAATAGATTCAGGCCACATCGTTACTGGTAGAAAATTTAAAAAGATCCAGGCATGATTGTTACTGGTAGACAATTTAAATAGATTCAGGCCATATCATGACTGGTAGACAATTTAAATAGATCCAGGCCATATCATGACTGGTAGACAATTTAAACAGATTCAAGCCATATAATGACTGGTAGACAACTTAAATAGATTCAGGCCATATCATGACTGGTAGACAATTTAAATAGATCCAGGCCATATCATTACTGGTAGACAAGTTAAACAGTCATATAAGAAGGCTGCTCAAATCATTTACAACCAGAAACTTTTCATACTGAAATAACTTGAAGATTGGACTAAGTATACATGTAAGTCACAGTGATAATGAGGAGTCAACACTATGGACCCTCTCAATCTAACTTTACATAGAATTTAGTAGTGTATATTAAGTACATTTAACCTTGTAAATAATTTCATTTTTTAAATGAACCAGTCTAGTAAGCAATTTACAAATCACCTTAATACTATTGTCTCATACTGACAAATATGTACAATTTAACTTCATATACTGTGCATAGACAAATATCTGCACCATGCTAGTCTGAAATCTATGCTCATTTCAATAATTTTACAGTGAACTGTAACAACACTAACGAAAGCCAAGTATCAATAAAGTAAACATTCAATTTATACACTTGTTTTTATTCTTATTAACAACCTTTAAAACTGTCATTAAACATGTCATCAGTGGGTCACATATTTAAAAGTAAACTTCAACATTAATTCTATTTACAAGTAAACAATTTTATAAAAATGCGGTCAGGTGGCCTTGGTCTCCTCTTCTATTTGCTGTAGGATTTCATTCTCAATTTCCTTATCATCAATCTCTCCCATGTCAGCCACCATCTCATACTCCTGTAACTCCTGTTGCAGATCCTTCTCCCACTGGGGCAGGTTGTCCACATCTGGAAGCCAAAAATAATTTATTATGATTTTATTTTGCTAAATATCATTTCCTTTCAGTGAGCAATCTCAAGATGGTAGCTAATACCTTGTTAATACCCTTATTATGTAATATTACTGACCATTATATATATAAATATCCAAACCTGTCCTAATGGTCACCTTTGTTTTAACAGTCACTTGATATACCAACAGCCATTCTAAATCTCCATCAGCAAATTTCCTATATACATGCCCTGTATTTAATGGTTACCTGCCTTCCAGTCAGGTGTTTCCTAGTCAGTCTATACTTACACCCTGCTTATGCAGTCACTAAAGAACATCCACACTGTCTGCTCCAAAATGCAAATTAAACACCTGTTTCCTTTGATGACCAAGGCATTCTTTATATAAATGCGAATCATAGCAGAATACAATAATC
Organism: Unio delphinus; assembly: GCA_029339505.1. Lineage (NCBI taxonomy): Eukaryota > Metazoa > Mollusca > Bivalvia > Unionida > Unionidae > Unio > Unio delphinus. The sequence goes on from JAQISU010000042.1 coordinate 7,420,505, forward strand.
TTGTGTGGAATATAAATTTGGGATAATCATTATTGAAATCAAGACTATGCTAGTACCCTGTATGAGAATGCAAGGGGTATATTCCTGGTCTTCCTGCTGTCAAAAGCGCAATATTTATGTATATTTAGAATATGCTAGTCCCCTCTATAATGTCAACAAGAGCAGGAAGAAACCTGACTGGTACAAGTCTATGAGTAACCAGATTGGTACAAGACTATATTGGCAGCCAGACTGGTATAAGATTATAAGCACTTTGAGTGCATACAAGCTCAAGACATCAGCAAGATGAGTTAATTAACAGGCTCAAGACTTAAGGCAAGATGAGAGAATTAACATACTCTATGAGTGCACACAGACCCTAGACACACTGCATAATGGATCCATTACCTAGCCATTAGAATGCACAGTTCCTGGACACACAGCAAGATGAGTCAGTTTATTACTCTTTGAGTGGATACAGATCCTGGACACACAACAAGATGATGAGTCAATGAACAAGCCCATTGAGTGCACACAGATCCTAGACATACAGCAAGATGGGTAAATCGTCTAGCCCTTGAGTCCACACAGATCCTGGACACACAGCAAGGTGAGTCAATGAACAAGCCTTTTGAGTGCACACAGATCCTAGACATACAGCAAGATGGGTAAACTAACAAGCCTGGAGTCCACACAGATCCTGGTCACACAGCAAGGTGAGTCAATGAACAAGCTTTTTGAGTGCACACGTCTTAACATACAGCATGACTGGTCAATAACCTAGCCTGGACTCTGCACAAGCCCAAGACATACACCAAGATTGGTCAATTAAATAAGCTGTGGTAACAACTGTAAAGAACTTATTACAGTACCAGTGTTGTTGTCACTGAAACTTATAAATACTTTATCTTAGAGAAGCCTAAAGCTGCAAAGCCCAACCTTGACAATGGATTCTGGAAACTAGGTGCATCAAACTTGTTAAGACGAGAGACTTTATTCAAAAGACCAAATAAAAGAGTCAATGTGACAATACAAAAAGCGAGAAATGACAGCCATGGATTCAAATGAAACCCTACTTTATCGTCATTGCTGATGAGAGGAAATAATTTGAGTGTGGCAATTTATTTCTGGTTAAAATTTATTTTGATACAGATTGTTGTCTGCAAGTATCTAGTTTAAGAGCTTAGGATTCTGTATATATCACTACACAAACCTAACTTTATATATACAGCTGGAACAAATCTACAACAACTTTATGTACAATAAACTGGACATAGAGCATCCTACATACACATGACACCCATTACATCATTACTGATTGCTATTGATAAAGTTGTAACTAAAACAATAAATGGGGGCTTAACACATTAACCCCTAGCGACGACTTTACGAGGTATGAGGTAGTAGCCTACTTCCATGGTCTGTAGCGTCAAGGTCATATATGATACACTAAAGTGGGTGGTATCATTGAAAAGTAGACAGATGTAGCTCTACAATGATAGCAAGTAATATGGATATTTTAATTGTGTTACAAAATACAGAGGGAAAAACCGAAGTTTTTGGACCCATTTTTTTTTCACCCAAAAATCGCCCATGGTCGGGTTCCGAATTTGTGTCCAGATTTTAGACTTTATGGCCTCAGATCTACGGCAGACTGGTCTGAGACGCACACAGACAGGTGAACCTGTGCAAAAAGTAGGATAAGATGGACATTTTGAATAAAGAGTCTTCTACATACGAAAATCATGGGTCCGTCAAGCAAAAAAAAAAAAAAAAAAAAAAAAAAAGAACTCCGATTTTTGCCCTTCTGCTCATGCGCCAGTAAACTAACCAATGAAAAACATTTTCTGTATCATTGGCAACCATTTGTCTAACAGATTATTGTTTGGAAATCGATGGATTACGATGTATTTAGAAATAGTCCCCAAAATATGTTTCCTACTCGCATTTTATGCGAAAACAGCAAAAACCTCCAGGGGTTAATGTGTTAAACAAGTGATGGCAGATACTTGATTATTAAGTTGCTTTATTACAAGTAAATACAGTAGCATCTCCTGATCCAAACTTATTAGAGATAAGAATATAGTTATGATGACTGGAAAGAGTTAAGATATATATATATATAAAGAGTTAGATCAATATTTTGTACAAGATAAGCAAGCTTTTAGCTTATGCATGTGGTTTGGTTAATTGATAATACAGGTGACAGTATACAAGGCAGTTGCAAGAGCACAAATATGGCCTTGATAAACTGACATCCAGATAATGGTATACTTAATCTGCAGGGAGGGGAAAACATAAATGTGGTGTCAGCATGGTCCAAGTACAGGCCTGTCGGTCATATATGGTCCATGAATTTTACATTTTGGGTCCATGTAGGCCATGGTGTTGAAGATGTTGGATCATCCTGATGATGACAACTTTATTTTTTGGGAGTGGGAAACATGAAGTTTGCTTATTTGGATAAAATTATGTCCAGATTAGGGTATACCTGATCTACTGGGAAACGTGTCTTGGAAAAACTGATAATTTTTATGAATGAAGACCAGAATTAGGAAGCCTTGGGAACACAATGTAGGAATGTATGAAAGTGGGGGAAAACGGTCACTGGAGAAAAAAAAAGTCATATCTGAAGACAATATGGATTTATACAACTGTAGTTTTCATTTTATAAAATAAGGAATTTAGTCTTGCTAATAGAAGATAAAGTAAATTGTGAACAATTGTTAAAAAAATTATGAATGTGAAGATTTTTTTTACTCTTTGCAATCATTTGCAATAGAAACTTTGAAATCAAATCATCATTTTTAAAGTTTTATAAAATGAAGACAAAAATGTAAAAGAAATAATATAAGAAAACAAATTTATCTTGTCATATGTTAACTCTTAATGGTATATCATTTATCTGACAATTAATGAAATTATATAAATATGATTTTTTTCAACAATGAAAATAAATTATACAAATGTTACATTTTTTGCAACATATCCTGTGACTTTATTTTCTTGTGGCTTTTTTCCTGTTCTTTTTTGTGTGTGATCTTTTTTAATACTGTGTATGTATTTTCCTACCTACACCATGAATTTTTTTTTTTCATCATTTGGATAAACTGATTTTCCAGAAGAGGGTATACCAAAACCTGACAACTCTGGGATATGAAATGTGATCTGGATAAATTGATAATTCAAATAATGGTAAACCTGATATGCTAGATTGGGAGACATACACCTGGTTTTAGGATAAAGATAATCCAGATGAACAAATTTTTGGACAAAAAGGTTCTCCTCTATTTACACAACTGACAAACACATACAGACTTTCGTCGACAGAACAAATATCTTTCCTTTTTTTAAAATTTCTTTTGTCCATTACACCAACACAATTATTACTTTGAACTCGTGATATGGCAACAAATTCACATGATAATGTATACCCTGGTTGGACCAAACCTTTTTATAGTCCTAATAAATACAAATCCAAATATCAAGGAATTTCTTGTTGACTCATACCTTTTTCAAGTGTACATGCAATAGAATCTTATATCACATGGGCAACCCTTCACATGGGTTCTATTTTATATCACATGGGGAACCCATCAGACAGGGTTTCTATTTTATATCACATGGGCAACCCTTCACACAGGGTTTCTATTTGAACCCTATATAAACCAAGCAAACTGCTGTAGTACTGTAAAACCATAACCCAATATAACTAAGCAGACTGCTATACTACTACAAGACAATAACCCTATATACCTAAGCAGACTGCTATAGTACTATAAGACAATAACCCTATATAACTAAGCAGACTGCTATAGTACTATAAGACAATAACCCTATATAACTAAGCAGACTGCTATAGTACTATAAGACAATAACCCTATATAACTAAGCAGACTGCTATAGTACTATAAGACAATAACCCTATGTAACTAAGCAGACTGCTATAGTACTTTAAGACAATAACCCTATATAACTAAGCAGACTGCTATAGTACTGTAAGACAATAACCCTATATAACTAAGCAGACTGCTATAGTACTGTAAGACAATAACCCTATATAACTAAGCAGACTGCTATAGTACTGTAAGACAATAACCCTATATAACTAAGCAGACTGCTATAGTACTGTAAGACAATAGCCCTATATAACTAAGCAGACTGCTATAGTACTGTAAAACCATAACCCAATATAACTAAGCAGACTGTTGTAGTACTGTAAGACAATAACCCTATATAACTAAGCAGACTGCTATACTACTATAAGACAATAACCCTATATAACTAAGCAGACTGCTATAGTACTATAAGACAATAACCCTATATAACTAAGCAGACTGCTATAGTACTATAAGACAATAACCCTATATAACTAAGCAGACTGCTATAGTACTATAAGACAATAACCCTATATAACTATGCAGACTGATGTACTATTGTAAGACTATAACCTTATATAACTAAGCAGACTGCTATAGTACTATAAGACAATAACCCTATATAACTAAGCAGACTGCTATAGTACTATAAGACAATAACCCTATATAACTAAGCAGACTGCTATAGTACTATAAGACAATAACCCTATATAACTAAGCAGACTGCTATAGTACTATAAGACAATAACCCTATATAACTAAGCAGACTGCTATAGTACTGTAAGACAATAACCCTATATAACTAAGCAAACTGCTATAGTACTGCAAGACAATAACCCTATATAACTAAGCAGACTGCTATAGTACTGTAAGACAATAACCCTATATAACTAAGCAGACTGCTATAGTACTGTAAGACAATAACCCTATATAACTAAGCAGACTGATGTACTATTGTTAGACTATAACACTATATAACTAAGCAGACTGCTATAGTATCATGACACCATAACCCTACATAACTAAAATGACTGCTATAGTACTGTAAGACCATAACCCTATATAACTAAGCAAACTGCTGTAGTACCATGAGACGATAACCCTATATAACTAAGCAAACTGCTGTAGTACCATGAGACCATAACCCTAAAAAACTAAGAAGAACTGTATTTTCAATTCTAAGGAATATGAAATTTAGCAATGCATGTGTGGACGCACACTACACAAATATTCTGCATAATCCATTCAAACTAAGAATGCACACTATTGGACAAAATCACGGAGACCATGGACACAGGTACATTGTAACCAATGAGAACATGTTTGCATATCTAGTCCAGTCTTAACAATCAATATGACTGCTCAGGTAGCCTAGTGGTTAGAACATCTGCTTTGGATGCAGGTTAGAACCATGGCAGAGTCATCACAAAGATATAACGATGATACTAACAGTTGCTTCGATTGGCACTCAGCATTAAAAGGTTAGTGTTAGGACTAGTTGGCCTGGTGTCAGAAAAATGTAACTGCATGGGACATCATGCTACATGTCTGCAGCGTGATGCCCCAGTGCTCGACAAAACTATAAACTCCCACATTGCAGACATCGTAGCAATATGACTGAAAGATTATTAAAACTACATTAAAATCAAAATCACATAATAAGCAATGGCAACAAGATATAATTTAATGTTGTAATGCATGAAACTAGGGCCACAAGATGTAATTCAATGTTGTAATGCATGAAGCAATTGCAACAAGATATAATTTACTGTTGTAATGCATGAAACAATGACAACAAGATATAATGTAATGTAATGCATGAAGCAATGGCAACAAGATGTAATTCAATGTTGTAATGCATGAAACTAGGGCCACAAGATGTAATTCAATGTTGTAATACATGAAACTATTATAACAAGATGTAATTCAATGTTGTAATTCATGTGATGTTATAAACATCTACTTGCAAAATTTTGTGGATGAGAAAAACATGGGGTACCATCTGCATTTAGGACCAACTAGTCCCTGGGATAAATGAATACTCTGTAGAAGTAGTGTAGTAGCAGTAATAATGGCAAGCTAGTGCTCATGGAAAACAAACACTGCATTCAACGTCACATTGACAATATAACATGATGATCACATCAATAATATAATGTAATTATCATAATGAATATTGATGATAAAATAAAGTAATGATCACATCATATTGACAATAAAATTTAAATATAACATCATTATAATGTAATAATCACAGTATTGATGATATTACAAAGTGTCTCTTAACATTTTAATAGGGATAGGAATATCAAACTGCTTTTTTTTTCTTGCAAATTCAACAAGGATTCCAGCCCAAATGAAAATAAATGAACACAACAATAATATAACTGACTCTGCACAAATAAATACTTTTTCCTAAAAGCAAGAATTTATACTCCTCTACCTGACCTGAGGTTCCAATTAACAATTTTTTTTAAACTAATGGAAAAAAATTCATTCTTGACAGTAAAAAATGTTAACAAGTTAAAATATTCATTATAATTAAAAGGTCTTTATCTAATATCAAAATATGAACTGTGCTAAACAACAGATAGATTTGGCATTTCCTGGGGAATTTTGAATGTTCTGTACAGGATTGAGATAACAGTATTGGCATTTCCTGGGGAATTTTTAATGTTCTGTACAGGGTTGAGATAAGTATATTTACAAAATCAAAATCAATGATTTATGTCATGTAGAAAATGAATCTGACTTTGCACAAGGTCAATTCCAAAATATAATTATCCATAAAATATAATAAAAAAATTTAAAAATCCCAAACAATGCAAATTAAATCAACAATACACTATGAACTTAGAAGATAAAACCAATAAAGACTTGACTATCATATTGGCTTTTGCAAAAATGAATACTCCTAATGGTGTACCTTGTGTTCATTTTGTGAAGACTGATTAGTATCATCATCACAAGAACAAAGACAATACATTCAATAAATACTTTCATCCTACAAATTAAAGTAAATTAAAGAAAGTTTATCTTACCAAAAAGATTTTGTGTTTGAAATGAACTAATAACTTAATATATTCAAGTATTGGGCCATGAACACTAATGACTAATAACTTAATATATTCAAGTAATGAGGCCATCAACACTAATGACTAATAATATATTCAAGTAAAAGGGCCATCAACAGTAATGACCAATAACTTAATATATTAAAGTTAAGGGGCCATCAATACTAATGACTAATAACTTAATATATTTGAAGGGTAATCAACACTAATGACTAATAACTTAATATATTCAAGTTATGGGGCCATCAACACTAATGACTAATAACTTAATATATTTGAAGGGTAATCAACACTAATGACTAATAACTTAATATATTTGAAGGGTAATCAACACTAATGACTAATAACTTAATATAATCAAGTTATGGGGCCATCAACACTAATACTAAAAACTTGAGACAAAACTGTAGCTGCATAAAAAAATGTAAAAGTAGAAGAAAAAATTTAATTGTGAAAGAAACTTCAAGAGGAAAATATCTGAGATGGTGTTTAATGGTGTTAACTAAGTATATAATAAGGGTTATAATGTGTGAGATAATTATAATTAAAGATGTTATTTCTATGCTGTTAAATAAGTTAGACTAGATATTGCAACTATGTACTATGATGCGTGAATCTGGCACTTGTGGCCAGAAATATGGTGCGACTGATATCACTGCACAGAAATATGGTGTGACCTATATCACCACACATGTGACCTTTATCACCACACAGGAATATAATGTGACCTTTATCACCACAAAGATGTTACTTCAGCTCATATCTGCATGCCATTCTGTAACATTTTATCATTATAAATGTCACTAACACCCTGAATGACCACTGAAGGCGAAATAATTTAATTTTCAGCCACTGGACTAACCTTTGCCCCACATCCTGGTTTTCTCAACTAACCACTTTGGTAAAAATGTGAAGTGTGGTAAAATGAAAGTACAATAATTGACCCTATCTCAAAACAAGTTAGATATGAATGAAAACTTTGATTACATTTCAATATATCACTAAACTAATGATTATTTTTTTTAAAAATACACATAATTTTTCTATATTTTCTATGAAATCCTGTGTATTTGTTATCAGCTCAGATGCACCAGGACTATTCAAAATATGTTACTTGCTAAACTGGATGCAACAAATCCAAACATTAGTACGGGTTACTGGTATGTTGTACTCGACATATCCAAACATTAGCACAGGATACTGGAATGCTGGACTCGACATATCCAAACATTAGCAAAGGTAACTGCTAGGCTGGACTCTACATATCCAAACATTAGCACAGGATACTGGAATGCTGGACTCGACATATCCAAACATTAGCAAAGTTTACTGGTAGGCTGGACTCAATATATTTAAACATTAGCACTGGTTACTGGTAGGCTCGACTCAACTCATTCAAACATAAGCACAGGATAATGGTGTGCTGGATCTACTGAAAGTATCTGCACTAATGAAATTAGCAAAATTAAAGTACAATACAGAACTGCCAAATCAGTCATTTTATTTTTGTACATCTGTAAATGTCATGAGTTGGAACTAAACATTTTATTTTCTGTTTGGGCTTGAATGTTGCATTCTGTTATTGTTCACATGTTAGCAACTACGATTTTCAAAGGGATTATAATATAATGTTGCATTAGCTGGATGGCTTGAAAGCTTCCACTCTATGTCAAAACTGCAAATTACATTAATTTCTGAATAGTTAAACCATTGTAAAAATGTAAATGCTTCCAAAATCAATGTGAGAAAATACACCTGACTGACCCAAAATGACATACTAATGCATTACTAAATTATACAGTGCAAGTGGGGCATGCAAGCTGTTTGTAACAGCAGTTTGAGTTTCTAAAAATGTGGCATATGGTAATTTTCGTTAACACTGCTCACGTGATAATTTATAACCTGTTGCTGTGGAGCAAGGGAAATGTAATACTATAGTAAGTCAGTTTACACAGTGTCTGGATAGCTAATGTGTTCTGAGTAACGTAAGTGAAGGAATTTTATGTACAATCATTCTAGAAAATGGTACATATAGAGATTTAGGGATAATTGTGTCCTTTATGGAACAGCTTTCTGAGAGAACATGTAAAAATTTTAGCCAAATGAAGTCATATGGCATGCTTAATGCCTTGTAATTAAAATTATTGAAAAACATTTCTTGATGAAAACGCTGTGAATTTAATTCTATGAAAATTATACCATACAAGACTTCATGAAATTCAAAATTTTAGATTGGCTTCTAGAAATAAAAATGCCAGGATTAGATAATTACTTCATTTGGCTAAAAGGTTTTCATGTTCAACATGTATGGGAGGTAACTTGTCATTGCGCTAACCTGTCCAACCTTGCTATGGAATAATCTGAAAAATGTATGTATGATCAATAAAGCATAAAAATCTGGCCACATTTGCGGTAGTAATCTGTCTTTCTTGAGCAAAATCCCACAATTACTCAATAATTACAAGACAAATCCTGCTTTAAATGTATTACATTACTTAAATATTGCATAGCCTCTAAACTTTTTAGAAAACTAAGGCTTGTGCACCAATTCAAGTGGTTCTCAGAATAGGTTTGAGAGTGTAATGATGTAGGAAGACAGCTGTAATACAATTTATGGCATTTCTGTTTGAGAACCATACTTGCTGTAAACTCTTGTAATTGTTCATTATGTTTAAATTTCAACTTCTTTTTTACTTAAAACTATTAAAATTTAACTACTCAATTTTAACTGCTACATAAATGGATTTCAAAGTTTTTTTTTTTTTAAATACCCGGTAAATCAATTATACAGTTGTCAAAATGACAAAAAGTGGACATAAAGCAAAGTAAATAAAACTTGTTGTTCTATTAGAGATAGAAAAGTTATCGAAGACTGAAAAAAAGATCAAAATCATGCTATATATAAACAGTAAGACTAATGTTTGAACTGTCTTTATTACCATCAAATGTTTGATTCCATAAAGAGTCTCAGCAAAGTTTGAAAAATTAAATTTGTATGTATATATCTAAAAATGAATCTAACATGAACATGTGCCAATATAATCAAAGTCCAATAAAATTTACTAATTATTTCTTTGCTCATACTCATTCTGGTAAATAAAATCCTCTCCTAATTCACAAGATCATTGAGTAAGCAAAATAAAACTTTCTGGTAACAAGACACATGAAATCCACATGTAATGGATGAGATATGATTACTGTAGTCCAACTCATTCTCGCAACGTACTAAGATAAAAAGGGGCCAAAACCAATCTACCTAAATAAAATAGGGCAAGATGGAATAACTACGCTACGAAAGCTAGGCTGTTGCATGAAGACTAAGCAAACTGACCTAGATAAAATGAAAGTAGAATTTACTTACACATGTAAAGGGTCCTCAAACAGCAAGCATCAACATGTCAAAACAAGCATGGCCAATACAAAATAACTGGGCCAGAACAGAATAAATGGGCCTAATAAAAAGGCCAAAATAATTACTGCAAAAACATGGACCAGACCAATTTTAATGTGTGCTATCATGTTTCATAAATTTAAACCCAAATCATTCCAAAAATCCTTTTTTGCATGTAAGCATTAATTTAAACCATTCCTAAATCCTATTTTGCATGTAAGTAATTAAATATAAACCGGTCCAAAATCCTATTTGCCATGTAAGTATTAAATTTAAACCATTCTAGAATCCTATTTTGCATGTAAGTATTAAATTTAAACCATTCCAAAATCCTATTTGCCATGCAAGTATTAAACTTAAATCATTTATAAATCCTATTCTGCAAGTAAGTATTACATTTAAACCATTCTTAAATCCTATTTAGCATGTAATGAACTGAAACAATTCCTAAATCCTATTTTGCATGTAAGTATTAATTTAAACCATTCCTAAATCCTATTTGCCATGTGTTAAATTTAAACCATTTTAGAATCCTATTTTGCTTGTAAGTATTAAATTTAAGCCATTCTAGAATCCTATTTTCCATGTGTTAAATTTAAACCATTCTAGAATCCTATTTTGCATGTAAGCATTAATTTAAACCATTCCTAAATCCTATTTGCCATGTAAGTGTTAAATTTAAACCATTCTAGAATCCTATTTTCCATGTAAGTGTTAAATTTAGACCATTCCTAAATCATATTTTGCATGTAAGTGTTAAATTTAAACCATTCCTAAATCCTATCTGCCATGTAAGTATTAAATTTAAACCATTCCAAAATCCTATCTGCCATGTAAGTGTTAAATTTAAACCATTCTAGAATCCTATTTTCCATGTAAGTGTTAAATTTAGACCATTCCTAAATCCTATTTGCCATGTAAGTGTTAAATTTAAACCATTCCAAAATCCTATCTGCCATGTAAGTATTAAATTTAAACCATTCCAATATCCGATTTGCAATGTAAGTATTAAATTTAAACCATTCCAAAATCCTATTTGCCATGTAATTGTTAAATTTAAACCATTCCTAAATCCTATTTTGCATGTAAGCATTAATTTAAACCATTCCTAAATCCTATTTACCATGTGTTAAATTTAAACCATTCTAGAATCCTATTTTGCATGTAAGTATTAAATTTAAACCATTCTAGAATCCTATCTGCCATGTAAGTGTTAAATTTAAACCATTCTAGAATCCTATTTTGCATGTAAGCATTAATTTAAACCATTCCTAAATCCTATTTGCCATGTAAGTGTTAAATTTAAACCATTCTAGAACCCTATTTTCCATGTAAGTGTTAAATTTAGACCATTCCTAAATCATATTTTGCATGTAAGTGTTAAATTTAAACCATTCCTAAATCCTATTTGCCATGTAAGTATTAAATTTAAACCATTCCAAAACCCTATCTGCCATGTAAGTGTTAAATTTAAACCATTCTAGAATCCTATTTTCCATGTAAGTGTTAAATTTAGACCATTCCTAAATCATATTTTGCATGTAAGTGTTAAATTTAAACCACTTTCATTATTTAATACTGGAGATTTTTAGTTATTTTATGTTAACACCACAAATATTATAACGGATGGAGAGATGGTTGAAGCCGACAGCAAGAATTAAACTGAATCACCTATTCTCATCAGTGGAAAGTTGAGTTTCATAAAATTCACATCGATATATCCCTCTTCCAATTAATTAATTGTGAAAATCAAAATTACAGGTATTGTACCATTTTTGAAATGTAAAAATACAGCAATGACCTTCTTACACCAAACCTGCATCTATTATTAAGTTAACAATGGGAGTGATTATAACAAATTTTAATTGTTGCAAAAATTATCCCTTCAACATCAATAACCTAACTTTTGTTTCAATTTTAACACATACTGTATATCTATTGATAACTCAATTATTAGATCAATCATACCATCCCTAGTTAGTGTAGATTAGTGTACAAATACAGCAATCTCAATTAGCCTCGTTACAGGTTCTGTCTGCCATACTGTTAAGCCATGCTTTCATGTCAATTTATGGGTAAACCTCCCCAGCTTTTGGACACGGACCTTGACTATCTTGATAAAAAAAATTGTCCTTACAAAATTAAAATAATTATGAGATCAGATGCTGAAACAGCATTTATTTTGCAATTCATGAATAACATAATACTCAATTATTCTGAAGCATCACTTTATTGATTAGTCAAGGTCTATGCCATGAATATTTATGAGGAAAAATTTGGAAAGGAAATATATTTATATATACCATATATATATATATATATAAAGATCATAAACAAAACCCCATCAACCCAGTGCATGCTTCCCTCTGTTCTCTTGCTAAGGAAGGCTGTGTACCTGGACTGGTATGCCACCTACCTATTTCTTTTCCTTCATCGTCTGAACATATTCATCAATGAGAGCCTGTTCCCAGTCTGAGTCAGTCAAGGACCCTTCACCTGGATGATTCAGCAGTTAAATATGAATATATTTACCATGTTGTTGAAACTGAAAGCACGTGTATGCTTTGTTGGGTCACTTAATATGGTCAAGAATTTTGATACAGAAAGTAAAAATTTAAGTTTTCTTCTGAATCAGAATGGAACAAGGGATATGTCAGCCCTGCATTATCAGTATCTTTATCTCTGAACCTTAGCATAAATAAGCAACATTTTAAAAAATTGTTGACTGGATAGAAGAATTTTTTTTATGAACAATTCATCGATGCAACTTAATGTTTTTTAAATTTGCTGTTATTTTTTAAATTGAGAAGCTGTAAATGACAGCCAGATACTGGACTCCAGATGTAATAAGTCCATGTGAGAAAAAACAGTCCATGTGAGAAAAGGCAGAGTCCTCATGAGAAAAGACAGAGACCATGTGAGAAAAGACTGTCCAGCTGTGGGGTAAACATAATCATACAGATTTACCGGAATAGAAAATTAGATTCATAATTTATATTTTGTTTAACATTTCATTTCTAATTTTACTTCTTATTTCTAATTGTGAATAAAAGGATTCATAACTTCTTTCTTTTATCCACTGGATTTATATCTACAAGATTGATGGCTTCTGAAAAATGTGGGTCCTGACTTGGCTATTGGGGTTCACAGGATGCAGAAACTTGATTACTATTTCATCTGTATTTCATACCCTGAATGTTTCAAGCATCAATTAATAAACTTGATTACTATTTCATCTGTATTTCATACCCTGAATGTTTCAAACATCAATTAATAAATTTGATTACTATTTCATCTGTATTTCATACCCTGAATGTTTCATATATCAATGAATAAAATTGATTACTATTTCACTTGTATTCTGGCTTCTTCTTTACTCCAATTCATCAACAAAATTTGGTCTATAATGTAATGCTAAACAATGTTATTATCTGGAAACCATTTTAATTTCTGGTGTCACAAAAACTATTGATCTTTTTGGACCATGAAATCAATAGATGCTTCTTCCCCTTGCCAAAAGTATAAGCCATCCATAAAGTTTGGTAAATATACATGATGGAGCACTAATTTATGTTTCATTTAGTCCAGTGACCATAACCAACTGACTGGACCAAATATTCAAGCCATTGGCAATTGTGGCAGGAGAGAACTTGAGTTACTGTGTAGAATGAAACAGAGATACATATAATGAGACTGACATCAAAATGTTATATGCTGTGGCTCAATGCAGGTGTATGATTCTATAGTTGAAGCGATAAACCTCATGCAAGGAACATCTAGGTCAATGAGAAAATGTACAAATCAAATAGCATCACAAAATGCTGAATGGTTCTCAAGCTATACATGTAACAAGTAACAGTCAATCTGAAGGTCTGAAGATCAGTCATGAACTACAATGCTATCCAAGATGTCTAGGTTTCTGACACAATATTCATACCAAACTGTATTAGAATATGCTGAACAGCCCTTAAACTCTGCCAGTTACAACTAATATCACATATGACATAACGTCAAGGCAAATGATCATTTGAAAATGAGCTGACAAAAGTCATAAAAGACACACACCAGAATATAAAAAATGGAGCCTCAGCGATGTTTGGTTACAAGGCTCTGCTGTAGTGGGTATGAACAAAATGATGGAAAATGGCTATAGCTCTATCAAAATTGAGCATGGAAAATAAAATCACAAGGTACACCTATATCAAAGGCACGATCACCCACCAAACAGTTTCATCCAATTGTTGTAATTAAAGACTGCAGAACATTGGTGGTGAATACAAGTATTAATTAAGAGACATTTATGCAGATGAAGAAGGTAATTTGGTATCCAATTGTGTGTAGGAACTGCAGCACATTGGTAGTGAATACAAGTATGAAATTAACAGACAGGTGGACAAAGAGAAAATGTAATTACGCTGACAATGCTACATCCTAAACTGAAAATAGTCATTACGAGACCCTGCGAAAATTTTAATTTAATTTTCAAGATAACTCCTCTACCAGGAAAAAAAGATTAATATGATATGATGACAGCTGTAGTTCCAGACTGTACCATAGTTCTAGATAAGTGAGGTGGGTGTGTAAATAATGTGTCATTTTTCTAGATAGGTGCGGATGGATGTGAAAATATTGCCAATTTTCTACATAAATGATGGATGTTTAAATACCATGCCATTGTTCTTGATAAGTGAGGAGGATGTTTAAATAATGTGTCAGTTTTCTTGGTAAGTGAGGATGGAATAATTTCGGTTTCACTGAAGCTGGTTTTGATGTACATGTATGTGCATTTATTATGAGCTATTTCAAACATCTGAATTTCACATACCATTAGAACACAGATACTGTTTAAGATAGGCTGAACCCATCATACTAATTTAGGTGAACACTGGTACCAGAAAAGATCATGTCACATTAACATTACAATGTGTAGTCACTAACAGAAATTCGCAAACATTTTAGATTTGACTCTGGGCATGATAGTTACCATCTTTTTAAAAGTATTTTTTAAAAATTAGTTAATATTTTGTTTACTCACAATCATGTTCTGACAAACTCTGTCAATAACATTGCAGAGACAATCTAAACATCAAACTCTCTCCATAACATTGAGGCAATCTGAACCTCAAACACTGTTTATAACATTCAGGAGGCAATCTGAACCTCAAACACTGTTTATAACATTCAGGAGGCAATCTGAACCTCAAACACTGTTTATAACATTCAGGAGGCAATCTGAACCTCAAACACTGTTTATAACATTCAAGAGGCAATCTGAACCTCAAACACTGTTTATAACATTCAGGAGGCAATCTGAACCTCAAACACTGTTTATAACATTCAGGAGGCAATCTGAACCTCAAACACTGTTTATAACATTCAGGAGGCAATCTGAACCTCAAACACTGTTTATAACATTCAGGAGGCAATCTGAACCTCAAACACTGTTTATAACATTCAAGAGGCAAAATGAACCTTAAACTCTGTTCAAAACTTTGAAAGGGCAAATTTCTGTCAATCTAACAAGAATACATTAGTGGAGACCAGAGAACATTAATTAGACTTTCTGGAGAACTGGTGCGAATCAATTGTCATATTGCCATGTTCAGAATGTCTTTTTGAGGAGAGAATTCTCTTCTTAATTAAGCATTTGTTTACACAGCAGCAGGATGGACTATTTGAGATACGGTAAACATTATTTTCATGGTAAAGCTGTCACAATTGAAAAATCGCAAAAACTCTGTAACTATCAAACTATCAGGCCAAGCTGACCCTGATTTTGGCACCACTGTGAAAGGAGGCAGAGATTTGACTGACTGGTTACGCTAATTAAGGGATGCGTTTCCCACACAAAATTTTCTATGTTTTAATATCGCTTCATTAATTTTAATTAGTCTAAGCTTTTGTGCAAGAGAAACCAGAGTAGGCTCTGGGGGATTTGCAACAAATTCCCTTGTAAAAACTGTTGTTAAAAGGGGACTGTTTTCCAAGGAATCCAACAAACGGATTTGGATGGACATTGAAAGCATAGATAGTGTGACACATTTGTTGATGCCATATATAATGCTTTGCTGAATTTATTTGTATTTGCATGAATTTTTCTAATACATTCGTATAATAATTTGCATTATGAAGTATAACATGTTGAGTTTATGCATAGGAAGTTGTACATTAATCATTAGATAAGTTTGACGAATTGTTTTAATTTGTTGTCGTGCATAAAAATTAGGTTCTAAGAATTTAATGCATTACATTGCTTAATATGATTACGAGAATCCGTGTGACTTCACTGAATTGAGATGATTTTACGTATGATTAAAGAGCGAGTGTGAAATGACATAGAAACTGATGCAATGTATATCTCATTTATTCAGTGTGTAACTTGAGGCTGGCTCAGAACCACTAGGCCTCGTGTGGTGTGGTGTGTGTTGATGTTAATGCATGACGAATTAGCCATTTGACTAACTAGGGTCATTATAGGACATGAGGAGCCTTAGCATTTGTTTAGCACTGATAGAAAGATCTGATAACGAGCAGGGAATAATGCAATGTCCCGGGTATCATAAATAACAGGAAATTTAGGTTGTCTCTATTTATATTTATTTAAATGGGAGAAAATAGATCCAGAGACGTGTAATCTTAAGACGTATTCCTGCAACGCGTCAATTCTGAGAGGTATTCTAAGAGTATCCTGAGATGGACTGTTGAAAGTAACATCCTGCGATCCAGGGATCTGAACAGCTAAAGTAGAAGTAGAGTGAACCAAAAAAGCAGGTTATGCAATTGTACAAGGCGCGGACTTTGATTGCTCACTTGATCAAATTATGAACTAAATCTATCAATGAACAGATCAGCTATTTTATTTAAATCTATTTGTGCTTTACGTTGTAATTTGAGAAAGTTTATATAGATGCATGCTCAGTTCTCTCTTTCACCTGTAAGTTTCACCACTTATATTTACTCAAACTATGCAATAACATCAAAGGCAGTCAACCTCTAGATAATGAAAACCAAATTAAGCGAGACACAATTCAGTACAACCCCCATCCCAACAAAAACATTCAAGAAACAATATGAACTCTGCCCATAACATTCAGGAGACAATCTGAGCCACAAGTAAAGAAACAGTAATAATAATCTGAGGATTTCAATTCTGTCCCAGGTGTTCCAATATGACCATGAACATTTTAAACTACTGTCCTATTTTGACCATGTACTTTTTAAAATGTTGTCCCAGGTGTTCTATTATGACCATGAACTTGTTTAAATACTGTCCCAGATGTTCTGATATGACCATTGACTTGTTTAAATACTATCCGATGTGTTGTATTATAACCATGAACTTTTAAAATACTGTCCCTTGTGTCTTATGCCTGTGAACTTGTTAAAATACTGTCCAGGTGTTCCATTATGACTATAAACATGTTTAAATACTGTCCCATGGATTCTATTATGATGATGAACATGTTTTAAAACTGTCCCATGGATTCCATTATGACTCTAAACATGTTTAAAACTGTCCCATGGATTCCATTATGACTTTGAACATGTTTAAAAACTGTCCCATGGATTCCATTATGACTCTGAACATATTTAAATACTGTCCCATGGATTCCATTATGATGATGAACATGTTTAAAAACTGTCCCATGGATTCCATTATGATGATGAACATGTTTAAAAACTGTCCCATGGATTCCATTATGACAACAAACATGTTTAAAACTGTCCCATGGATTCCATTATGACTATGAACATGAACATGTTTAAATACCATTCCAGGTGTTTTATTATAACCATGAACTTTTACAGACACGTATGGTTCTGTTCCAAAAGACCATGACCTAAAAAAGGTCTGTATGATTCACTACAATGATTGCATAATAAAGCTTTAAAGTAATTTAATTACAATCATTCATTATTACTACACTTTAGCTAATATTCTTCAAGGACAAAAGAGGGGACTATTACTGAATAAAACCACTGACTTGTCAGTTGTGGATAGGAAAATCTGATACAGCCCAGAATTGCAGTACATGTAATACATTTGTCAGAGCTTTAAGTAGAGCTAACATTATTACGAATTTTATCAGTTTATCAAGTTCATATTTCCTTATGAAACAATTACTAGGCGTGATATATATGCCCGGTTGCAGCTACCCTGGTGTGGCTTTCATACTTATCTGCCATTTTCCATGCAAACAAAACAGAAGTAAAGTTTATTTGGTTGATGGAGTCAACAAAGACAAAGAGTAGTGGTGTACAACATATTACATGGATAGAGCCTCATACAAAAATTAGAACCAGTCCATACCTGTAGTTGCATACTGACTTGGTAGATCAGAGTAAATTCTTCTTATCATTTTATTACAGCACACATAAGTCTGTCTGCAATTGGGTACAAATAATATACAGGTAACTGGAACTTGGCCAAGTCATGTCTTACACAATAATATACTGATGATAAAATAAAGGCAAACCCAGCCGAGCTCACCAAGCTATGCGAAAAACCCCACTATGACAGTGATAAGAGCATATATTATTACCTTGTACATCTGTCTGTCCACTGAACTTTAGTTAAAGTTTATTTACAATTTGCTCATTTTCAGAACTTTAGTGGGGGCATATGTGTTCCATGAGCACAGTTGTATTTGTTTAGAATCTCACCTGGTACTTTACATCTTAATGCACATTTTAAGTTTGATCCATGAAAGCAAATTCCATGGAAACCATCACAAAACTCAAACCTTTCTGCATGACTTTTGAATGGTTGTGTGAAATTCACAATATTATTTCTGACACATGTGACAATATGGGTAGATTTAGCAGTTTGTGTTTCACAACAACCTCATGCCCTTTATGTGGCTGTGTGACACGTAACAATATGGGTGGATTTAGCAGTTTGTGTTTCACAACAATCTCATGCCCTTTATGTGGCTGTGTGACACGTGACAATATGGGTGGATTTAGCAGTTTGTGTTTCATAACAACCTCATGCCCTTTATGTGGCTGTGTGACACATGACAATATGGGTGGATTTAGCAATTTGTGTTTCATAACAACCTCATGCCCTTTATGTGGCTGTGTGACACGTGACAATATGGGTGGATTTAGCAGTTTGTGTTTCACAACAACCTCATGCCCTTTATGTGGCTGTGTGACACGTGACAATATGGGTGGATTTAGCAGTTTGTGTTTCACAACAACCTCATGCCCTTTATGTGGCTGTGTGACACATGACAATATGGGTGGATTTAGCAGTTTGTGTTTCATAACCTTGTGCCCTGTCTGTGGTTGTGTGACACATGACAATATTGGTGGATTTAGCAGTTTGCATTTAATAACAACTTCATACCCTGTCTGTGGTTGTGTAACACATGACAATATGGGTGGATTTAGCAGTTTGTGTTTCATAACAACATTGTGCATATTTCTGTGGCTGTGTGACATGTGACAATATGGGTGGATTTAGTATTCAATGTTATATAACAACTTTATGCCCTTTCTGTGGTTGTGTGACACGTGTGACAATAAGGGTGAATCTGGTATTTAATATTTTATAACAATTTAATGCACTTTATGAGGTGTATCATAATGGGAAGTTTCTGGCAAAACTTAATGGATCCTTCCTCAAAAATGTAAACAAAGTGTTACACTAATTCAAGTGAGTAAAAAATAGAGCTACATGTCAAAATATCAAATCTGACATTTAAATATAGACAATTAGCATACTGAATGTGCAAGTCTAAAGCACATGACCAAATATGAAACCCAGATCTGAAAGTACATAATGTGGTAGCATATCATAGCTGATGCGTGAAATGTGAAGCAAATTGCGTTTATCCCAACTGGTCAGCTTACACAACATGTGACAGCAACATGTATCCACCATATCTATCTTGTGATAATCTCATGATAGATTTAAAGTTATGCCATATTTGTAAAAAAAATTGATCAAATATTTACTAATGATGACAAGCATCTTGCTTTTCATCAAATTCAAGATGTGGACATAGGTCTTATCATGGGAGAAGTAGTGTACCTTTTTCACAGTTAGGCATGCGTTATACATGGATATATATAATACAATTAACAAAAACTACCTCAACTTAAGTTCCAGCCTCACCCCACCCACATGTGTAATATAAATATTGTAAAATTAAAAAAGACTCATCTAGGCTATAATAATCAGGTGATACATATCCCATCATGCCAATGAAAGAATGATAGTGTGCAAGAAGATTGTAGTTAAATGAAGTTCAACATGAAATATTTAGTACGACCATAGATTAATAGTGAAACTTTTAGTACGACCATAGATTAATAGTGAAACTTTTAGTAGGACCATAGAATAATAGTGAAATTATTAGTACAACCATAGATTAATACTTCCCACTTTGCAACATATTCAGTATAACATCAAGGAAAAAAATCTGTTAACACAATATGGATAAAAAAAATCTGCTTCTACATAGAACTTGTGAAAACAGTGCAGACTTCGACTAACATTAAATTGTGAAAAAAGTGTAGACACTGATTGGCTATAACAGTGGGCTTTGATTGGCTATAATTTGTGAAAGAAGTGTAGACTCTGACTGGATTTAACTTGCGAAAACAGTGCAGACTTTAAACAACTATAACTTGTGAAAGCAGTGTAGACTTTGATTGGATTTAACTTGCGAAAACAGTGTAGACTTGAATCAGCTGGAGAAATATGCTTGATTAGATTAGGATCTGTGCTGTGTGTAGACTATGACCTGGTACATGACAAATGACAAATAATAGGAACTGATGTAAATATGGTTTTAAAAAGCAAATAATTGAGAAACTGTCAGAAACATTTGTATTACAAGATTAATCTGGCAATTTATTGTCATGCATAAGTTGATTGGACTATAAAAACAAATGAGTACAATGTAGCTGGCAGTAAAACAAATGTTCAAGGACAGACACCAACTGCAGTTTGTATGCATAATGGCAGCCTGGTCTAAAAATAACTCTTATCAAACATGTTGCAGGGCTGGCATGCAATCAGCAGTTGTGCTGCAAATGATAAAAGATACATCTGCACTTGAATATTTTCGGTCTAGAGTATCAGTCCAACTGAACTTGTTACAACGAAATATTACTGACCTAGATACTTTTGTTCCCATGTTCTAGAACAAGTCCAATACTGTAAACTACTGAATACTGGTACATGTATATCTGTTTGTAAGTTGAGTCTAACAGCATACTGCACAGACCAAGATTTTCATATTTTTTACAAGCTATGCCAGAAAATAGGCAGTTTCTACTTCCCCCACATGAAAAATTAAATGGTCAGTTCCTAATTTCTGTTACACAGTTCATTTTGTTGGAGTTGTAATACATGTAATTTGTAATTAGAATATTCCTAGCTGGGTATGGAAGCATGTGCAAGCAAATACTTCAGATAATCAAGGTTTTAATGCAGGTCTAAAATAAACCGGATTTTGATTTTCAACAAAGTGTGCTTGAGTGTGTGTGTGTGAGAGAGATTTGGATATTTAATATAGCTTAAACAGTTTTGCAGTCATATTGCTACAATGTCTGCAGAGTTGGGCAGTTTATAGTGATGTCTAGCACTGGGGCATCATGCAGACATGTAGCACGATGTCCCACCCAGTCACATTATCCTGACACCAGGCCGATCAGTCCTAACACTAACCTTTTAATGCTGAGCTCCTTATAAGTCTTTGGAACAACTCAGTCATATTTGAACCAATGACCTTCCACGGAGGCAAAAACTCAAAACTATTAGTTGTTGTTGTTGTTATAAGGTTCAACGCCATTTTTCAGCACACAATAGGCTATACATGGCAGCCAGTATTATTGGTGGAGGAAGAACCCGGGAAAACCCCCGGATAGACAATGCTAATAATCTACATGTAAAAGTTCATAACTTGCAAGAAAAACTACTTTCTTCTCCTTTTTTTTCTCTTTTCTACATCACCAATTTGTTGTCCTGGTTAAACTACCCTTATCTCTTACTATCAACACTAAGAATCAAAAGGATTTTTCTCTGATTAAAGTCTGGCATGTGATGCTGAAATCTTTGCTTAAAATCCCTGTTGTCTTGGTCTGTATCCAAAAAAAAAAAAAAAAAAAAGCATAAAAGAAACCAGTGAGAATACTGAAGTTCTTTTTATCACCCATTTTGAATCCTCAAATTCTCATTGTTGCCAAGTGTGTAAGCTATAATTCAAATGTGTGTGTGTGTGTGTGTGTGTGTGTGTGTGTGTGTGTGTGTGCATGTATGTGTGTGTATGTATGCATGCATGCATAAATAGGGTTTAATATCACATTAGGCTTAACACAATCCTAACTATAAACTTCAAAGTAAATGTTAAAAAGTAAAATAGTTGAGGCAAAAAAAAATAATAGTGGTTTGATTTACAAAACTAAATTAGTTTTATAATACAACATTCCAACATGTTTTTGAATATTTCATGAAATTATGACAGAAATTATTCTCTATGTATTACTGTTACTGGAGGAGTCATGACATGTGTCACAGTGGCATAAAACTTTCTCACAGTATATTTTAAAAGTGCACATTTGCTGATATGTTAGAAGTAAATTTACAGTATAAAAGAAACCATTTTCTATGCTTCATTTTAATGTATAGTGGACCTACAGTGTTTTAAAATCAAAGTAAAATTAGCTCTCCCATCTTCACATTGAATGGCTAATTAAGCAGTGAAATGACTATTCTGATCACAATGGCTCATGGGAGATAAATCTGCAATAACAAACACAATGGGTTTAGTCTTTCATTCATGTAAGCAGCAAAGATGTTGATAATTGAAAAACCAACAGAATGAATTTCTGTTGATTATTGAGAACTTTATCCTCATTGTAGAGTAGTGACTAAAACTGACAGAATACCTGTCTCAAGTCTTACATGTACCATAATAATCATTTCAGACTTCTTACATGTACCATAATAATCAGTTGAGACTTCTTACATGTACCATAATAAATCAGTTCAGACTTATTACATGTACCATAACAAATCATTTTGGACTAATACTATGAACCATAATAAATCAACATGTACCATAATAATCAGTTCAGACTTCTTAGATGTTCCATAATAAATCATTATGGACTAATAGTATGTACCATAATAAATCATTTCATACCTCTTACATGTACCATAACAAAACATTTGGACGTTTTACATGTACCAAAATAAACATTTCAGACTTCTTACATGTACCATAATAAATTATTTTGAACTAAAAATATGTACCATAATAAATCAGTTCAGACTTATTACATGTACCATAATAAATCATTTGAACCTTTTACATGTACCATAATAATCATTCCAGACTTCTTACATGTACCATAATAAATCATTTTGGACTAATAATATCTACCATAATAAATCATTTCAGAACTCTTACATGTACCATAACAAAACATTTTTGACTTTTTACATGTATCATACAAATTATTTTGGATTCCTTTTACATGTACCATAACAAAACATTTTGCACTTCTTACATGTACCATAAATAAATATTTTGGACTTCTTAAATGTACCATAACAAATCATTTTTGTATTTCTTACATGTACCATAATAAATGATTTTGGATTTCTAAGCATGTATCACAATAATTCATTTTAGACTTCAATTTAACTTGGAATAAAATAGTATATAACCTGCTTCCTACTGAGCTGGATCATCTAAACTTTTGTGTACAAAACTATTTTCATAAACACACTTCAAATTTATTTCAACTGTCCTATAATCTGTATAACCTGAAAATTATATAATCAACAAGTTGTCTACTCTTTGTAATTTATGTGGGAATGAGGACCATAGTAAGTCTACTCATGGTAATTTATATGTGGGAATCGGGATCAAAGTCTACTCATGGTAATTTATCTGTGGGAATCTATGGAAATCATGATCATAATAAGTCTACTCTTGGTAATTTATCTGAGGGAATCGGGATCATAATAAGTCTACTCTTGGTAATTTATCTCAGTGAATGGGGATTATAATAAGTTTGCTCTTGGTAATTTATCTCAGTGACTGGGAATCAAAGTAAGTCTACTCTTGGTAATTTATTTGTGGGAATAGGGATCATAATAAGTCAACTCTTGCTAATTTATCTCAGTGAATGGGGGGTGGGGTCATAATAATGTGATTTTTGAAAATGCTGACATAATCACTATTCTGATAATGCACTCATTTCATTACAGTAATACCACAATTTTTGTACATAGAAAATAAGATAGATTTATGACATTATGACAGATATGTTAAAGAGCTACTGAACCACAATTGCCTCTCATGCGATTACCACACCCCAGCAAAGTAATTACTGAATGCCCTATACAATGATTAATATGGAGTTTACAAAGCAATACGATAAAAAGACACATGCATTTTACTATGGTGTTTACTAAGTGATACAATAAAAAGACAACTGCATTTTATTATGGGTGTTTATTAAAATTGATACAATAAAAAGACACTTGTATTTTACTATGGGTGTTTATTAAGTGATACAAAAAAAAAGACTTGCATTTTACTATGGGTGTTTACTTAGTGATACAATAAAAAGTAACTTGTATTTTAAAATGGGTGTTTACCAAGTGATAAAAGAAAGACTTGTAATTTAAAATGGGTGTTTACTAAGTGACTAAACACAACAAAGAAAGACACTTGCATTTTACTATGGGTGTTTACTAAGCGATACAATAAAAAGACACTTGCATTTTACTTTGGGTGTACACTAAGTAATACAAGAAAAAGACACTTGTATTTTAATATGGGTGTTTACTAAGTGATACAATAAAAATACACTTGCATTTTATTATGGGTGTTTATTAAAATTGATACAATAAAAAAAACACTTGCATTTTATTATGGGTGTTTATTAAGTGATACAATAAAAAGACATTTTACTATGGGTGATATGATATTTTGGAATAATTACCTACATCACACTTGCATTTTACTATGGGTGATATGATATTTTGGAATAATTACCTACAGCAAAATTTGCATTTTACTATGGGTGATATGATATTTTGGAATAATTACCTACAGCAAAATTTGCATTTTACTATGGGTGATAAGATATTATGGAATAATTACCTACAGCAAATTTGCAATTTACTATGGGTGATAGGATATTATGGAATAATTACCTGCAGCAAACTTGCATTATACTATGGGTGATA
The DNA here is from genome assembly GCA_029339505.1 of Unio delphinus. Taxonomy (NCBI): domain Eukaryota; kingdom Metazoa; phylum Mollusca; class Bivalvia; order Unionida; family Unionidae; genus Unio; species Unio delphinus. The sequence goes on from JAQISU010000042.1 coordinate 7,446,047, forward strand.
GGCTATTATGGAATAATTACCTAAAACAAATTTGCATTTTACTATGGGTGATAAGATATTTTGGAATAATTACCTACAGCAAATTTGCATTTTACTATGGGTGGTAGCATATTATGGAATAATTACCTACAGCAAACTTGCATTTTACTATGGGTGATTAGATATTATGGAATAATTACCTACAGCAAATTTGCATGTTACTATGGGTGATAGGATATTATGGAATAATTACCTATAGCAAATTTGCATTTTACTATGGGTGGTAGGATATTATGGAGTACATGTAATTACCTACAGCAAACTTGCATTATACTATGGGCGATAGGATATTATGGAGTAATTACCTACAGCAAACTTGCATTTTACTATGGGTGGTAGCATATTATGGAATAATTGCCTACAGCAAACTTGCATTTTACTATGGGTTAGAGGATATTATGGAATAATTACCAACAGCTTAGAAATAAGCGGCTTCTTCAGTTTTGTTTTTATGGTTTAACGCCATTTTTCAGCACAATATAGGCTATACATGGCGGCCAGTATTAATGGTGGAGGAAGAAACCGGACAAATCCCGGAAAGAACCACCGACCCACGAGAAGCTACTGGCAAGCTTTCTCACATAACTACATTTGCCGAACCTTAGACTCGAACACACGCAGACAGAGGTGAGATGGCAGTGGTCCGTAACGAACAACGCTTTAGACCACTCGGCCACTCGGGGCCCCAAGCGGCTTCTTCAGAACTATAAATGTGTAAATCTGATTTAGTAATTCTTGGATAACTATCTCCTGAATATGCCAAGATCTTCCAGATATATTTATCATGGTACCTGAGTTTCACATTGTTGTTGTTGTGGGGTTTAATGCCATTTTTCAGCACACGATAGGCTATACATGGCGGCAAGTATTGCTCTGATTCACATTGTAAAAAACCCTAGGTAGAATGAGTATGAAGACAAAATATATCCACACACGTATGTGTGTGTGTTATTATGGTTTCTTAACATATTTAACAAATTTGCAGTCATGTCTCGATGATGCCTGCAGTGTTGCAGTTTAAAGTGCTGTTTAATACTGGGTTATCATGACATAGACATCAGCATGACCAGTCTCAACACTAAGCTCTTTATGCTGAATGCCTAGTGAGGCAGCTGTTAGTATCATTATTGTAAGTCTTTGGTATGAATTGGTTGAACCCACACATCCTCCTGCATCTGAGATGATATATATATATATATATATATATATACACACACACACACACATATACAGACTTGTTTACACTGCAGTCATGGCGTTTCTTTTTTTTTTTTTTTTTTTTTTTTTTTTTTTTTTTTTTTTTTTAATGGTTTAACGCCATTTTTCAGCACAATATAGGCTATACATGGCGGCCAGTATTAATGGTGGAGGAAGAAACCGGACAAAGCCCGGAAAGAACCACCGACCCACGAGAAGCTACTGGCAAGCTTTCTCACATAACTACATTTGCCGAATCTTAGACTCGAACACACGCAGACAGAGGTGAGAAGGCAGTGGTCCGTAACGGACAGCGCTTTAGACCACTCGGCCACTCGGGGCCCCTCGTTTCTTTTTTTATCGGGTTTGATTGACTCAGAACATGACACCTATCATTATATACTGACATGCTACATTTAATGACTTTCTGCTTTGGTTTAAGATGGATACTGTGGTGGCCATTTTGGATGTCTTGGTACCAATTTCTTTAAGGACTAACTTATCAACACCATAAGTCTTCTGGTGAAAGCTCCATGTCTTTCTGAACAAGATAATATAATTTTCGATATGGTGGCAATGATGGCCAGATGTCAGATCAGTACCAACTGCATTTAGCACCAACTGACAACATAAGAATTCTATTAGTGAAAATCCCTGTTGATATAACAATTTATTTAGTACCATCTAAACAACATACAAATTCTATTAGTGAAAATCAATGTTAAAAACAAATGTTCATTTGGCACCAAACTGGACAAATTCTGTTAGTGAAAATCCCAATTGTTAAAACAGTTCATTAAGTACCATGTAGACAACATAAGAATTTATTAGTGAAAATCCTTGCTGATATGACCATTCATTAAGTACCATGCAGACAACATAAGAATTTATTAGTGAAAATCCTTGCTGATATGACCATTCATTAAGTAATATGTAGACAACATAAGAATTTATTAGTGAAATATCCTTGCTGATATAACCATTCATTCAGTACCAACTAAGCAACATAAGAATTTATTAGTGAAAATCCTTGCTGATATGACCATTCATTAAGTACCATGCAGACAACATAAGAATTTATTAGTGAAAATCCTTGCTGATATAACCATTCATTAAGTACTATGTAGACAACATATGAATTTATTAGTGAAAATCATTGTTGATATGACCATTCATTAAGTACCATGTAGACAACGTAAGAATTTATTAGTGAAAATCCTTGTTGATATAACAATTCATTCAGTACCAACTAGACAACATAAAAAATTTATTAGTGAAAATCCTTGCTGATATAACCATTCATTAAATACTATGTAGACAACATAAGAATTTATTAGTGAAAATCCTTGTTGATATAACCATTCATTCAGTACCAACTAGACAACATAAAAAATTTATTAGTGAAAATTCCTTGTTGATTTAGCCATTAATTAAGGAGAAGTATTGATAATATGGTGTTCATATTAGATGTCTGACAATTTCATTTCAAACAACTAGATGCAGGATGTAGGTGTGTATCAAGTTTCATGGCATGCCTCTAACTAATTTGGGAGTACACTTGTAGTAATGGACACTTAGATTGCAGACCAGGAACAGACAAATTGATGCTGTAAAAAAGGTCATCCCATGAGCTTTTCTGATCTATAACCAGTACAGCTAGAAAGTAAAACCCCTCAGTTTGAACATCATCACAAGATTCATCAAAGGGCAAGAAATATTGTATCACAAGATTCATCCAAGGGCAAGAAATGTTGTATCACAAATTCATCCAAGGGCAAAAAGTGTTGTATCACATGATTCATAAAAGGGCAAAACATTCTGTATCAAAAGATTCATCCAAGGGCAAAAAATATTGTATCACAGGATTCATGCAAAGGCAAAAAATGTTGTGACACAAGATTCATCCAAGGGCAAGCATTCTGCATCACATGATTCATCCAAGGGCAAAAATCTGGTGTATCACAGGATTCAACCCAGGGCAACAAATCATGTACCACAGTATTCATCCTAGGATAAAAATGTTGCATTATATGATTCACCCCTGGGCAAACATGCTTCATCACAGAATTCACACCAGGACAAACATGTTGTTTCCATCAATAACCTCTTAAGTGTACTGCTGCTATTTTTCTGTATCCATGAACCAGCTGGAGGAGCCTCTGCCATGAAACTTTAAATATGGTAAACCCAAACCCAACTGCCATCTTGTTCTGAATTTTAAAATAAAAAATCTTAAATACAATAGCTGGAATACAATTATTACAAGTTTCTGTTTCTAGAAAATGGGTTGGTTGTGACAACTATATTAGTAATAATGCGTCCATTTCCAAAATAATTACTGAATGCTTTACTAGATTTGACATACAGATCAGTTGTTGTAGTTGTTGTAGGGTTTAATGCCCTTTTCGGCACACAACAGACTATACATGGCGGCCAGTATTAATGGTCAAGGAAGAACCTGGGGAAAAACTCCCGAAAAGAACCACCGACCCATGAGAAGCTATTGGCAAGCTTTCTCACATGCCCACATTGGCCAAATCTGAGACTCGAACTCACGCAAACAGAGGTGAGATGGCAGTGATCAGTAACGGATTAGCACTTTAGACCACTCTGCCACTCGGGGCCACTTATATACAAATCAGTCAGCCAAGGTCAGTGTGTACCAAAACAATTCAAACCTCATGATAAAATTCTCTCTCACCTTCTTCTTTTTGTTGTTCCTTATCTTCCATTCCAAGCATTTCCATCTCCTTACGGAAGTCCACATCATTAAATTCATCTGCCTGGAATGTGTCACTCACAAACTCATTCTCATGAGGACTTTCAGCTTGCAATTCCTCCTCATGCTCCTTCCTGATTGGTTGAGGGGAAGATGTTTCTAAAAACAGAAATTTGATTGGTCTAAATGGTATATCCAGACTAGATTAATTTCTACAATAGAAAAGGAAATATGACTGAATAGAGGAAAATGCTGATTAAATTAAGATGGATGATGCATCTTGGAGCCATAAACAAATTACTAGCTGATGAGAGGTTTTCTTTGTTTCTGACTAAATCTATCCAATCTTCAAAAGTTTTAGGAGACTGAATATTCAATATTAGGCTACAAGAATTTCCAAGAATTCAAGATTAGCCATTTCTTCCTTTTAAGTGTGAAGTTAAAACCAGCTCTGATATTCTTCAGTGACAACAAGATTTTTGAATAGTTGCTATGGTGAACATAGTGAATGTCAGATTGGCAAATATTACGACCAAGTATAAAGTCTTTCTGTTGAAAAGAATATTGAATTTTTGAAGTCAAAAGCTGATTCCTTGAGGCTGAATAATAATCTGTAAAGGATCTTGTTGGTTGGATCTGTGTGATGAGGAAAATAAACTGAAAAGTATGTATTAAATGCTAGAAATCTAGTCAGAAATTGGAATAAGAAGCATGAATGAATGAAACAAAAATAAGAATTTACATGCTGTTCACAACAAAACTTCTCTTCATAAACATTAAATAAAGAAATCTATACAATAAACAAGAGACTCTTGAATACACTTGTGCTCTACTGGTCAAGAACAATTTCACTGAATTTAAGACAAGTCCAATTCTTCTATTTAAGTATGGAGTGTTAAAACCATCTCAGATATTCTCCAGCAATAAAAAAAAGCTTGTCAAATTAGCTGCTAGAAGACATAATGAATGTCAGATTGGTACAATTTTTATTTCGGACTGTAACTGACATTGACATCAGCTTTTTGGTATAAATCCCTATGACCATCCATTCTGGGTGAGTACGGACAGAAAAAGTTCTAGACAGCAAGCATGACATAATTTTGGATGGAGGATTGCACCATTTTCATTTAGGACTAACTATGTACCAATAATAAAAATGTTGGTGAAGACCCAGTGCAAAGCTGACTTTCCATTCTTAAGCACTAACAATAACAACATATACTATTAATATGGGAGATGGTAATTGAAATAATATATGGTACAAGGCCTTTGGTACATACTGCTAATATGGGAGATTGTAATTCAAATCCTATCAGATACAGTACCTTTGGTACGCAACATCCGCTCTAAGCTGTGCATGCCTGCTCAGGCACCACAGCTGAATTCAATTGTCAATCCAACATTAAATTTTGCTCAAGTCACCGCAATGAGTGCACAATGCAGTTTAACAACATCTATTTAGATATATTGCATTATAATGTCACTACTGTTTAACAAAGTCTATTCAGATTTATTGCAGTGCTCTCACTACTGTATAACAAAGTCTATTCAGATTTATTGCAGTGCTGTCACTACTGTATAACAAAGTCTATTCAGATTTATTGCAGTGCTGTCACTACTGTATAACAAAGTCTATTCAGATTTATTGCAGTGCTCTCACTACTGTATAAACAAAGTCTATTCAGATTTATTGCAGTGCTCTCAAAACTGTATAACAAAGTCTATTCAGATTTATTGCAGTGCTGTCACTACTGTATAACAAAGTCTATTCAGATTTATTGCAGTGCTGTCACTACTGTTAACACATTAAACCCTGGAGGTTTGTGCTGTTTCGCATGAAATGCAAGTAGGAAACATTTTGGGGACTATTTCTGAATGCATCATAATACATTGGCTTCCAAGCAATATTCCATTAGACCAATGCCTAGTTGTGCTAAAAAAGTGTTTTCCATTGGTTAGTTTACTGGCACATGAGCAGAAGGTGAAAAGTTGGAGTACTATTTTTTTAAATTTTTGTTTGCTTAACGGATCCATAATTTTCGTATGGAGAAGATTCTTTATTCAAAATGTCCACCTTATCCTACTTTCTGCATAAGTTCACCAGTTTGTGTGCACTTCAGACTGATCTGCTGTAGATCTGAGGCCATAAAGTGTAAAATCTGGACACAAAATCAGATTCTGACCATGGCCGAATTTTGGGTGGAAATAAAAAAAGGTCCAAAAAATTAGGATTTTCCCTCTGCATTTAGTAGTGCAACTAAAATGTCCAGATTATTTGGTATCACTGTAGATCTGAATCTGTCTAACTTTCTTATAATACACCCACTTTAGTGAATCATGCATGACCTTGACACTACAGACCATGTAAGTAGGTTACTACCTCATGCCCTGTAAACTCGGCGCTAGGGGTTAATGTGTTAAGAACGACTTCTGCAATAATGGTATTTTTTACACTACTGATGATTTTCACCAAGCAGCCATTTGAAACAAGCTGTCAGTACATTACAGTGAAACAATGTCCATAACTGATGCAGAAAAAACATAACCATGCCAATTTGGAAGTGGATAAAATCAATCATTTTACTCATTCACAGCTTCAAATTGTTTAATATGGTAAACTGAAAATCATTCAATATTTGCAGAAATTGCAGAATTCATATTTACCCAAATGGAATTATATTTGCTTAAATTTTGAGGAATGTAGAACTAATGAATTCATATTAACCAAATAGAAATTATTTGCTTAAATTTTGAAGAATGCAGAAACTGCAGAACTCTTATTTACACAAATAGATATTATTTGCTTAAATTCTGAAGAATGTAGAAACTAATAATATGGAAAATACAGTGGTTTAATCTTGTGGCATGCATAACAACTAGTTAATGATTTATTAGGTTTTAAGTTTTACAGGAGAAAGATAATGGGCAGATAATAACTCATGGTAGTCACATTTTAACATTTGGCTATAACAATGAATTGACTTAATACAGCCATTACTGAGCTACCACATTCCTGAACAAATAACTCATGTTAATCACAAGTTTTATTTATATTATAGCATTTGGCTTTAACAATGAATTGACTTAATACAGCCATTACTGAACTACCACATTTCCTGAATAATAATTTATGTCAATCACAAGTTTTATTTATCTAAAACAGCCATTACTGAACTACCACATTTCCTGAATACAGAATGCACACAAAAACAAGAAGTATGCTCAGATTTGCAATCACACAAAGTGATGGCAGATCAGGGTTAATACTGTTTGCTTTCAGTTGTAATCAGATAATGGGTAATATAGACCCTGATCTACTGGCACATAATAGGATGACAGTCCTAAACTATTTGTCATACCTACTAAATTGATTAACATAATAAACAGAATATAATCTACCCATGAAACAGCAATAATCCTTTGGGACTTTTTGCTTTGTCTCAAAAGACTACCCATGTAATGATACAGTGATATGTATCTGGTAAATTCAATATTTATGTGACATACAATATTGCCACCAGCATATAATATTCACAAAACAACATCAGAACTTAAAATAATTATGTAATGTTATACATTTATTCATTCTAACCTATTTTCAAAACTGAATGATTGACTGACTGGATTGGTTCATATGCTAACAGTTAAAGAATCCTGAAATGGATATAATGTACATATTTCAATAAAAACTCTGGACTTGTCTCTAGTCATCAAAAACTGTCAGAAGCAATGGGTAACAACATTTAAATTTGTTCAGTCCAACAACAAAGACCCTGATCTGCAATAACAGTACCGAGAATTTTTCTTTCTTCTGATTACTTGTAACAAACTGCATTCAATCAAATCAGACTGCAAATAATGTAAAAACAGATATGGGTCTGTGCAGTCTGCAGACAGACAAATTAATTCTTTTTTTAGCTACATCTAATGTACTCAAATTTTCAAATTTTCAATCAACTCTGTAGAAAAAAAGTAAATTACTACTTATGATTATTAAAGACTGATATAAGCCCATACTCCAGTCTACTACTTATGATTATTAAAGACTGATATAAGCCCATACTCCGGTCTACTACTTATGATTATTAAAGACTGATATAAGCCCATACTCCGGTCTACTACTTATGATTATTAAAGACTGATATAAGCCCATACTCCAGTCTACTACTTATGATTATTAAAGACTGATATAAGCCCATACTCCAGTCTACTATGTATGATTATTAAAGACTGATATAAGCCCATACTCCAGTCTACTACTTATGATTATTAAAGACTGATATAAGCCCATACTCCAGTCTACTACTTATGATTATTAAAGACTGATATAAGCCCATACTCCAGTCTACTACTTATGATTATTAAAGACTGATATAAGCCCATACTCCAGTCTACTACTTATGATTATTAAAGACTGATATAAGCCCATACTCCGGTCTACTACTTATGATTATTAAAGACTGATATAAGCCCATACTCCGGTCTACTACTTATGATTATTAAAGACTGATATAAGCCCATACTCCGGTCTACTACTTATGATTATTAAAGACTGATATAAGCCCATACTCCAGTCTACTACTTATGATTATTAAAGACTGATATAAGCCCATACTCCAGTCTACTACTTATGATTATTAAAGACTGATATAAGCCCATACTCCAGTCTACTACTTATGATTATTAAAGACTGATATAAGCCCATACTCCGGTCTACTACTTATGATTATTAAAGACTGATATAAGCCCATACTCCGGTCTACTACTTATGATTATTAAAGACTGATATAAGCCCATACTCCGGTCTACTACTTATGATTATTAAAGACTGATATAAGCCCATACTCCAGTCTACTACTTATGATTATTAAAGACTGATATAAGCCCATACTCCAGTCTACTACTTATGATTATTAAAGACTGATATAAGCCCATACTCCGGTCTACTACTTATGATTATTAAAGACTGATATAAGCCCATACTCCGGTCTACTACTTATGATTATTAAAGACTGATATAAGCCCATACTCCAGTCTTGATTAATATCAGATGAGAAATATAACTAAGTGTTGTAACAAGGAATTGGTAACAGAAGGACAACATACAATGCATGATGGATGCAGGGTCAAAGCATAAGCTTGGTCTTGTGGCAAAATGAGCTTTAACTGTTTCCACTCCATCTTCAAGCAGATCTCTGTATTGGGGGAAATTTGGGTGAATTTCATTGTACACTGTCACAAGGGTCTTTATGTGAACTACACTTTTAATATCGTGACTGCTGAGTCATCTCTTCTGCAAGACCATCACTCTTGACAGTCATCTCTTTTGCAAGACCATAATTGATGACAGCAGTCATCTCTTTTACAAGACCATTACTACTGACAGTCATCACTTTTGCAAGATCATCACTGACAACAGTTATATCTTTTGCAAAACCATGACTGATGACAGTCATATCTTTGACAAGACCATTACTGTTGAAAGTTGTATTTTGCAAGACCACCACTGATGACAGTCATCTCTTCTGCAAGACCATCACTATTGAAAGTTGTCTCTTTTGCAAGACCATAACTGATGACCATCATTTCTTTTACAAGCCATCACTGATGACAGTCATCTCTTTTGCAAGACCATTACTGTTGAAAGTCATTGCTTTTGCAAGACCATCATTTGCAGCATGGTAAAAGCCCCTGTACTATGGAAGACCTCGCTTGCTGTATTGTTCAACCATAACAAAGAACACCTTTTGATGGCAGTACAAAATTACAATAAAGGAGATATAAAAAATAAATATACATCTGTAGATTCTCAATTGAGGACAGTGTTGACTCTGATCAGCTGACCCATGATGCATTATGTATTAGGGTAGTTATTGTCCAGTCTTATTAATTTCGAATCAAAACTGTGCCCTGACAAGCCAGCACTTTATGAGATAATAGATACAAGTCTACATGTGTTACATCCAGATACACATTACATGTGGATTAATAAGGTAACAAGTCCTGCACAATTATTATCTATCAAGTGTCTTTTATTTCTGTACTAATCAATAACTAGAATTATTATCTATCAAGTGTCTTTCATTTAATCTGTACTAATCAATAACTAAAATAATTATCAAGTGTCCTTTATTTCTGTACTAATCAATAACTAGAATTATTATCAATCAAATGTCTTAGTTCTGTACTAATCAATAACTTGAATTATCTATCAAATGTCTTAGTTCTGCACTAATCAATAATTAGAATTATTATCTATCAAATGTATTTTATTTCTGTACAAATCAATGACTAGAATTATTATCTATCAAATGTCTTAGTTCTGTACTAATTAATAACTAGAATTATTATCTATCAAATGTCTTTTATTTCTGTACTAATCAATAATTTCAACAAGGAGCATTATACTAGGTTTACTTTTATGTTGCAATGGATTGTTGTATATCCTTAATCAAAATTTGGATTATAAAAAATAAGTTTAAAACAATGAACTGATTAAAAGATTTTCAACAGCATAATACATCAAATAAATAATAAAAGTAAGCAACATAAATGAATATCCTGCTAATATGTTGTTGTGTGAGAAACATATATCTTCACCTCTGCAAAAATAAGCATCTTTGGAATCCATTATTTCAAATATTAATGTCAAAGTAAATGTGATAGTTTAAAGTAGTATTAATTTCATTACAGTTATATCTGAAAGGTGCTGAAAAATGTCAGTTAATTTAAGCATTTTGCATTTCTGTAAACAAAAACTGGCTGAGATCTGTAGGGTTCAAGGATGCTATTAAATTCCAAAGACTACATGCACCAGAAAAAGGAACAACCATATGCTGTGTTGGACAGCATCCTGACATTCTAATGATCACATGGTAACAGCCCTTTGTTATGACCCTAAAATATCAAAAGCCAGCATGGGCTGAACTCAAGTGGAGTTCATGGCCAGGTCAAAAATGGCAGATGCAAGGTCACTCCTGGGGCTTGAAAGCTTGCCATTCCCTTACTTGAAAAGATAAAAAGCTTCTATGATTTCCTTGAGCAGGTCTCAAGACACCATTTCTACAAATGTCTGCTGTTTTAATTTATGACACGACATCTCACATAGAATGTTATGATTCCAACAAAATTTTGTACTAAATAAATTGGATATTTTCTGCATGAAATCATTTATCTTGAAGTGATCTGATTTATGCTGCTATATTTGCTTTTTAATCTCATTTTTGGAAGCTTATAGAAGGTTAGGTTTCTTGAAACTTGTATATACAATAGTCTATTCAACACAGTTCAAATGTCATTCAAGAAAGACGACTTTATTATTACTAGTTTCTATAACTTAAGTTTTTTTTTACCTTATAGGACTTGGTTAGAAATTGTGATTTTTTAATAAAAAAACACACATAAGAATTATACATAACAGTAGTTTTGCTTCACCTTGAAAAAAGATCCACTGTTCCTATTAAATGATTCCAAATTGAGGCAAAAATTTGTATCTAATAAAATTAAGGTCTTTATTTAAAATAAGTCAGAATTCTAATGATATTGGTTTAAATATGCATAATAAGAGCATTCAAAATAATAATAATAATAATAATAATAATAATAATAATAATAATAATAATAATGACTTTTTACAGCCCCTAATCTTTAAAAGCTCTAAGCACTTGACAACATCAAGGATGATATCAATACAAAAAAACCCACAAGAAACCCAGGTTCAAAGGGTTCACCATGTCTTTGTCTAATTTCAAAGGGCAATTCATTCCACATTGCTGGGCCCTGGTATGCAAAACAACTTTGTCAATATGACTTCGATTTCATAGTGGGAATAATGAGTATACGACTGTCAGAAGTGGAGCATAAGTATCTTGCTGGTGTGTACACATGGGTGAGACTGGAAAGGTATGCTGGACTGGAGTCCGTCAAAAAACATCGCTCCGAGAACACATTTTCTGTTTGATTCTAGATCAAATAGATAGCCACTGTAGGGTACAGAGCAGTGGGGAGGTGTGCTCTGATTGTTGTACTCTAAAGATGATCTGAGCTACTGTGTTTTGAACTTTTTTAAGTTTCTGGAGTAGATATTGAGATGAACCAGACAGAATCAAGTTGTAATAGTCCAATCTTGAAAGTTCTAATGAACACACAAGTGTTTTAGTGGCATCAACTGAAAAATATTTGCAAATGGAGCTGATGCATCTCATTTCAAGATATGCAGCCTTGCATATGTTCATGACATGATGGTGCAATGTGAGAGTACCGTCTAGAGTAACACCTAGGTTTTGTACTGACTGTGTGAATTTAATGCTGGTGTTGCTGATATTTATTGTTTGCGGTAAAGGCTGTCAATGAGTAAGTCTTTGTATTGTGATCAGAATGGCCTCAGTTTTATCATCATTAATCTTCAGCTTGTTACATGTCATCCATGATTTCACATCAGAAATGCACCTCTCCAGTCCTTGGATGGTAGCATCAACTTCAGTTGGGTGGTTAGACTTGTATATTTGGGTGTCATCAGCGAACAATTGGTGAGACACTGGATGATAATCTATGACACTTGAGAGTGGCTAAGTTAATAGAATGAAGAGTACAGATCCAAGAACAGACCCAAGTGAAACACCACAACATAGATCAACTGGGCAGGAGTGTATTCCATTTGCAGATCCAAAGTTAGATTTTGCTCAATCCAATGTTAAATTTTGCTATCCTCAGTAATGCTTGCACAATGCACCGAGCACTGCGTGCAATTCTACCATTCACTTAGAGGGAACATTGTTCGTGTCCTGTTTACTTAGTAGGACTTGAACACTGTAAAGCTGTATTGTGAATACAAAATACATGCTGGAGACGGTGAAATAATATATTATGGTATATTGTGTCAAATGCAGCAGACAAATCAAGGAGGGTAAGGAATGTAATTTTTCCATTATCCAAAGCAATGAGAACATCATTAAATACTTAAATACCTAGTTTCAGTACCGTGGCAAGGGCGATATGCCGACTGTACATTGTTAAAAAGACTGTTTTAATTCAAATGAGATACAATCTGGGTTAGAACCACTTTTTCTAAGTTTTTTTTTTATATGAACAGGAGATTAGAAACTGGACGGTTGTTCTTTAAATTGTTATGGTCAAATGTTGGTTTCTTCAGCAGAGGCTTTATGATTTCAGTTTTGAAAAATGATGTGAATTCCCTGGATGGGACAGAGATATTAATAACATCAGTTTGTGAAGGCAATATTGGGTCTAAGCACTCAAGCAGCAGTAATGTTGGAATTGGATAAAGTTCACAACTTTGGTGCACTCTTCATCACTGTTTTCCGTACTAATTCCATAGAGACAACTTCAAATGATGCTAACGGTTGTCGCTGAAATTCTAAATCATACCTGTATGGTGACGATGAGTCAATTGAAATTGTGTTTCAAGCATATCTCTAATGGTTTGTACTTTGTCTTGGAAGAAATTTGCAAATAGGTCTGGAAGGTCCACTGGAGAGAAGGCAGTTGGAAGTATTGTACATTTGTTCCTTGACATTATTTTGTTAGTTATCTCAAAGAGCTCTTTGCAGCTGGAACTCTCCGTGATCTTAATACTGTAGTGGGATAATTTGGCTAAATGGATTATGTGATGTTCTTCTTAGTGGCTTCATTGATTTGTTTATAAATATGGAGTCTGGTGGAAAGCCAAAGCCTCTCTGCTTTACGACTGTCTTTTAGCAGTGCAAAGCTGGTCCCTAATACTGCTATATCGCGAAGAACACTTTTTTTTTTAAATTTTAAATTTTTAAAATTGATACTCTGTGCTTGGTGGCTGGGTAAATAATGCATATATTTTTTCATCATGTGGGTCAAATACTCCAGTATTTTCATTTTTGACTTTGCCACTCATGAAAATGTGAAGTTTTAAGTCAAATGATGAAATGTAATTCACTCATTACAAGTAAAAGCATGAAATATATCATGAACTTTGACAAATTTGTTTTTTTAAAAACGAAAATATAATAATTTTAGACATCCATATGCCAAACAATAGATCACCTTAAAATTTAATCAGCAGGTCATTATAAAAAAACACACTTAAATCTTTCTATTTTTCATCAAAACATTTCTTTCACTTAATTCGTCAAACATTAATGTGGAGTTTTCATTATAAAGAGACTTACTGAACAAAAGTGTAAGGTCAAGATTATTACAAATCAATTTTACAATCAATATTCAGTAAATTGTAGCCACATGTTTTTCTGCTTTGTTTATTCATTAATTTCATCAATGACCTTGACATCTGATCCCTTGAACTCATATTCAGTAGACTTTCTTCTTAACCCAAATGCAAGCAATCCACAAAGTTTAGTCCAGTTGTGCGATTCATAAATAATGTTATTGTGCCGAAACCAGATTTCTTCTTTTGGGCTCAGTGGCTTTAAAACTTTGATCTCAAAAGTGATAGACTTGTTTCTAACCAATTCACCCATAAAGTTTGGTAACTGTACATGATGCAATTACTCTGCAGAAAGCATTCTACTTCTTTCAGTCACAGTGACCTTGATCTATAACTTTTACCCTATCAACAATGGATTTCTTCTGAACCATAACTGAAAACCATTCACAAAGCTTGCTCCATGTTTGGGTTGTAGAATTCATATTACTGTGTGGAAACCATATTCTGTCTTCAGACACACTGACTTTGATGTTTTACCATACAATCAATAGGCAGAGTCCTGAGCTGAGTGTAAACCATACAGGCAGTTCAATCCACACCTGTTGTTGTTGTGTTTAACACCATTTTTCAGCATACAATAGGCTATACATGGCGGCCAGTATTAATGGTGGAGGAAGAACCCGGGAAACACCCTGGAAAGAACCACTGACACACGAGTGCTACTGGCAAGCTTTTTCACATACCCACATTGGCCAAATCTGAGACTCGAGCCCACACAGACAGAGGTGAGATGGCAGTGATCCGTAATGAAGAGCCCTTTAGACCACTCAGAGCCCCCAATCCACACCTATGATGTGAAGCTAATGTTATGGCATTGAAACAACTTTTCTGTTTCAATTTAGTGATGATGATGACCTTGGATGCCAAAATCAACAGGCCACAATTTGCTAACTCAAGATGGTGAATATGAGTTATTGTGTACACTCAAAACTGTAAAACAGATGGATAGACATCCTAAAAGTCCATGCCATACATGGGCATATAAAAAGCAAATTTATTAAAATAGGTTGTTGTTGAAGAGTTTAGCACCATTTTTCAGCACATGATAGGCTATAAATGGTGGCCAGTAATAATGGTGGAGGAAGAACCCAGGGAAAACATCAGAAAAGAACCACCGACCCAAGAGAAGCCACTGCATGGCAAGCTTTCTCACACACACACATCTGACACTCAGACTCACGCAGACAGAGGTAAGATGGCAGTGATCCATAACGGAGACCACAGACCATTTGGCCACTTGGAGGGGAGTGGGTCTTTCAAATAAGTACAGTGTCAGTACACTAATTGGTCCAATCAGCTATTGTTGCATGGTTGTAGTTGTTAAGAAAATTGTTAATATTTTTTTCTCAGATTTTCCCTTGAGATTTTCTAACAAGTGGAGATGTCACTCACATTCAATAGAATGTCTAAACAGAAAATAAAATGCCTTTTGGCCTTTGTGTAGGATGAGACAGCAAACAGATGTGAATTGAAAATTTTGAAACTTTGCAATATATTAACATGTGACTACAGATATCTGTTCAGAGCAAATTTAGTATTACATGTATCAAGGTCAAAATGAGACTTAAAATCTGGTATATCACAGAGAAATAGATTTAGGTTACTCCACAAAAGGCATATTTCTACATGAATTAAAAAATTTGTAAATTTTTTTCTTTACTGCCAATTAAAAAAGACTTCAAGCTATTAGAAATACACAAAAGAATCAGGTACATACTGCCTATGCTGTCATTAATCTAGGAACACACATAGCCTGACAAGCCTGCCATATCATGGGAATGTTTTTGCATATTCAAAGGTGTTGGTTCATTATCTCTTCTTGGGGTAAAATGTCCCATTATATTTTATAGGGATGAAGATGCTGAAAATAATCTGGCCAGATTCAGCAATGAAATTTCATTCTTACTTGTAAGCATAACAGTTATCATAATGACTGTCCACTTTATAGAACAGTACTCATTTGTAATAGAAACCTGGATCATGTGTGTTCAAAATCTATATGCGCGATAACTCTGAATAAAGAAATAGCAATAAATTATTACACTGATAAAACGAGAGAGAGAGAGAGAGAGAGAGAGAAAGAGAGAGAGAGAGAGAGAGAGAGAGAGAGAGAACCAATTACATAACTGACTGATACATTACTGGACCTGTATCAATAAAAAAACACTATAATGACAAGTACCATATATCAGATAACACTATAACAACCTGTATCATATAACAGATAACAATATCACTATATTTCCCCCCAGCTATATAAAATAATATATCATATACCCAATACTGCAAGTCACAGCATGATAGAAGATAAAACTGTGTTCCAATAATAAAGATAGAGTTTATGAAGAACAGGGAACAGAGGGGTTTAGCAAATTGTATCATACTATAACATGATACATATATTATCTAGACAAAAAGAGCAATACACCAACTTAGTAAGTATGGTAAACATGCTGCAATTTGAGGGGTAAACATGCTGCAAATTGATGGGTAAATATGCTGCAATTTGATCAGCATAAAGGGAGTGCAATGTCCTTGAAAAATCCTTATCATGTGAAGTTAAATTGGTGAATGCCAACCAGTGCTTAATTATTTAGGTCAGACAGTACTGTACAATCCCTAGGAGATCTTGAACTGGTTTAATGAATGATTCCAATCTCTCCCTTCTCTTTCAAGTCAAACGCAGTGTCCCATTGATACCTAACAAATTCATCAAATAATTTAACCTCACTTATTACAGCATGCTATTTATGGAAAATAAATCTCTTGATTAAAAATGACATGGTGACATGAATCAAAATATGAAAAATATATCTTTGCAAGTACAATCACATGATCTCAGTTAAATAAAATTGTTTTCAAAGCAAGAATGATATTTGACAATGGTCAACACATAAAAATACACCATAAGCATTTATGAATAAATTACAATTTAACTCACTGATCCAATCAGTGGCTCAGCTTTAAGAAATGAATTTCAAAGCTGGGGTGGGTTCAGGAATTCAACCTGAGTGGGTTCAATGATGAAAAGTTTATTTTTCATTTTTCTTCAGTGTCTTTTGCCAAAAAATACTTGCCCTCATGGGGTGGGGTGGTGGAGCCTCTAATTTTTTTTACTCTTTAAACTCCTGCTTGTTAATCAAAGTATTATCATCTAGCTATCAAATCTTTATTTATTAAAACAGCAAAACTTAATTTTCTTTATTACAAAGACTGATCTCTGAAGCAATTCATTATATATATATATATATATATATATATATATATATATATATATATATATATATATATATATATATATATATACAAAAAAAATGAGTTGTACACTAAATTTTACCAAAATGCTTAATTATTTAGAGAAGTGCATTAATGCAAATTTTGATTTGCATTTTATTTATCTTGAAGGTCATCAGTAACTGAGACAGAAACAGGATTATAAATTACTTGTCAGTCAGAGTAGGTACATGCCTGTACAAATCCATTACTGCCTTTGTGAGGACCAAAATGTCACCAAGTAATATTTTGCCCCACCTCATCTCAATGCTTCCAGTTTTGATTGGCCAATCTGTAGGTTAATTTATTTGAACTTCTGACCTGCTTTTCTATTTCCTAGGCATGACATTAACAAATAATATGCTGAAAGGGCTGTTTAAAACTAACCAACCAACCATCTCTGCCTTGTTTTGCTTGACTTGGCACCCGAGTAAACTAAATGTGTCAAAAATGTCAAATATAATCTATTTTATAAATTTCTTATTTATTATAAGATTCATATATGATCTAGGGTAAACCTTGAATCTTTATGTTTTACAGTCAAATGGAGTCCTTATGATTACTGTACTTGTATATAGTGAAAACTGCTGTCATCTAGCAAAATCAGTGCCCTGCCATTTTGTTATGTGTATGAGACTCCATGTTTTACAACAATGAATGAAGGCTTCTTCTAATTAATATAAATTAACAACTTTGCACAATAAAATGGACTATTTAATTTTTTAATGCATTAAGGATCTAAATAACAAATAAGTGGATACATGTTTGTGAATGTTAAGTGTTTCTTTTCAAAAGAACTATATCCATAAAAAGTAACAGCTGGTAAATAAATACTGATTATATGTTATTAGAATAGGTAAAAAAAAATACCTATGATATGTCATTACAGCAGAAAAAATAAATACCTATTATATGCTATTACAGCAGGTAAAGGGGGCCCAGAGTGGCTGAGTGGTCTAAAGCGCTCTCCGTTACAGATCAATGCCATCTCACCTCTGCGTGGGTTCGAGTCTCAGATTCAGCCAATGTGGGTATGTGATAAAGTTTGCCAATAGCTTCGCATGGGTCAGTGGTTCTTTTCGGGGCTTTTCCCAGGCTCTTCCTCTACCATTATTACTGGCCACCATAGCCTATCATGTGCTGAAAAATAGTGATAAACCCTACAACAACAACAAAAACAGCAGGTAAAATAAATACCTATTATACGTTATAAACATGCAACATATGCCCTTGTCAACACTGCATTAAGACCTTACAGAGGCTGCCAAGGTTTCCTATGCATGAAGATGCAGAGGTGGCCCAGGTTTCCTATGCATGAAGACCTTACATAGGCTGCCCTGGTTTCCATGAAGACATTACAGTCTGTCATGATTCAATAAGCATAAAGACCCTACAGAAGCCGCCATGGTTTCTTATAATTAAGGCCTTACAGAGACTGCCATGGTTTCCATGAAGACATTATAAAGACTGCCATGGTTTCCTATATATGAAAACCTTACAGAGGTTGCCATAGTTTTCTATGCAAGAAGACCTTACAGAGGCTGTCCTGGTTTCCATGAAGACATTATAGAGGTTGCCATGGTTTCCTATGCATGAAGACCTTAAGAGACTGCCATGATTTTCTATGCATGAAGATCTTACAGAGGATTTCATGGTTTTCCATGCTCAAGGACCTTACAGAAGCTGTCCTAGTTTCCATGAAGACATTACAATAGCTGCCATGGTTTCCATGAAGACAAACCAGAGGCTTTCAAGGTTTCCTATGCTCAAGGACCTTACAGAGGCTGTCCTAATTTATGGATCAGGAGGTAGTAGCCTACATCCAAGCTCTGTAGCATCAAGATCATTTAAAATACACTAAAGTGGATGGTATTATAGAAAGGTAGACAGATGTAGCTCTATGATGATACCAAATAATCTGGACTTTCTACCTGCACTACCAAATACAGCGAGCAAAATGTCATGTTTATGACCCATTGTTTTCCTACCAAACATTTGCCTATGGTCAGAATTCGATTTTGTGTCCAGATTTTAGACTTTTTGGCCTCAGATCTAATGCAGACCAGTCTGAACAACACACAGACAGGCAAAACTTGCCAAAAAAATAGGATAAGATGGGTTTTTGGAATAAAAGGTGGCTTGGATACAAAAATAATAGACCTGTTCAGCAAAAAAAAAAAAACAACCCAAAAAACAACTCTTTCGCTTCTGCTCATGCATGAGCAAAATAGCCAAGGAAAAACAACATTGCTAACACAATTAGGCATTAGGTTAACTGGAAATCAATGTAATAGCATGTATTCAGAAATAGCCCCAACACACACACAAAAATGTGTTTCCTACTCACATTTCAGGCAAAAATGACAAAATCCTCTAAAAGGTAATGAGTTCAAGCAGATTTAAATAGATATCAGTCTAGAGTCTCTGACTGAAATACCATTTTCTAATTTTAAATGACTGTAAAGAAATAAATTTAAAAACAACTAATATACAATATATATATATATATATATATATATATATATATATATATATATATATATATATATATATATTAATTATCAGAACTAGGTAGTTTGTTTTATACATACTAATTAATATCAGCTGAAATTGAATCCAGACTACAGATTTGAACATGCTTCATTACTAACAAGTATACATACTATGGGAGGTAACTCTCTGATAGGAAGTTAAGCAACATTTTAGAGTTAATTGTCATTGAACTTGTACATCTAGATTTATGTGTCATAATACATCTTTAATAAAATATCTCAAGGACTTTAAAGTAAGTTAAAGCAAAAGTGTGAACATGTACCAAATCACTCTTTTTTGGGGCAAATCAAGCTCTTATTTTATGATAATGCATTTTATTTAAAAACAATGAAACCTAATTTCCAGGCTAGAATAATGTCATCTGATACCAATCAGCATTACACATGGATATAATGGAGAATTGGAATATGGAGTACTGGAATATAATGCAGTATTGGAATCTAATGGAGAATTTGAAATATAATGAAGTATTGAAATATGATGGAGTTTTGTAATATAATGAAGTATTGAAATAAAATGGAGTTTTGGAATATAATGAAGTATTGAAATAAAATGGAGTTTTGGAATATAATGAAGTATTGAAATATAATGGAGTTTTGGAATATAATGGTGCATTGGAATATAACGGATTATTGAAATATAATGGATTATTGAAATATAATGGATTACTGGAATATAATGGATTACTGGAATATAATGGAGTATATGGATTATTGGAATATAATGGAATATTGGAACATAATCGAGCATTGGATTATAATGGAGTAACCTCAAGAGCAAGAGTTATCACTAATCTATCAAGTGAGAAAAGAGGTTTATATTATTGTATTTTATTTTTAAGATAACTGTGCAAATGTTTGGTTGGCCAATATGGGTTTAACCATCTTTTGGCACATCAGAGGCTAAAAATGGTTGGCGGTATATCTGGGAGGAAGAACAAGGGAACTCCCCTGGAAGAACCACCATTCCATGTGAAACTATTGGCAAGCTTTCTCAACACCCACATTGAGATATCAGTGATCTATACAGATGAGCACCATAGACCACTTGCCACTCAGGATTCCCTGGGCAAATGGTGCATTGATATGTGTAAACTTGGTAGAATAATTAAACCTCACTTAATGGACATCTCCATACAAAAGATACCCAGTTATAAAGGACAGCATTTACAAATCCATATTTTGAATTTTACTTAAATATTATAGATGTCAAATGATTATAAAAGGGTAAAAAGGCAAAGAATGGATTTGACAGTTTTCTTGTAAGAAAATACAACTTAAATGCAAAAAAATCTTCAAACATGTAATTCTATCCAAAGATAATTTGGTTATTTTGCATTCCTTATATTCTGAAACTTGGAAATGCAATGTTACTATAAAACATACACATTTGGTAATATTGTAAAAATATTCTCTTCCCTCACTACTAGCAAAACTGATTGGCCACATAAATGACACTGAGTACAGGACCAGCACAAGCTACCACATCAATGACACTGAATACAGGACCAGCACAAGCTACCACCTCAATGACACTGAATACAGGACCAGCACAAGCTACCACATCAATGACACTGAGTACAGGACCAGCACAAGCTACCACATCAATGACACTGAATACAGGACCAGCACAAGCTACCACATCAATGACACTGAGTACAGGACCAGCACAAGCTACCACATCAATGACACTGAATACAGGGCCAGCACAAGCTACCACATCAATGACACTGAATACAGGACCAGCACAAGCTACCACCTCAATGACACTGAATACAGGACCAGCACAAGATACCACATCAATGACACTAAATACAGGACCAGCACAAGCTACCATATCAATGACACTGAATACAGGACCAGCACAAGCTACCACATCAATGACACTAAATACAGGACCAGCACAAGCTACCACATCAATGACACTGAGTACAGGACCAGCACAAGCTA
Source organism: Unio delphinus (assembly GCA_029339505.1). NCBI lineage: Eukaryota > Metazoa > Mollusca > Bivalvia > Unionida > Unionidae > Unio > Unio delphinus. The sequence goes on from JAQISU010000042.1 coordinate 7,467,996, forward strand.
CCACATAAACGACACTGAATACAAGACCAGCACAAGCTACCACATCAATGACACTGAATACAGGACCAGCACAAGCTACCACATCAATGACACTGAATATTTGACCAGCATAAACTACCACATAAATGACACTAAATACAGGACCAGCACAAGCTGCCACATAAATGACACTAAATACAGGACCAGCACAAGCTACCACATAAATGACACTAAATACAGGACCAGCACAAGCTACCACATCAATGACACTGAATACAGGACCAGCACAAGCTACCACATCAATGACACTGAATACAGGACCAGCACAAGCTACCACATAAATGACACTGAATACAGGACCAGCACAAGCTGCCACATAAATGACACTAAATACAAGACCAGCACAAGCTACCACATAAATGACACTAAATACAGGACCAGCACAAGCTACCACATCAATGACACTGAATATTTGACCAGCATAAGCTAATACATAAATGTCACTGAATACAGGACCAGCACAAGCTACCACCTCAATGACACTGAATATTTGACCAGCATAAACTACCACATAAATGACACTAAATACAGGACCAGCACGAGCTGCCACATAAATGACACTAAATACAGGACCAGCACAAGCTACCACATAAATGACACTAAATACAGGACCAGCACAAGCTACCACATCAATGACACTGAATACAGGACCAGCACAAGCTACCACATAAATGACACTGAATACAGGACCAGCACAAGCTGCCACATAAATGACACTAAATACAGGACCAGCACAAGCTACCACATCAATGACACTGAATACAGGACCAGCACAAGCTACCACATCAATGACACTGAATACAGGACCAGCACAAGCTACCACATCAATGACACTAAATACAGGACTAGCACAAGCTACCACATCAATGACACTGAATATTTGACCAGCATAAGCTACCACATAAATGACACTAAATACAGGACTAGCACAAGCTACCACATAAATGACACTGAATACAGAACCAGCACAAGCTACCACATCAATGACACTGAATATTTGACCAGCATAAACTACCACATAAATGACACTGAATACAGGACCAGCACAAGCTGCCACATAAATGACACTAAATACAGGACCAGCAGAAGCTACCACATAAATGACACTAAATACAGGACCAGCACAAGCTACCACATCAATGACACTGAATATTTGACCTGCATAAGCTACTACATAAATGTCACTGAAAAACAGGACCAGCGTTAGCTGCCACATAAATATCACTGAATACAGGGCTGGCACTAGCTGCCACATAAATATCACTGAAAATACAGGGCTGACAATAGTTGCCACATACATGGCATTGAATACAGAGCCAGCACCAACTACCACAAAGACTCTACTACTTTATAATTATCATTTAAATCTGCTTTTGAATTTTATTTGTATTGGTAGGTGAGAAGTGGAATGAACATAACATTATTTAACTAAAGCCAGACACACACAAAGTTTGCATAGAAACAAGACTTAGCATAAAAGATAGCAGCAAACAGGTTTGGCAGATACTGATGTACCTCCATCCCCTATTTAAATCAGAAGAAAAACAACCCCATTTCTTATGAAGTACAATGAAACCTTTCCATAAGCATGCATTCAATGAACCATAAGGTTTGTCCTTTATATTCAGGTGTTCCCTATTCAGAGGTTAATATACATGAACAGTTAAAAATATGGCTTATAAATGCCATTCCCTATTTTCAGTGTGCTATTTATTATGATGTCCTCATTCCTTATTACCAGGTGTGCTATTATATGATGTCTTCATTCCCTATTAAAAGGTGTGCTTATTATATGATGTCCTCATTCCTTATTACCAGGTGACCTATTATATGATGTCCTCATTCTATATTATCAGTTGTGTTTTTATATGATGTCCTCTAAAGCAGTGGTCACTTTCTGTCATACAATTTCTAAGTGCACATTTTTTTATTTTTAACTTACTTGACTTGCAATGCAAGACATTAGTAAAGTCAATCAAGAAATCAGATTACAGGTATAGGTACACATGCCAGTTTACAAAGCTAAAGCCATAACATTCATAAAATGACAACTTGATCTCGTCAACACTTTTGTTTCCTGTTTTTTAAGGTTACAAGTCAGGTATACTGTTTGAAAGTCAAGACCTCAAACCAGTCAATATGGACAAAATGTTTACATTTTCTCATATAAAATGCACTACATTTGTTCAAATGCTTATTGATTGTGGGCATTTTGTTGCTCCTAAAATTATCTGTAAGAAGTGCAAGGTAATCTGCCAATTATTTACATATTGTATCAAACCAGTCTATTATTAGAACTAAACGCCTGAACCTGCATTTTTCAATCAAAGTTTGGTTCCACTTCAAGGAGTATGCTGTAAACAACCACTTTACTGATATTCAAAGCTTGACCTATTTTCATTAATAAAATTTAAACTATTTTAATTCTAAATAAAGTAACCAGAGTACAGTGATCATACTCTTTGTTGCTTAACTGGGAATAAACGTGATCTGGCATGAAGCCAACCCTTCACAATAAAACTTGAAAGAACTGACTGTCAAGGTATTTTCATGGCTGTAATTACACATCAAAATCAACATTCACCAGGTGACAGTAAACACTCACCTGGTGGAAACTTTTGAATAAAAGAAATGTAGATCTTTAAGCATTCATTATAAACAAAGAAATAAAAATCATAATCTTTAGCTATCGCAGTAAAGAAATAAAAAAGTAGATCTCGAATAATCATTTGCTAAAAAAAAGAAAACAAAAGAACTTGAGGATGATTAAAAGTCATATGGAAAGCAAAAAGCCAAATGCATCGTCTAGGCCTTTTGAAAAGCAACACCATCATTTCAGACAAAAGATATGATTTGTCATGCAGTTCCTAAGCTGATAAAATGATGTAATTGATGACAATCCTCAGCTTGCATTATTCTGCGTTCATTGTGCAAAACGTCTATTCATAGCAATAATCTAGTTTTCACTAAATTCTTCAGAGATCACAGAAAACATCCTATAGCTTTCAAAAATGTAGGTTTTTATAGCATAAAAAATGTTGATGAATTTAAACTGGCATTAACATTATCCATCTATTTTTGAATAAGTGTCCACCCCCAACCAAAGCAAATAAAACAGCATACAAAATTAATAAATTAAACATTGACTATTATGTACAAAAAGATAATAACGGATTTTTTAAATACATAGTAATCTACAAAAAAGTATCAATATTAGATTTTAGAAAATTAGTTTCATGCACAACCAATTACATTACTTCAATTGTTTTGTTTGTTTTTTATGGTTTAACGCCATTTTTCAGCACATTATAGGCTATACATGGCGGCCAGTATTATTGGTGGAGGAAGAACCCGGACAAACCCCGGAAAGAACCACCGACCCACAAGAAGCTACTGGCAAGCTTTCTCACATAACTACATTTGCCGAATCTTAGACTCGAACACACACAGACAGAGGTGAGATGGCAGTGGTCCGTAACAGACAGCGCTTTAGACCACTCGGCCACTCGGGGCCCCTCATTTGTAGAAGGCAGCATAAAAATTTATTTTATTTACAAATAACAGCATACTAGTTTTAATAAATTTGGTACAACTTTAATTTGTCAAGGCTATTGCTTTTACAACTTAAAAACTGGCCATTAGAAATCACTTATGGATCAAACATTTCATTTCTCAAGCGCCATTAGAAGTCTAAATGAATATACCATTAGAAAGAACATGAAAATAAAAGTACATACCAAAATCAAGCTGTTTGAAACTTTCACCCATATCTTGTGTATGATGACATCTGAGCACTAAATGTGCTTCAATTTCAAATTTATTTTTCTAGACTCTCATTTTTCTGTATGAATTGGAAAATGGTGAGTTTCAATTTCCAACTTTATTTTCCTAAAATCTAGTTTATGCCAATACTGGTGTCTGTTTACTACCAGCTTGTCAAACAACAGCAAAGACACAAATAAAAATGTGTTCATTTAACATGGATGCCCCAACCAAAATGAAGTGTTCATAAAATATGGATCCCCAACCAAAATGATGTGTTCATACAACATGGATGCCCCAACCAAAAAATGCAATTTAGGAGTAAAGTTCAATGTCAAACACTGACCATAATATCATATAATCTTGTCACAGAACTGAGAAAATCAGGTCTTGGTAACATCTAATACATACTGTGAAACCTGTCTTGTAAGACCACTGCTGTCAGAACACCTATCTTCAAAGACCATATTCTCAGCGCACAAATTTAATGATGATATAGCATTGAGACCTGTATTGAGAGACCACATGTCTTGAGAGACCATAATTTTATGACAGGATGGTCTTTCAAAACAGGTTATACTGAACTTGGTTGCAAACCATGAAGTCCTTTGAAAATTACTGAGCAGAAATCAAATCTATAATGGACTGCTTGAAACCCATACTGTATATTCAATTTTTAAAACCCATATCAGTGTTTACAACCCATTATGTATATTTTGTTCGAAACACATATTGTACAATCTGTGTTTGAAACTCATACTGTATATAGTGTTTAAAATCAATAATGTATATAGTGTTTGAAACTCATACTGTATATAGTGTTTGAAACTCATACTGAATATAGTGTTTGAAACTCGTACTGTATATAGTGTTTGAAACTCTTACTGTATATAGTGTTTGAAACTCATACTGTATATAGTGTTTGAAACTCATATTGTATATAGTGTTTAAAATCAATAATGTATATAGTGTTTGAAATCCATACTGTATATAGTGTTTGAAATCCATACTGTATATAGTGTTTGAAACTAATACTGTATATAGTGTTTGAAACTCATATTGTATATAGTGTTTGAAATCCATACTGTATATAGTTTGAAATCCATACTGTATATAGTGTTTGAAATCCATAATGTATATAGTGTTTGAAATCCATACTGAATATATTCTTTAAAACAGATACTGCATATTGTGTTTGAAACTGATACGGTATATAGTGTTTAAAATGAATAATGTATATATAGTGTTTGAAACCCATACTGTATATAGTGTTTGAAATCCATACTGTATATAGTTTGAAATCCATACTGTATATAGTGTTTGAAATCAATAATGTATATAGTGTTTGAAATCCATAATGTATATAGTGTTTGAAATCCATAATGTATATAGTGTTTGAAATCCATACTGTATATAGTGTTTGAAATCAATAATGTATATATAGTGTTTGAAACTCATACTGTATATAGTTTGAAACTCATACTGTATATAGTTTGAAATCCATACTGTATATAGTGTTTGAAATCAATAATGTATATAGTGTTTGAAATCCATAATGTATATAGTGTTTGAAATCAATAATGTATATATAGTGTTTGAAACTCATACTGTATATAGTTTGAAACTCATACTGTATATAGTTTGAAATCCATACTGTATATAGTGTTTGAAATCCATACTGTATATAGTGTTTGAAATCCATAATGTATATAGTGTTTGAAACTCATACTGTATATAGTGTTTGAAACTCATACTGTATATAGTGTTTGAAATCCATAATGTATATAGTGTTTGAAATCCATACTGTATAAAGTGTTTGAAATCCATACTGTATATAGTGTTTGAAACTCACACTGTATATAGTTTGAAACTCATACTGTATATAGTGTTTGAAACTCATACTGTTTATAGTGTTTGAAACTCATACTGTATATAGTGTTTCAAACTCATACTGTATATAGTGTTTGAAATCAATAATGTATATATAGTGTTTGAAACCCATACTGTATATAGTGTTTGAAATCCATACTGTATATAGTTTGAAATCCATACTGTATATAGTGTTTGAAATCAATAATGTATATAGTGTTTGAAATCCATAATGTATATAGTGTTTGAAATCCATAATGTATATAGTGTTTGAAATCCATACTGTATATAGTGTTTGAAATCCATACTGTATATAGTGTTTGAAATCCATACTGTATATAGTGTTTGAAATCCATAATGTATATAGTGTTTGAAATCCATACTGAATATATTCTTTAAAACAGATACTGCATATTGTGTTTGAAACTGATACGGTATATAGTGTTTAAAATGAATAATGTATATATAGTGTTTGAAACCCATACTGTATATAGTGTTTGAAATCCATACTGTATATAGTTTGAAATCCATACTGTATATAGTGTTTGAAATCAATAATGTATATAGTGTTTGAAATCCATAATGTATATAGTGTTTGAAATCCATAATGTATATAGTGTTTGAAATCCATACTGTATATAGTGTTTGAAATCAATAATGTATATATAGTGTTTGAAACTCATACTGTATATAGTTTGAAACTCATACTGTATATAGTTTGAAATCCATACTGTATATAGTGTTTGAAATCAATAATGTATATAGTGTTTGAAATCCATAATGTATATAGTGTTTGAAATCAATAATGTATATATAGTGTTTGAAACTCATACTGTATATAGTTTGAAACTCATACTGTATATAGTTTGAAATCCATACTGTATATAGTGTTTGAAATCCATACTGTATATAGTGTTTGAAATCCATAATGTATATAGTGTTTGAAACTCATACTGTATATAGTGTTTGAAACTCATACTGTATATAGTGTTTGAAATCCATAATGTATATAGTGTTTGAAATCCATACTGTATAAAGTGTTTGAAATCCATACTGTATATAGTGTTTGAAACTCACACTGTATATAGTTTGAAACTCATACTGTATATAGTGTTTGAAACTCATACTGTTTATAGTGTTTGAAACTCATACTGTATATAGTGTTTCAAACTCATACTGTATATAGTGTTTGAAATCAATAATGTATATATAGTGTTTGAAACCCATACTGTATATAGTGTTTGAAATCCATACTGTATATAGTTTGAAATCCATACTGTATATAGTGTTTGAAATCAATAATGTATATAGTGTTTGAAATCCATAATGTATATAGTGTTTGAAATCCATAATGTATATAGTGTTTGAAATCCATACTGTATATAGTGTTTGAAATCCATACTGTATATAGTGTTTGAAATCCATACTGTATATAGTGTTTGAAACTCATACTGTATATAGTGTTTGAAACTCATACTGTATATAGTGTTTGAAATCCATAATGTATATAGTGTTTGAAATCCATACTGTATAAAGTGTTTGAAATCCATACTGTATATAGTGTTTGAAACTCACACTGTATATAGTTTGAAACTCATACTGTATATAGTGTTTGAAACTCATACTGTTTATAGTGTTTGAAACTCATACTGTATATAGTGTTTCAAACTCATACTGTATATAGTGTTTGAAATCAATAATGTATATATAGTGTTTGAAACTCATACTGTATATAGTTTGAAACTCATACTGTATATAGTGTTTGAAACTCATACTGTTTATAGTGTTTGAAACTCATACTGTATATAGTGTTTGAAATCCATAATGTATATAGTGTTTGAAATCCATACTGTATATAGTGTTTGAAACTCATACTGTATATAGTGTTTGAAACTCATACTGTATATAGTGTTTGAAACTCATACTGTATAGTGTTTGAAATCCATACTGTATATAGTGTTTGAAACTCATACTGTATATAGTGTTTGAAACTCATACTGTATATAGTGTTTCAAACTCATACTGTATATAGTGTTTAAAATCAATAATGTATATAGTGTTTGAAACTCATACTGTATATAGTGTTTCAAACTCATACTGTATATAGTGTTTGAAATCAATAATGTATATATAGTGTTTGAAACTCATACTGTATATAGTGTTTGAAATCCATACTGTATAGTGTTTGAAATCCATACTGTATATAGTGTTTGAAACTCATACTGTATATAGTGTTTGAAATCCATAATCTATATAGTGTTTGAAATCCATAATTTATATAGTGTTTGAAATCCATACTGTATATAGTGTTTGAAACTCATATTGTATATAGTGTTTGAAACTCATACTGTATATAGTGTTTGAAATCCATACTGTATATAGTGTTTGAAACTCATACTGTATATAGTGTTTGAAACTCATACTGTATATAGTGTTTGAAACTCATACTGTATATAGTGTTTAAAATCCATACTGTATATAGTGTTTGAAACTCATACTGTATATAGTGTTTGAAACTCATACTGTATATAGTGTTTGAAATCAATAATGTATATATAGTGTTTGAAACTCATACTGTATATAGTGTTTCAAACTCATACTGTATATAGTGTTTGAAATCAATAATGTATATATAGTGTTTGAAACTCATACTGTATATAGTGTTTGAAATCCATACTGTATAGTGTTTGAAATCCATACTGTATATAGTGTTTGAAACTCATACTGTATATAGTGTTTGAAATCCATAATCTATATAGTGTTTGAAATCCATAATTTATATAGTGTTTGAAATCCATACTGTATATAGTGTTTGAAACTCATACTGTATATAGTGTTTGAAACTCATACTGTATATAGTGTTTGAAATCCATACTGTATATAGTGTTTGAAACTCATACTGTATATAGTGTTTGAAACTCATACTGTATATAGTGTTTGAAACTCATACTGTATATAGTGTTTAAAGTCAATAATGTAATAGTGTTTGAAATCCATACTGTATAGTGTTTGAAACTCATACTGTATATAGTGTTTGAAACTCATACTGTATATAGTTTGAAACTAATACTGTATATAGTGTTTGAAATCCATACTGTATATAGTGTTTGAAATCCATAATGTATATAGTGTTTGAAATCCATAATGTATACATAATGTTTGAAACCCATAATTTATATAGTGATTAAAACCCATAATGTATACAGTGTTTGAAATCCATAATGTATATAATGTTTGAAATCCATAACAATTTTGTATTGTTTGTTTTTGCAATAGGTAGCTAGAGTCTGAAATGATGTTGTGTTGTTCTTTTTTGTAATCATAACCTAGAGTTTGCAATGATTTTGTGTTGTTCTTTTGTAATCATAACCTAGAGTTTGCAATGATTTTGTGTTGTTCTTTTTTGTGATCAGAACCTAGAGTTTGTAATGATTTTGTGTTGTTCTTTTTTGTAATCATAACCAAGAGTTTGCAATGATTTTGTGTTGTTCTTTTTTGTGATCAGAACCTAGAGTTTGTAATGATTTTGTTTTGTTCTTTTTTGTAATCATAACCTCGAGTTTGTAATGATTTTGTGTTGTTCTTTTTTGTAATCATAACCTCGAGTTTGCAATGATTTTGTGTTGTTCTTTTTGTGATCAGAACCTAGAGTTTGTAATGATTTTGTTTTGTTCTTTTTTGTAATCATAACCTCGAGTTTGCAATGATTTTGTGTTGTTCTTTTTTTAATCATAACCTAGAGTTTGTAATGATTTTGTGTTGTTCTTTTTTGTGATCAGAACCTAGAGTTTGTAATGATTTTGTGTTGTTCTTTTTTGTAATCATAACCTCGAGTTTGCAATGATTTTGTGTTGTTCTCTTTGTGATCAGAACCTAGAGTTTGTAATGATTTTGTTTTGTTCTTTTTTGTAATCATAACCTAGAGTTTGCAATGATTTTTGTTGTAATCAGTGACCACAGTTTGTAATGACTGTGTGTTATTTGATTTTGTAATCAGTATGTAGAGTTTGTAATGACTGTGTGTTGTTTGATTTTGTAATCAGTATGTAGAGTTTGTAATGGCTGTGTGTTGTTTGATTTTGTAATCAGTATCTAGAGTTTGTAATGACTTTGTGTTGTTTGATTTTGTAATCAATATGTAGAGTTTGTAATGGCTGTGTGTTGTTTGATTTTGTAATCAGTATCTAGAGTTTGTAATGACTTTGTGTTGTTTGATTTTGTAATCAATATGTAGAGTTTGTAATGGCTGTGTGTTGTTTGATTTTGCAATCAGTGCCTTGAGGTTTTAAAGATTAGATGCTGTACTAAGTCCAATTATTGTTAATAATAATATTATTATTATTATTATTATTATTATTATTATTATTATTATTATTATATTTTTTTATACACATGATTAAAACTTTCAGTCATTATTTGCTGCTTTTTGTTTCTTTTTAAGGTAAAAAATGATAAATGCATGTATCAAAATTCTTGTTTACTTGTAAATCAAATGCCAAATCCTAGATAATGCACACTATTATTTGACTGCACTAAATGTTGGGTGTCAAAAATTCATATACACCCCAAAGTAAATGCTGTGTATTCTTCCTTTGTATCCAGAGAAAAAACCATGGCATATGCAAGCTTACTGTTTTGCTGTAATCAATACAAAATAAGTTTCATTCATTTCTATACATAGCATATACTGTAAATAGCATACATCTAAGTATGAAACCAGATCTGCCATTGTATAAGGTCTATGCTATTAAGGTAAACAGGGTTGACCCTTATCTTACCTTCATATTCTGTGCATGTACATCAAGGTAGATGCTATACATCAGAGAAGATATAGATCTGCTAACATATAATGTGCTATTAGATTAGGAAAGACCCAGAAAACATGGTGGACCAGAACTGCCATCATTCAATGTGCCAGGAGATCATGGTAGACCCTGGCTTTTTATAATATGACTAGTAAATCAAGGACCACTCCATTAAGGATAAATGCTTGTGAAATTTTAAATTTTTTAACTATATTGAAAGTGAATTTATTTCATAATAATCAAAAACTATTAACAAATAAAAGTTGTACATAATGATCAAAAACCATTAAATAACAAATAATTACATAATAATCCAAAGCCAATAACAATATGTACATACTGGTCTGCATTTACTTGCACTACTTGAATATATGTACCAAGGGTCATTATGTAGAAATACACGGTTTACTTTTGGTTTCGTGAGATGTAAGGCAATTCTTCAGCACATGATAGACTATAGATTACTGCCAGAATATTTGGTGGAGTAAGAATTAAGGAAGACCTTGGGAAGAACCTACTAACTCACAGGAACATACTACATTTTCTTGCATACTCAAAATGGTCAACACAGGAACCTACCAAGTTTTCTTGCATTCTTACAATGGTCAACACAGGAACCTGCCAGGTTTTCTTGCATACTCACAAAGGTCAACACAGGAATCTACTAAATTTTCTTGCATACTCACAATGATCAACACAGGAAACTACCAAGTTTTTTTGCATACTCACAAAGGTCAACACAGGAACATACTAAGTTTTCCTGCATACTCACACTGGTCAACACATGAATCTACCAAATTTTCTTGCATACTCACACTGGTCAACACAGGAACCTAAAAAAAATTTCTTGCATACTCACAAAGGTCAACACAGGAATCTACTAAATATTCTTGCATACTCACAATGGTCAGCACAGGAAGCTATCAGGTTTCATGCATACTCACACTGGTCAACATAGGAACCTACCAAGTTTTCTTGCATACTCACACTGGTAAACACATGAATCTACCAAATTTTCTTGCATACTCACACTGGTCAACACAGGAATCTACCAAATTTTCTTGCATACTCGCAATGGTCAATTGTTGTTGTATGATTTAACACCATTTTTCAGCACATGACAGGCTATACATGGCAGCCAATATTAATGGTGGAGGAAGAACCTGGGAAAACTGCCAGAAAGAGCCACCGATCTCAGAGAAGCTACTGGCAAGCATTCTCACATACCCATACTGGCTGAATCTGAGACTTGAACCCACGCAGATAGAGGTAAGATGGCAGTAATCCGTAATGGAGAGTGCTTTAGACCACTCGGCCACTCAGGGACCACCCACAATGGTCAAGCTGAGACTACTTGAACTCATCTACTTAAACACCCAGGGTCCCCAGAAATGTGCATGAAAAAGCACCCTGTCAAATAAATTGCTGAAAGAGTATTTGAAACTCATCAATTTACGGTAAATATCATATACTCACCACTCTTACCAAATACACAAAGAAAGTCAGTCAGTGAATGAATTGTTACACACAATTATTGAAATCAGACCAGACTATAGTTAATTTACTACACACAATTAATGAAATCAGACCAAACTATACATTTAATTTACTACACACTATAAATCTCCCATAGATTTCCTAAGATGTTACAAAACAATTTTATTGAAATGTTTGACCACGATTAACTAGAATAAAGTAGACATATGCACCTTCACAATTTTATTCTGCACATTATGGCTATTTTTAAATTGAGGCTCTCGAAAGGGTAATAATTTAAGTTTGAATTTATTAAACTATCTGTATGATTTCAAGCTTGTGGTGAGCAAATGCTGCAAATTACTAAACAAGTTTCATCAATTACATATTAAATCCTTGCCCATTTCAAATTACTAAACAAGTTTCATCAATTACATATTAAATCCTTGCCCATTTCAAATTACTAAACAAGTTTCATCAATTACATATTAAATCCTTGCCCATTTCAAATTACTAAACAAGTTTCATCAATTACATATTAAATCCTTGCCCATTTCAAATTCTGATTATTACATAGTTTGTTTGAGTGGGAAGAATCTAGATAGAAAGAACAAATGATTTTTTTTTAATTTTATTTAATCCTGGTTGAGCTACTGCACCTTTCAATTCTTGCATGAGAAACAATAGTTCTAGATGACACTTTAAGCACTACTGCATGAGAAACAATAGTTCTAGATGAAACATCAAGCACTACTGCATGAGAAACAATAGTTCCAGATGAGACTTGAAGCAATATTGAATGAGAAACAATTTTCTAAATGAGACATTAAGCAATATTGCATGAGAAACAATAGTTCTATATGAGACATCAAGCACTATTGCATGAAAAACAATAGTTCTAGGTGAGACATTAAGCACTATTGCATGAGAAACAATAGTTCTATGAGATTTTAAGCAATATATATGGATTTTGATGACTGTTTGAAAAGTTTCTTCTGAAAACTGTGTCGATTCAACCACGGACATTCGCTACAGATGCAGTATTGTATGTGGCAGAAAAAACATAATTCCAGCTGATGGATATTTATCTGAAAGGATGATCACTGAATGAAGAAATAATACTATAGGTAATGTCACTGCCAGTTCCATTGATATGGATCAAAAAAGTATACTGATTAGAATGAATGTTTTGCTGACCAAATACTGTCCTTGTTTGATTTGGAAAGATGCTCTAGTTGTATGTTGAGTGATCAGTATTTGTTGGCATTCTTGCTCTTCACAAGACAGGAGAATTTATTTACTCCTATTTGGTATATGTTGATATTTAAACCATGTTTGTCCTGGGGGTGGGTACAGATCCATACCACATGGTGTGTGTTTGTGTGATTTGGATTTTTAACACAGCTTTAAAACAAATTAGTCATATTGCTACAATGTCTGCAGTGTGACAGTTTTTAGTGATATCTAGCACTGGGGCATCATGCTGCAGACAAGTAGCATGATGTTCCACCCAATCATTATCCTGACACCAGGCCAACCAGTCCTAAAACTAACATCTTAATGCTGAGCACCAATTGTACACCTTTTATATTCTTTGCTAGTTTTGATCAAATCAAGCTAAAAATACAACAGCTGTTGTATTTTTCTCTTGATTTGACCATTGCTGTATATCTGTTGTATTCTTTGCTTGATCTGATCATTACTGCATACCTATTGTATTCTTTGCTAGTTTTTATCACTACCATATCTGTTGTATTCTTTGCTTGATTTGATCATTGCTGCATACCTTTTGTATTCTTTGCTAGTTTTGATCACTACTGTATATGTTGTATTCCTCGCTTGATTTGATCATTGCTGCATACCTACTGTATTCTTAGCTAGTTTTGATCACTACTGTATATCTGTTGTATTCCTCGCTTGATTTGATAATTACTGCATACCTATTGTATTCTTTGCTAGTTTTGATCACTACTGTATATCTGTTGTATTCTTCACTTCATTTGATCACTACTGTACACTTACTTTATTCATGCTATATTATTCACAAGTTTTTATTTTTAAAATATACTCATGCTGACAGGAATTCAGTTTGTTTGTGTCGTATTTAACACCACTTCAACACCTGATATGCTATTTATTATTATGGCATTTGGACTAAAGCACCCCACATAGAGACACAATCCAGCATCTGATCGATCAAGGATTGAACCTATGACCATTTTGGTTTCAAGTATATCACACTAACTGCTCAGTATGGGCATTCATCACACTAACTGCTCAGTATGGGCATTCATCACACTAACTGCTCAGTATGGGCATCCATCACACTAACTGCTTAGTATGGGTATCCATCACACTAACTGCTCAGTATGGGCATCCAGCACACTAATTGCTTAGTATGGGCATCCAGCACACTAACTGCTTAGTATGGGCATCCATAACACTAACTACTTAGTACGGGCATCCATCACACTAAATACTTAGTATGGGCGTCCAGCACACTAACTGCTTAGTATGGGCATCCATAACACTAACTACTTAGTACGGGCATCCATCACACTAAATACTTAGTATGGGCGTCCAGCACACTAACTGCTTAGTATGGGCATCCAGCACACTAACTGCTTAGTATGGGCATCCAGCACACTAACTGCTCAGTATGGGCATCCAGCACACTAACTGCTTAGTATGGGCATCCAGCACACTAACTGCTTAGTATGGGCATCCAGCACACTAATTGCTCAGTATGGGCATCCATCATATAAACCGCTCGATATGGGCATTTGAAGCCTGTGAGATTGTCTCTCTTGTTACGTCTCTCTAGATATACCTTGATAGATGATGAAGTCAGTGAGATCGTTTATCTAAGTATACCATCTCTCTGTATTCCATCAAAGCTAGATCCATACTAGTTGATGTTTGAAAAGCTTCTGAACTTGTTTATATTCTTATCAACAAATAGAACATTCATCAGTGTGAAGGTTCTATTACTGATTGGTTTACATCATATCTAACAGCAAGCTTTCTCACATACCCACATTGGCTGAATCTGAGACTCGAACACACACAGACAGAGGTGAGATGGCAGTGATCCATAATGGAGAGCGCTTTGGAGCACTCAGGGCCCCCTATACTATTATAATGATGTCTGAAGAAACACTTCTGACAAGAATATTTACAAGTTATTACATCTGTATGAAAAGTCTGCAGTCTCATTCTAAATAATGCAGAAAACATCCCAAATGCAAAGGTATTAAAATCTTAACAGTAAGTGAACAAATATTTTTGAGAAAGGCCAGACATCTGCACAAAGTTTCAAACAATATACATGTACATGGTCCAATTTTATTTCAAGGAACTACTTCATACTAGAAGTAATATGGCCTCATTATATTTCAATGCACTATTTCATGCTAGAAAACCAGGCAACACTCCCAAATTAAAATCAATTTCAGCTCACCAAATTTCTATTCCAACACCAAATAAAGAACTCTTTAAGAAAATTGTTTCATACTCTAGGTAACTAATTGGGAACAGAATTATGAAGGAAATTTGAGAAAGTACAAATATAAATGCATTTAACCAAAATCTAATTGAATGGGTGAAAAGTGGAACCTGTTTGAAATGACAAATACCTTTAAAGTAAAAAATTATCAAACCCTCCATTTTACATACACATGTACCTAGTTGGAGCATGTTCATTTAGATTTTCTGTTTACTTTGTCATATATAAATATAGCTCATTATCAATGTAATTCTGTATCTAAACATGCATATAACTTCTGAAACTAATTAGGTCACCCTTTTTAAATAATTTCATTTTTATCATTTGTAGTAGTAATAGCAGCAGTAGCTATATTAGATCAAAGTGTGTAGATTGTTTCATGTGTTTTAATCAGAATTATTTTAAGTCTAATGACATAGACTCATTGTTTTTGTGTTTCATCAATAAAGGTATTTGGTTAAACAATTATCCAGGATGTTCTGACTTCTGATGTAACCCTCTCTGAAGGCAACATGTGAGGCAAGGGAAATAACTTCAGTTCAACCAAAATATCTCCTCAGCTACCAGTTATTATGTAGTCTTGAGAGAGCAACATATGTAAGGTGAAGATGTTTGTATTTAAATATGCATATTGGAGAAATATTGGCATACATCCATGCTACTTTAACATAATGTGGCTGCCATTTCTTTGGATACTGTACTTTTTGAAAACTACACATGATCTAAGCACTTTGCACTAACTAAAATGAATGCTCCCTTGTGCTATCAAAAAAAATCAGATTGAATTAATCTAAAGTAGACACTTAAAAAAGGGAAAATGAATTTTGCCCAACTAGACAATACCATCTTCTGAAAGTGCAATGAATGAGATACCAAATACATAAAATGTATTAAAAAAAATATTGGTTCCATTTTTAAACAATTTGCCTCTGAAGTTCAGGAAGTGAAAGTGACCAAGTGGAGCTAGCATGTTTGTGAAAGGTGTACATCTGGAGTAAGGCCAAGCTGTATATTCAATAACCCATATTACACCCATCAATCATATACCAAAATAAAGGGAATTAAAGGTTCTTTGAACTATGCTTGAGACATGCAAGGTCTTTTTTTAAAAAGCCAGTATAACCAGTGAGGAAAGCCAGGGAAATTATTTTTCTTAAAAACTCTAACCTTATGCAAAATATGAAACTATAGAGTGCCACCTAATAAATGATACAGTTACTTCCCTTAACTTGGAACATGGGATTCAGAAAGGGCTTTATTTATTTTAGAAGCTCTAACCAAAGTATATATTATTATGCCAATAGCTGTGTATGCCATGTAAAAGAAAAGAAACTAGGCTCTGGCAACTAGCTTTATATGTGTCTAAGAAGAAAATACACAAGAACGATTATGAAATGGTTTCATCATTCAGAATATTATTTTAAAGTGTGTGCTTGGTCATAATTATGCTGTTAGGTAAAAAAATGTATCTATGTCCTAAACTGTAAAAAAAAACATTAGAATAATAGGACTATAACATTTCTTTCAAAACTACTACTTCCAAATGATTAATGGAAAAGAATATAAAACTCTGTTCTGTTATAAAAAAATTCAACAATGGAAAAAGAGAATATTTCATGTAGTGTGCTCAAACAAACTAAAGAACAAATACAAAATATTACACAAAATATTACACTGAAATTAAAAGTAGAGTGATCATGACTCACCTGTAAATCCTTGATAGCATGAACAGAAATTGAACACAAAAATCATACAGCATCGAAGAACATTAATATAGACGTTCTATTTAAAAAAATAAAATAGTATGAAATTAATTTCTGATCTAAACATTGTTGATCTAAATGGGTACTCACATCATTGTATTAAATTAAAATTTTAAATGAGTTTTGACATTGTTTTAAATGAAATTTCTAAATGGGTTCTGACATCATTGTTTTAAATGAAACTTATAAATGGGTAATGACATCATTGTTTTAAATGAAACTTCAAAATGGGCACAGTACAAGACACGGACATAGCTACAACCAGAGCTTTGATTGACACCAGAATCCAAAGATTTTAAAAGAAACAAAATGGGAATGCCAACAATCAGCATAAGTATTACAAAGATACAAATGTTGGTAACAGTGCTGGGAAAATAAAAAAATTTCTCAATGTATGATTAACAGTAATGTCTTTCTTAGGCAGCAATGAAATACATGTACAATGACAAACACACCAAAAAACTGATGTGTGTAGAACAATAAATATTCACAATTTGGAACTGAACAGAGAAGGTAATAAAAAAAGTCTAAATGAACAAAAAAACTGACATGTGTGGAGCAATAAAGATTCACATTTTGGAACGGAGAAGAAAAGATACAAAAGATGATAAAAGGTTTAAAGGAACAAAATAACTGGAAACAAGTACAAGAACTAATCTACCTCCTATATCCCCAGTAGCTGAAAGCAATTTGGGATAATCTAGTTATTTACTTCATTTTGAGGATATACATATCTGGAGCCATCTACAGTTTTGCATTATTTACTTCAAGCTTTACATTCATAATTAATTATAATAATTATTCATTACTTGCTTTAAGCTTTACATTCTGGATAATTATTCATTATTTGCTTCAAGCTTTACATTAATGATAATTATTCATTACTTGCTTTAAGCTTTACATTCTGGATAATTATTCATTATTTGCTTCAAGCTTTACATTCATGATAATTATTCATTAATTGCTTCAAGCTTTACATTCAGGATAATTATTAATTAATTGCTTCAAGCTTTACATTCAGGATAATTATTCATTAATTGCTTCAAGCTTTACATTCGGGATAATTATTCATTATTTGCTTCAAGCTTTACATTCGGGATAATTATTCATTATTTGCTTCAAGCTTTACATTTGGGATAATTATTCATTACTTGCTTTAAGCTTTACATTCTGGATAATTATTCATTAATTGCTTCAAGCTTTACATTCGGGATAATTATTCATTATTTGCTTCAAGCTTTACATTCTGGATAATTATTCATTATTTGCTTCAAGCTTTACATTTGGGATAATTATTCATTACTTGCTTTAAGCTTTACATTCTGGATAATTATTCATTAATTGCTGCAGGGTTTACATTTGAGATAATTGCCACAAAAGAACTATGATTTGCTTCAAGTTGTACATTCTGAATAATTATTCATTAATTACTTCAAGATTTACATTCTGGATAATTATTCATTATTTGCTTCAAGCTTTACATTCGGGATGATTATTCATTATTTGCTTCAAGCTTTACATTCTGGATAATTATTCATTACTTGCTTCAAGCTTTACATTCAGGATAATTATTCATTAGTTGCTTCAAGCTTTACATTCTGGATAGACCATGGTTTACCTTTTAATATGATGGCAGATCTGTGTCTACACCATTTGCATTTGTAGAATAGTCTGAGATGTATATCTTGATGAACCAGCAGATTGATGATGTACACTCTATATTCTACATATCAGTGTCTACACTGTTTGCAATGGTAGAACGAACAACACAGACCCCAACCCATCCGTGTAATATAGGAGTTTGCATTTACATGACAACACATACCCATATCCTTGAGTGTAGTATGGGAGTTTGCAATGAACAACACATACCCAAATCCTTGAGTGTAGTATGGGAGTTTGCAATGAACAACACAGACCCTAATCCATGAGTGTAGTATGGGAGTTTGCATTAAGAGAACATAAACCCGGAGAATACAGTGCATTATTTGACAGAAGATATGGATCTATGCATTTTGTAACTGAGTGCACACATTATACTTTCAATGAAAAATGTACCTTTATTTTCACTGCTGGTAGAGGACCTCTGGGAGCTCTCACTGGACTTCTCACCTGTACTACCTGCCAAAAATATACAGGCAATAAATGATGTGCTACTGAACAAATTAAATTTGAATTGAAATATATCACTTTTCTAATAGAATAAAATATTATGTACTGTTTCTGTATTCATACACTTACAATCATCAATTAAAGATAGTAACATTGTTTAAAATGTAATTAGACAAGTAGAGTCTACATCAGTTGCCCCATGGAACCAGTTACTGCAAAATCATTAGCTATTCTTAGTTCTGTGAAGAATTTTGGTAAAATGCTGACAAAAAAATGTTCCTAACCTTTTGTGCTAACTTAGTATTTATTAAACCAATACTGCACAGAATCAAGAATAAGTAACAACTGTGTGATAACTGTTTCTATGTGATAAATGGTTCTGTGTGATAACTGTTTCTATGTGGTAACTGGTTCTGTGTGCAAACTGGATCAGATTCTCTATATGAGAAATTAAGCCATTTTCCTAACAATAGTACCATTCTTATTTATAATTCAAAGAAAGTTTGAGAAATTAATTAAATTTACATCAACTAAAACAAAAGGTCTAATTAAAGGCACTGCATGATAAATTGAAGGGTACAGGGACCTACTCTAAAGATTTACTCATAAGCATCATGACTTTGACAATATCATAAATGGAGTTACTTGGTATAAATAATTTCAAAATATCTAACCTTAGTACACACATATACACTTCCCTGTTAGCAAAACATTATATGCCACTACATTCCTTACATGCAGGGAATAACATGCATGGTGATGTACTTCTATGCTCAAGCAGACAAGATGGATCAAATGTTTGCTTATGTAGGCAAGACTGATCACATGATGTAAGTGTATTATGGAAAGACAGATCACATGGCATCTGTTCATGCTAGTCCTACATATAAGACCCAACACTGATATTTATGTTTGGGGCATCAGGGTCTTACTGCCTAACGAACAGCGCTGTGTAGTGTGTTTTAAACTCTACTGACAGGAGAATAAGAGGTGAAATTTTCATGATTATCACATACTTGGCAATAAATATCAACATTCAGAGTTATTGATATACTTACTTTGTTGTCTTGATCGTAATCGACTCAAAATCTGACACTAGCAAATGAACGTATCTTTATGTTCCTTTGACACGCATTTCAATTGGTTGCAATGCGATGGTGGCTGAGGAATTCCAAAGTAGGATTCAACAAGGTCATTTTATTTTAACAAAACGAAAGTATCAAATATTTGAACAGCAAGCAACATTTTGTTTTGTACAAGAAATATTTTCCAATATGAACCTATTTGAACATACTTCGGCATACCTCGACTACTGTCGCATTTCAACAAATTCAAATGTATGTCAACCGAACAAGAAAATGTGTCTATTTGCAAGTGTCAAATATTGATTCCACCAGGGTAAAAACAGCACAGTAAGTATATTAATTAAACATAAATTAGTGGAAGAGTGTCGATATAGGTTGCCAAGTATGTGCGATATTCCTGAAACTTTGACTACTCATTCCGATGTCGATGACATCAAAACAGACTACACAAGGCCGTTATTCAGATCGTTAAGACATAGCACTTGTACAAAATCAACATGTGCTATGTCTTGCAGGTAGGACTACTGTTCACGCAGGCAAGATGGATCACATGTTTGCTGATGTGGCAAAACAAATCACATCATGTACGCTTAAGGTGGAAAGATAGATCACATGGCATCTGTTCATGCAGGCAAGATTGATCACATGTCTGCTTATGTTGGCAAGACAGATCACATGGCATCTATTCATGCATGCAAGATTGATCACATCTGCCTATGCAGGAAATACAGATCACATACGTCTGCTTATGCAAGACAGATTACAAAGTCATGATTGAAATATATGAAGTGGACACTACAATATCTATTGTAAGACAATGTTACCTTAAGTAAAAGCATGTTATACAGGTAAATTCAATAAAGTATCACACATATAACTATGAAATTAAGGCTAAGTCTAGAACACTTACCTGCATTTATCTGGACATCATAGAAATTATACAAGAAGATTAAATGATCTTTCTACAGTATGCACCATACCTGCAACTAACCTTATGCGAAATAATGGATTGCTCCGCCTACCAAATCATGTGATTTGACACCATGTTAACCTCC
The DNA here is from genome assembly GCA_029339505.1 of Unio delphinus. Taxonomy (NCBI): domain Eukaryota; kingdom Metazoa; phylum Mollusca; class Bivalvia; order Unionida; family Unionidae; genus Unio; species Unio delphinus. The sequence goes on from JAQISU010000042.1 coordinate 7,489,467, forward strand.
AACAAACATGCAGTATTTGGCAAAGAAATTTGTTTAAGTGTTATGTTTATTGAAAATGATTTGTATTATTCCAAAAAATGTAAAACTTTAAAGTTGTATAAATTATACTGCAGCAGACAATATTTATATTTGCAGTTAAAGTATGAATAGTAATAACCTAAGTGTTTTATTTCAGTAAATAAAAAAAATCGATTTCAAAGCTGCTTGAGAACTAATTCATGTATAAGATAATTAGCCCCAAAATATGCTAAAATAGTCAGTACATGACCTCATCCTTATTAATTTTATCTGGAAGTAAATTAATTAAAAATTAATAACAAATTCATAAATAATTACTATTTAGAAGTATATTATTGCATACATGCCACCCTCACCCCCACAGTTAAAGCATACATTATTGCTATCTTAGGTGGCAAAAAAAGCTTAATTTGGGCATAACATAATTTATATATTTAATTACATGTTAAAATTAAAGCATGTATGAAAAAGATACATTTTCACTACTAACCTGGTTCTACAGCTGGTAAAAATTCTTGTTACAGAGGGCAAAAGCCATATGGATAGAAACCAGAATACAAATACAAAACATACAAAAAAATTATTTATATTCAGCACTCACTTCAACTAGTTGACTTGTGTCAATTTTGTTGTATGATTGTGTTCTGGAATCCTGCAGTTATCATCGTGAGGTGCTCAAATTTGTAAAATGGTGTTGATTTGTCCCTTATTTTAATCTGACAGGTTTTGAAGTTTGAAAAAATCCATCTGCTCTAATATTTTCCATCATATAACATCCACAGCCTCATACCTTAAGCATTTCACTTAACATTTGGTGCCATTTTCTTTAAAAATATAAACTGGTTCACTGACTATATAGTATATTTATAAAATGAATCCATTAATATCTGGTGCCATTTTCTTTAAAAATATAAACTGGTTCACTGACCATTATAGCATATTTATAAAATGAATCCCTTAGAGAAAGGTCACTTTTGATGAAACCTGTCTGTTTTCTTGGAAAGAGGTCATATACAATTGTCATAAATAGCACAAAAGGAAAGTGATGTTACACAGCAGTCACCTTTTTAAAAATATTCTCAAATTGATGCGAGTAAAACTAAAGAGATAATAATAAAAATTACAAAAACAACTTTTGATCGTTTTATTGTAATTTTATATTGTAAATGTAGCAGAAAAATAGATACTCTGTTTTAATAGTGGAAAATGTAATTTGGTTAAAAAAAGCAGAATGATTATTCAAAAGTGTAATGGTTGGCATTTGTGTCGCCGTACATAATAATTTTAAAGTTTTATTATAATCGTCAGATGGTATTTTGATCAATGTCTGTTGATGTAAACATGTAAATGCATGCTTTGTATACTGCACAATATTATCTGCAACTATTGTTTTTTGTATTTCTTATTATTGTCTTTTGGTATCCCCACCCCTACTTCAGACCAATGAAAAAGTAGAGTCATTCAAGTGTCTGAACAATCGAGACCATAAATCCTTGTTTTTGGGATAAGCCAACATTAAAGTTTACATTTTCAAACTTTAAAATAATGCCGTCTGGGGTTCAGTGATTCCTATACAAAAAAAATAATATACATCAAAACCCAAAAGTTCGGAGGCTTCTCCACCCACATTCTATAAACATTTATTTTTACATATATTTTTCTATAGTTTTCAATTTTAATTCTTTTTTTCTCCCTTCAAGCAATCAACGGGACAAGCTTTTCTCATACTTATATGCAAACAAACATGTAATGGCCATAATTTATTTCCACATTCAGCTGATTGTAAAGGGAACCACAATGTTTTTGTCTCTGTTTTTGGAAAGGAATAAATCTAATTCTTCTAGTTAGATGATCTGGATATTGACTATCATAATTATAAGGCTCCCACTGCCTTCTTTTCACCCTTATTGATCAAGATATTAACAAATCATTCTAATTATTTGTAAATACTTATTGTAATCAATTCATTGCTGTCACAAGCAGCTTGTCAGAGGGAAATGGCAGACATAAACAATGCATGGAGGTTTGTCTAATTTATGTTTGCTGATTGGTTAAAAGATCAGCATTAATAACAAGTGGTGATAGGTCAACTATTAATACAGTTATAGCAATGTGAGGGGATGCCATCTCAAAATATGCATGTATGGACCAAGTACAGCTAAATGTGTGAAAATTGCAAAGTGATAAAGTCAGAAGCCTTGTTGTCAAGAAGAGAAAGAAAATAAAAGTTGGAAATTTAAAGATGGAGTATACTTTGAAGATGAAACTCCTCTAATTTATTTTAGCTTAGAGAACTTCCACTGCTTGTATGGATTTTGTGATGGCTTTTCTGTAAAGCAGAATTTATCATAATTATGTCTCACTGCAGATCATTTGACTAAATTGACTATGTTGTTTAAATGCTCCAAGGCTGCACAGAAATTTCAGTGCCAGTGTACAATGACCACCCACATTGTCACTCAGGTCCTAGCCTGGGACAGAAAAGCTCAAGAGGTCAGAAGTTTGGTGTCATAATTGACAAATATGGCAAAATGTACTTGTTTTGTTTTCAATCACCTTAAAACATATTAAATCTACCTGTTTAAAACCAATCTATTATTAAAAATCTTGAACTCTTATGATCAGATATCATGGTTTTGTTTTGAACTGGTCTTGTGTACTACAAGGTTAATTGTAATCAATTGCATGTATTTGATTTGACACAAACTAAAGTTATAATGATTCACCAAACAGAAAGAAAAAAGAAAACTTTTTAGGATGACGGTTATTTCCACTTCACAAAACTGCTCAAATTTTAGTGGAGATTCTCCGTACACGTGTCTGGTGTTAGTCGTGGTAAAAACTTTGTAGTTTGCACTTTTGATGTAAATTGTTTACTTTGTTTTCATATTATGGCTGAAACATACATTTAAATTCTGGTTTTATATAATATCTTACCTGTCTGTTGTGCTAGTGATGTGAGCTGTGTGGACTGTTTGATGAGTGATACACGGTAGAAGTAGTTCCTCCAAAATGTCTCCTCATTTATACTGAAAAATACATGTATTATTAGTCCATGAACATTGTGTAAAAGAATTGTAAATGCTTTCTATATTTCTATGAATGCCGTTTTGAGTTTCAAATACAGATTATTGAGAATGAAATAAATGTACACAGATTACTGGGAATGAATGAAATACATACACACAGATTATTGGGAAAATACATTATACAGATTTCTGGGAATATATGAAATATGTACAAAGATGATTGGGAATGAATGAAATACATGTATATAGATTAATGGGAGTGAATGAAATACATGCAAAGAGATTACTGGGAATGGATTAAATACATGTATATAGAGTAATGGGAATGAATGAAGTACCTGTATATAGATTACTGCAAATGAATGAAATCCCTGAATATAGATTACAGTGAATGAATGAAATAGATGTATATAGATTAATGGGAATGAATGACATAGATGTATATAGATTAGTGGGAATCAATGAAATAAAGGTAGATAGTTTACTGGGAATGAATGAAATACATGTACACAGATTACTGGGAATGAATGATACATGTACACAGATTTCCCTCATATTTCCAGTTCTTAAATATGAGTGAAACAATTCTAACAAATAACACCAAAATCTAATGCTGCTTAATTATATGTTGTTTGCATACATTAATGATAATAATTTTATAGACTGTGTGCCATTTTCAACAGAAATCCAAGTATTTTGCAATTTAATGGGAATATTACAGCTTTTAATTTTCCATTGGTTCACTTAAAATAAAAGAGAAAGACCAAATTAGCAAATCTGTTGGTTATTCTCAATCTAGAAAATACATGGGCCAAGATGTTGAGTGCACAAAGAGCAAACAAAGACTTGAGTACTTTAAACATAAAAGCAAATGAAAATCATGTTAAAATAAAATTCCACTTTTTTAAATACAGCATGTAAAATCTAAAATATTTAATACTTCTTGATCACATCACATAGTTTCCATGCTGAAAAAAATCTAGCTACTTCCAATGTTGTTGTTACTGATGTAAAATTTAATAACCAAGACTATGACACATTTTCAAAGGATATAAAGTGCTAAAGAATAAAATATGACATTCCACTTGGCAACATCCCTAATTAACACAGCTCTAATTAAAAGATTTCTTATTACTATGTCAAGTTTCTGCTTTAATTTTGCTATTCAAGCTTAAGTTGTAAAATTATCAGTTTTATATCACTTAATTAGTATCCAGTAGTAAATACTATGTAATTTTTTTTAAATTTCACTCAATTAGTATCTAGAAGTAAACACTATGTTGATTTTATATCACTCAATTAGTATCCAGTAAACACTGTGTCAATTTTATATCACTCAGTTAGTATCCAGTAGTAAACACTAAGTTGATAAGTATCCAGTAGTAAACACTATATTGATTTTATATAATTCAATTAGCATCTAGTAGTAAACACTGTGTCAATTTTATATGACTCAATTAATATCAGTAGTAAACACTGTATCAATTTTATACCATTCAATTGGTATCCAGTAGTAAATACTGTGTCAATTCTATATCACACAAGTAGTATTTATCTGTCAGCATGCATCAATTTTATATACCACTCAATTAGTATCAAGTAGTAAACTCTGTCAATTTTATATTACACAACTACTATCTGGTTGTAAACACTATGTCAATTTTAAATCACTCAATTCATATTCATTTGAAAATATTGCGTAAATTTTATATTACTCAATTAGTATTCATTTGTAAACACTGTACTAATTTTATATCACTCATATGATATTCATTTGTAAACATTGTACTAATTTTATATCACTCAAATAGTATTCATTTGTAAACATTGTACTAAATTTATATCACTCAAATAGTATTCATTTGTAAATATTGCATTAATTGTATATAACTCAATTAGTATTCATTTATAAACAGTATTAATTTTAAATAACTCAATTAGTATTCATTTATAAACATATGGCAGTTTTAAATAACTCAATTAGTATTCATTTGTGAATTAATTTCATATCATTCAATTAGCATTCATTTGTAAACATTGTATATATTTCATATCACTCAATTAGTATTCATTTGTGAATACTGTATTAATCTGATATCACTCAGTATTCATTTGCTTCTTACAGTTTTTGGTATGACTTGGCAGGATTCAAACTTGTTACCTCCCATATCTGATGTGGATGATCAAACCACTTAGGCCACCAGAGTGGTCTTCTTCATTGTAAACTCTGATTCACTTTTTAATGATTGGTATTCTTCATTTTGTAAAACCTGTGTCATGGAATTGTATAAACCCTTTTTATTTATTGATTAAATTCATGTACTAGAGTTTCATTTTTGGTGTACATTGATACCCAAAAGTGAATAATGTATATTGTGTCATATTTCAAAATAGTAAGTTTGGTTCATCCTATGCCACATGAGCGAAGCGCCTTTGATGAGATGAACTGAATGCCTTTGATGAACAGACAATACCTGTATATAAATACCTCACAGCATGTAAAGCTCTTTTCATTACAAAAAATCTTGTCAGTTGGTGATCTACTATAAGGATTCACACATCTTCAGCTACAGAGGTAGGTAATTTTAAATAATTTCTTGTATACGATAACACTATTGTACTACCAGGTCAATTTCTACATGATTTGTAGCTTTGGTTTACACAGCATAATTGCACACGTTTATATTCTTGTTTACGATTTAGTGAAGGATTTTGTGTTAGTAATATAAGGCTACACTTTTAAGAAATGTTTAGTACACTAGGATTCTTATCAAGCAAGAGGGACCCGAGCATTCCAAGTATTGGAGGAATCGAGGTCTACATGATGCAATCTGTAAAGCCAACCACAGGAATTGTAGCAGCTGTAAAGATGAACTTTAGCAGCCATGGAGATGAAGTAAAGTGTTCTGACAATGGAGTGTATCTTCTTGCATGTAATATTGTAGCTGTGGGCTAATTTTAGGGTTAATAAAACCCACTGTATAGTTAGGGACTGTAAAGATAAGTTACATGTCTTTTATTATTTAGGGACTGTAAAGACAAGTTACATGTCTTTTATTTCATTTGCACAATTTCACTATGAGTGAAGTCATTTTACTACATGAATAAAATTCTACATTGTTTGCCAGCTGAGTAGACTATATCCATCTTTCCATTGTTTAGTCACTGTAAATCATTCATGCCTTGTATTTGTCTTTTGTAGAGTAATTTATATTTTTCTTTATTACATTTGTGCAGTATTATGTTAATAATCCAATATTTGATTGAATACACATGCACATATTCATAATTTAATTGCTCATTGAAGTAATTCATTTGTAAACATTGTATTTATATCATTGTCAAAAGTGTTCTGCTGTGAATCCGAAAAATCCCAACCGGTTATCTTGTTACAACCTGCATTAAATTTATATCACTCAATTGGATATTTTGATTTGCACTTTAATGGTATTTTTCATCTCTAAACACTGGATAAATTTTATATCACTCAATTAGTATTCTTCATCAGTAAACACTGCATTAAGTTTACATCACTCAATTGGCATTTTTCATCTCTAAACACTGCATTAAGTTTACATCACTCAATTGGCATTTTTCATCTCTAAACACTGGATAACTTTTATATCACTCAATTAGTATTCTTCATCAGTAAACACTGCATTAAGTTTACATCACTCAATTGGCATTTTTCATCTCTAAACACTGCATTAAGTTTACATCACTCAATTGGCATTTTTCATCTCTAAACACTGCATTAAGTTTACATCACTCAATTGGCATTTTTCATCAGTAAACACTGCATTAAGTTTACATCACTCAATTGGCATTTTTCATCTCTAAACACTGCATTAAGTTTACATCACTCAATTGGCATTTTTCATCTCTAAACACTGGATAACTTTTATATCACTCAATTAGTATTCTTCATCAGTAAACACTGCATTAAGTTTACATCACTCAATTGGCATTTTTCATCTCTAAACACTGCATTAAGTTTACATCACTCAATTGGCATTTTTCATCAGTAAACACTGCATTAAGTTTACATCACTCAATTGGCATTTTTCATCTCTAAACACTGCATTAAGTTTACATCACTCAATTGGCATTTTTCATCTCTAAACACTGCATTAAGTTTACATCACTCAATTGGCATTTTTCATCTCTAAACATTGGATAAATTTTATATCACTCAATTAGTATTCTTCATCAGTAAACACTGCATTAAATTTATATCACTCAATTGGCATTTTTCATCTCTAAACACTGCATTAAGTTTACATCACTCAATTGGCATTTTTCATCTCTAAACACTGGATAACTTTTATATCACTCAATTAGTATTCTTCATCAGTAAACACTGCATCAAGTTTACATCACTCAATTGGCATTTTTCATCTCTAAACACTGCATTAAGTTTACATCACTCAATTGGCATTTTTCATCAGTAAACACTGCATTAAGTTTACATCACTCAATTGGCATTTTTCATCTCTAAACACTGCATTAAGTTTACATCACTCAATTGGCATTTTTCATCTCTAAACACTGGATAAATTTTATATCACTCAATTAGTATTCTTCATCAGTAAACACTGCATTAAGTTTATATCACTCAATTGGCATTTTTCATCTCTAAACACTGCATTAAGTTTACATCACTCAATTGGTATTTATCATCTCTAAACACTGCATTAAGTTTACGTCACTCAATTGGCATTTTTCATCTCTAAAAACTGCATTAAGTTTACATCACTCAATTGGCATTTTTCATCTCTAAACACTGCATTAAGTTTACATCACTCAATTGGCATTTTTCATCTCTAAAAACTGCATTAAGTTTACATCACTCAATTGGCATTTTTCATCTCTAAAAACTGCATTAAGTTTACATCACTCAATTGGCATTTTTCATCTCTAAACACTGCATTAAGTTTACATCACTCAATTGATATTCTTCCTTTGTAGACATTGCATTAACTTTATATCACTCAATTGGTAAAATGTGTCATTTGTAAATACAGCATTTTTAAAAACGTAAAGGGTAGCATATTTGAAAAAAATCATAAATTATTAATGAGTGACCAGGAATATTTGACATCAAGGAAATGAATAAAGAAAACTGGTTACAGAAACTTGTTTTTTAACAATAAAACTCTAATAGAATACATTACTGTTTAGGAACTAATTCAAATCTCATCTTCTGCAGATTTGGATCTTCATGTAAGGTTGCCATGGCAACTGGAAAGGATGTCTCATAGTCAAACTGAAACTGTATTCCTGTTGGAGGATTTCTTAAAAAATTCCTCTTGTCCTGTGAAAAACAAAATGAAGAACTATTTATTGAATTTGCTGACAGCTGATACCAAAATGTGGAACAAAGTAGACCCTGATCCCATCTAAATTTGCCTTCTCATTATTTTCTGAAGAAATTAGCTCAAATTAAAAGAAATACAAGCCTTGGCCAATGTAATAATTTAACAATTTGTTAGTGTTGTACATACAGACAGCTACGCAGTAAAAATGTGAAAAAGCATTTGATATTTAAACTAGCTTGTGGCTGCTAATGAGAACATTGACTTGCAGATCATGGTCTACCTTGTTTTTTCTAGATAGCTGGCACGGAAGCTACTAGTAAGCTTTCTCACATGCCCACACATCTGCAGAGTCTGAGACTCAAACCCACATGGGTAGAGGTGAGATGGTAGTGATGGGAATTGGTCAGAAATTCACAACCAATAATCGGTTCCCCTTAACCAACTGATCATCGATTATAATCGGTTACTAAGAGCAAATTTTAATTTCTGTTACACAGTTATATCTTTGATCAAGAGTTCAATATGTTTATAAATGTACAGGAGTAATGTCTTTTAATTATATGTATACTTTAACAATAATATTACATTGTGTTACTTTTGTTCAAAAACTTTGTTAAATGAACACAAAGTTTTATGGCTGATCAGTCATATGTAACTGAAATACTGCTACAATCCCCCAAATATCTTTCATTCATATGTGATGTGTCTATAATTTAAAGTATAGAAGGACATGATTTTCTTGTTTGTCATTGTTTATAAATACTACAAAAGATGTTGCAAACAAATCAAAAAATGTGTTTAAATTTATTAACTCAACAATTTAACAACTTGACCATGTAATAATGACTATATGTTCCTAATTATGAATCATAAGGTTTATTTTATTTGTAGTTATGAAGAGATTAATAAATTTCAGGTAAACTTTAGTGCTGGTAGTTTTACTAACCTTTGTGCTTTGCATACACCTAAAAAGTAGTCTCCCTTTACACACAATCGATTATGAGTTTCACAATCGATTATCTTATTGGTTTGGTGAACCAATTGATGATCAATTATAATTGATAATTGGAACAATACTAAATAAAGGTATATGTTTTTGAGCGATACACATGTTCTTACTACACTGCATTATTATTGATATTTTTTTATACAAAATTAGGAATTTGTTAAACATACCTGCATTGTTATTTTTTTAATCTTTTCCAACCCAAAAAGGTTAAAGCATGAAATCCTTGATACCATTATGTATTTTTCATTTTTTTTTCTTTCCTTAGCTGAAGATATTTGTGGCAGTAACACTCTGAAAGGTAACTGACTGCATGGATAGGTCCAGTCACAAATTAAAAAAACTCCCAGTATTATTAATAATCAATAACTACAGCTCCTATAATTGACATAAATGAAATTTCAAAATTCCAAAGGTAAAATATTATGTACTGTAGCTCTAAGTCCAGACAATATATTATTCACTGTAGCATAATCTAAGACTAGATCATTGTGATATTACACACTGTAGTATACTCTAAGTCAAGGCAGTATATTATACACTGTAGTACAAAGACTAGACAGTATGTTATTACACACAGAAGTAGTCTAAGACTAGATGGTGTGATATTACACAATTTACTAAACTCTTAAGTCCAGACAGTATGATATTACACACTTAAGTAGTCTAAGACTAGATGCTATGAATTACTGTACTAAAATTTTAGCATAATATTACACACCATAGTACAATCTAAGTCCAGACAGTATAATATTATACACTGTAGTACAAACCAAGACATTATACACTGTAGCCCAGTCTAAGACTGGACAGTATGATATCATACACTGTGGTACAATCCAAGTTCACACAGTATACATTCTTTAGTACACTAAAGTCTAAACTTAGGGCATGATTTTGGGCATGAATTTTTTTTGATTCCAGATATGATTCAATTAATCAGAAATGCTAAATCCATATTTTTTTTCTAAAAAATTTCATCTTCAGTTTCCGGGTTTCTGGTATCTGGTTTTGCCATGTCTAGCATGTTACTTAGTACTTTACCATATCCGGCTTCATTTCCGATTTTCACCCGTCTGTTCAAATAGATTGTCTCACAGCGTGGTTGTGTTGACCATATTGAACTTTTCTGACTTCTTATTTAACTTTATTAACGCACTATCGAATGACACGCAGTGTTAGACAAGGTGCTATAGAAATTCAACTTTATTATTTTTATTATCCGAATTGGTCGTTCCTGCCTTGTCCGACTCTGATTAATCAGAAGTTCATACTATCCGGTGGAATCCGATTTCCGGATCAAAAGTCGATTATGCCCTAATTGTAGTACAATCCAAGTCTAGACAGTATAATATTATACACTGTAGTTCAATCAAAAACTAGACAGTATGATGTTATACACTGTAGTACAATCCAAGCTCAAATCTACAATGATTATTTAGGAATGTAGGTTCATTAGCAAATAGAATGAAATGCATTGTTTAGATAACTCTGACTTACCGATGAGAGTGCCAAGATTTGAAATTTCATGACCTCCTCCTCATTATAACCCACCCATGGAGGGACTGCAGCCTCAGACCTCTTGTCCTTATCTCGCTTCTCATTCATAAACTTCTCTTGTTCCTTGTTAAAGTGACTCAGAAAGGTCTTGAAAAGATAAAATAAAAAAGGCTCTAAAGTTAAAATATGCCATTATTTGGACAAATGGTGACAAAGAGTTTGTCATTATTTAGACACACAGTGACAATTTTTGACACTTGATGGCACAGATGTCATTTTTGGACATGGTAACAAATAATTTGTCAATATTTGGACAGGCGATGATGAAGAATTTGCCATTATTTGGACATATGATGACACTGACTTTTGTGTACCTTTCTTGTACATATGACATCCTGTGAAATGCATAATCAAGAATGCTCCTTGTACAAATGATTTTAAAAAAACCTGATAAACTTAATTCTGACTCACCAAAATGGGATACAGCTAAACGGTTTTCTATAAATCATTTTCCAACTGATATGTACAAATATCTGCTGTCTGCTTTAATGTTGATATAACATTCTTATAGTGTAGATAATTTAAAAGCCTTTCGTGTTTGAAGTAACCATCTGCTTCTTTTTGCTTTTCAATTCTTGGTTGGATAAGTGATGTCATGTGAAAAGGCGCTACCTGAAAGGGTGCAACCTGATTGGATTAATGTCAGGTGAAAGGGCACTACCGGATTGGATTTATTTCATGCGAAAGGCGCTATACAAGAAATCTTAATTACTTCCTGTAGATTCTGATAATGGAGGAATGGCGGAAAATCAAAATTAACTTCCAGTCTGGACACAATTAAAAAGTAAAATTTTTGATTATATTTTATTATCATGGAATATCAAATTCAACTACTTTCAAAGCCTTGAAATAAGGTGTCTATTTCTCAGTGACATTCAATGACCTTCAATGTCTGTGTGAACCCTGTAATAAGTCCATATTGATAAGGCCATCCATTTCTTTTGAGAAGAGATAACAATATTTTTCAGATGGCAATGTTGGTCATATTGAGGCACAGTTTGCAATATTTTCATATAAAAGCAACTAAAACACAAGAACTTACCTGGTGAAATCCCATGTCAAAATAGCTTCTCATTTAAGAGCAGCAATAACAAAATTTTCAAGATTACAGATCAGCACCATTTTAATTAAAGAACAAGAAAATGTCATAAGATTTATGATGGTGATGTTGATGAGGCATTCCATTCAGAAGAGTAACTGTATTGAGAATCTCAAGATGACTGACATGATGATTATACTGGATATCTGATTTGAAAACCAACTAGACATCATATCAAAGCAAATGTTAAAGTAAATTATGTTTCTCTGACAATACATAACTTATCACATTACATTAAGAATATTAGCCTGCTACATTGCAAATCATGCCCTACTAAAATACAAAACTTTTTCTGGCTCACTGCCTCCCTTTGATACCAACAGGTGTCGCCAGTTTTTAGCAGAGCGAGATACTAATGATAATGCTTGCATGGCAGGATGACTGAGGTTATTTAAGTAATGTGATTTTGTAAGAATTCTCAGAGAAACATAACTGACTTCCTCGGGTATTCTTCTGGGGATGAGTGGCTGGATTGCCCAACTGAACAATAACCCATTCTCCTAATGGCATAAGCAACACAGCCCAGGATCCTTTGACCTGGGACTCACATATGGTTGAGAAGATGAATTTGAGATCTTCTCACCTACAAAAATGTTCAATGTTGATTTATCTCTGCTGAGGCCGTTTTCCGTATCTTATCCAAAGTTAATCTATGTGATGCTAAATCTCTGAGGTAAATACTCATGAAGGTTGACTCTGCATGCCAGCCAACAGCTTCCACAATATCTTGGATTGAAGGTGAGGCTCACAGAGATGCCACTAATTTCATCAGCTGTAATCTTCAAGATGAGAGTATGATCTTGTGAGATCTCAAAGCATGCAGAGCATATAACCCACTACAGCCACGAAGCAAGGGCTTGAGGGGTGATGTCCAATTGTCCAGCCTTCACCAGGAGGAGGCATTTGCACACACTATGACTTATCTCTATGTCAAAAGTAAGGCTCAATGGAGCAGACAGGATGTTGCATGGCTGCTGCTCTCGACTTATCTATGCAACAGAGGAGGCAGATGACAACTTGTTGGTTATGATGGACATTAACCAGTTTTTGAATATGAAGCCTGCTTTTGTTTGGGGGCCTAATGAACCATCCAATCTGAACTGATAATAGTTCGAGTCAACTGAAAAGGCAGATAGCTCACTGACCGTCCACGTGAAAGTTAAAGCTATCAGGAAACTTGAGAAATTTTAGTTAAGTGTGGGCTAAGGGCTCAAACTTGCTTCAGTTGAGCCTGTTAGAACCCAGGACAAATTCCATTCGGGAAAAAATGTTATGGATTTTGGTCGATGGAGATCAAAATTTGCTAAAAGAAATTAAAGGTCTTTATCATGCCCAAGGTCACAGTTGCTATGATTTTACAATGTTGTTGATATAATAGATCGAAAGCCTTTGATAATGATTGGGGCCACATGTTTCTCTTCAAAAAGCCCGAGAAAAAAAGCTGGCCAATTGAGACTGGCATGCAAATGGATGATGTAAAGGATCTGGCATCAGTTGCTAAACATATGCCTCTTCTCCTCATAAGCCTTCAGAGTGGCGGGCCTTCTTACTCTTTCTCCATAATCAAAGGTTTGAATGTTTGTCTCGATAGGCTGCCATGGTAAAAGACTAGCATGTGGGAGAAGAATATAGTCCGGAGAGGAAAGAACCTTCTGTGACAGTGGTTTTGGAGAAGATTTGTGTTGGCCAGAATCTTTCTGGGTGTAATATTGCTAGAACAAGTAGATCAGTGATTCAGGGCTGGTCAAATCAAAAAGTGGTCTTCAGAATGTTCTTGCCATTTTAACCCCATAACTTCTGGATTGAATTTAGCATCAGCACCAAGAAAATGGAGGCAAAAGCCCATAGTCCCTCCAAAAACAATTGACAGTGGATTGATGGTCCAAGCTTTTGGGTCTCAAACTGGAGAGACAAATTCAATAGCTTTCAATTCCACCTCATTGCCAAGAGGTTAATCATTGGATGCCCTCAAAGGTGTGCAAATCCATGTCAAGTCTGATTGACGGAGGACCATTCCACGAGAAGGATGTCATCACCTCTGGATTGATTCTCAGCAAGACAATGATGCTGGGAAGTGTCTGGTATGTATGCTGATATAGAGACTGTTGCACCCATGAAGAAAATGTCAGATCAGAACAGACAGGTCAAGTGATTTGGTTTGTTTGTTTGTTTGATTAGGATTTTTAACATAGCTTTAATAATGTTTCAGTCATATCGCTACGATGTCTGCAGTGAGGCAGTTTATAGTGATGTCTAGCACTGGAGCATCATGACGCAGACATGTAGCATGACGTCCTACCCAGTGACATTATCCTGACACCAGGCAGACCAGTCCTAACACTAACCTCTTAATGCTGAGCGCCAAACAAGGCAGCTGTTAGTACCATTTTTGTAAGTCTTTGGCATGACTCGACTGTGAATCGAACACATGACCTCCTCATTCTGCTGTGGATGCTCTAACCACTAGGCCACTGGAGCAGTATAAAAGCGATTTAAAGGAAAGGATGGTATGATAAGGTAGGAGTGACATGGATCACACTCATGCAACATGTTGTTTCAAGAGTACACTGGCCGAACCCATCAAAAAGTTGGCTATGGTATGGTGAGCAGCTCTTATCAATGACCCTAACAATCCTGACCATCGCCTCCCAAACTTGGCTGTTGCTGGGTGTTTGCAACAACATCTCTACCCAGCTTTGACATTGCATGGAACAGATATGTCTGCCCTGTAAAACAGATGGGCGTAATTATGAACTGGTACTACATTCTTGTCAAGTGCCAGGGGATCAGTTCTGAAGACATCTGTCAACATAAGTCTGTTTCTTCCTCCTCAATGAGGATATGAAGGAAGTCCATTGCAATCACTGAGTGTCAAGGCTTAAATAGGTCTATTTGCAGCACTTGCAAAGACATACCAGGTGGTATGAACACTCCATTCCAATCTCATTAAAACTTCACTAAGTCTCGCTTGTGGACAAGCAGTGAGCATACATTAATCAAGGACTACTACAATACTGGAAATCTTGTTTGCTCTGTCATTGGTTGGCCTGGAAGGTGGCAGTATAGAAGATGGTCTGGTTATCACCAGTAATGGCCACTCCAAAGGTCTGGCTGGACAGACAGATTTCATACTGAAATCTCTGTCATAGAAAGGGCATGCTGCAGACAGTACATTGGACAGACTGAAGGATGATGCGGTTTTAATAGACATTAGATCCAATGGATGGGGTATGAATAGCGTGTTGTCAGCCTTGATGCTGGTGTATATAAATGGTCCAGCAACTTAACAGTACTGACCACACCAAGGGCCTGGTTGAACGGACAGATTTCTAATTGAATTCTCTGGTAAAGTAAGAATAAAATAAAGTGTGGCTAAATGGATATCACTAAGATCACCACACAAACTATTACATAAACTGCCAATCAGTATGTGACTAATTGTAAGTCCATACTTCTACTGACTATGTATTATAGATGTTGCATATTAGAAACAGTGAATATAAAGCATAAACAAACAAACCAGGAGTCATGGTAGATTTCTATGGTCTGAAATGACACAAAAAAACAAACTAAAGCAGAAACTAGTAATGTGTTGAAATTACTAGGTCTCTAAAACACTGTTGAAACAAAAAGATCAATGAAAGTTTTGTACTGGAAATATATGGCCTCGTTATAAACTTATGCACAATGCTAAGTTAATAGTTAAACCATAAGTCTATCAAAACAGCAGGAAATATGAAGAAACCAAGTATAATTATCAAGCAGCACTTCAGAATTTTGCTACTAATGGTCAAGAGTAATTGCCCTTTCCAGAATAATGAGTTTTCCAGATAACTGAATCATGCACATTTTTTTATTTTACGAAATCATCACACCATATGTAAGTACATGTATATGCTAGCTTTAAATGTAATGTACTGTATAATCAATAATGGTTGAAATAAATTAATGAATACATCTATTAATTTGTGTTTAAACTGTGATTGTTTCATACAATTGGTAAACAACGGGGGTGGGGGGGGGGGGGCTGAGTGGTCAAAAAAGCTTTCCATTATGGTTCACTGCCATCTCACCTGTCTGTGTGGGTTCGAGTCTAAGATTCTGCTATTGTAGTTATGTGAGAAAGCTTGCCAGTAGCTTCTCGTGGGTCGGTGGTTCTTTCTGAGGGTTTTTCCAGGTTCTTCCTCCATCATTAATATTGGCTGCCATGTATAACCTATCATGTGCTGAAAATTGGCGTTAAACCCAACAACAACAACAATGAGGCTTAATGACACTTTTAATTTATTTACCATATGTTATGTCAAAAAGCATGGACAATTTGATCCCAATGTGTTTATTTAATTATTAACACACCCATCGGAGACTAGCTAAAACAGACATTATTTATACAATCGCTGGTTACAATATGGTCGCACTATTTAGTTATGGCCACCATAGATTCTCAAGGGCTTCACTTTTGTGTTTTATGCATTATTCTACTAACTGTATTTTCATGTACGAATTTTCAAATTTTCTTATTTTTGGACACATTATTTCCGGATTATCGAGACAAGTTTTAATATAATTTTACACTTTCATCCCCGAATGCGGATTACTTGATTAATGGAGCAGATTAACATTTAGGGATTCCGTTCCCATTTAATTACGTAGGGATAGCGAGCTTTCCGGATAAATGGAGTCTGGATTAACGAGACTCCACTATATATATATATATATATATCTCAGAAACACTTAATTACGCGTATTTGCGTATTTGGATATAATTTTTTTATTTGGGGAGGGGAGGATGGCTTTTTTTGGTTGCTTTTTTCTTTTGCAAACAGGATAGTTTCGCAGCACAATAAATATGTTCTAATCACTATGAAAAATGAAGCAATGCTTTTATTTGAGTTTGAGCAAAGTTTGTCGGCTTACTTTGATGATGATGTATTTGTTATTGAAGGCACCGCTAAAGGCTCCTAACAAATATCTGTTTGTTATTGCTGCGGCAACATCAGATAATTGTAGAATATTGAGACAGATTTGTTTTATTTGTTTAGTATGTATCAGTTCTTCAAAGGTAATCATCTTCAAAGGTAATCAGTTTTCTTTGAAGTGTCAGCAAAACTAATTTTTTCTTCCATCTGGTATTTTTTAAATAAAATTAGCGTCATCTGGTTGGCTGTTCTCATTTCATTTTTCCACCTTCAGAGATATTGGATTTTAACTAGTCAGTTGCATGGTTATTTTGATTATAAAACAGCATACAGTAATAAGGTCAGACATCAGCATAAGCGGATTATGATATAAGAGTGCATTGTTATATCCAAGTTCGCTGCTTCCTGTCATGGTGACTTTGATTTTCTCTACTCCAAACGCAAGATTGTATAGAAAGTTTTTATCAGCCAAAATTGGTGTCGCCACAAATATTGCCAGATGGTATATTTTGTCACCAAAAAGGAAAACAGGATCGCAATTTGCTACATTGGAGAAGCCCTGTGATCCTGTTATTGATTTCATTTCCAACTGTAGCGGTATAAATATTACATGTGAACTCGAAACTAAGACACATCGAAACTTGGACAAAGTGCCATTTGCAAATTTGGAAAAGTATTTTGGAGTTAAACAAAAAAAACGATGAAGACTTAAATGAGATTCAGAACTGTGCTTAAGTTGCTAGAACTGATATAATGGACTATTCTGCGCATAGCATTGAAAAGATGTAATGTTTATGCATCAAGCAATGGAAATAAAATACATTACTTTGGAATCTTTTTGTCTGCATTTCAGCCCCCATCCCCACAAAAAAAATTAAAAAGGCACATTATCAAATAATTACAGAAATGATGTATTGTTGTGCAGAATTACCAGACACACCGAATAAGCTGAAACAGTTGTACATGTCAGTGTTTTAAAGAATAGGAGAATTAAACTCAATGGCAACCAACAGTTCTTCTAATCTGCAAAATTTAAAAAAAATTGGGATGGGACTGCAACTTTTGCTGGTGGGACTCCTATTTTTACAAAAATGGAAGTCCTAGTGAGACCTCAGATATATATATATATATATATATATATATATATATATATATATATATATATATATATATATATATATATATATATATATATGAAAAGATGAATTTTCAAAAGTTATTAGGGCTGGATTTGAGAGGTTGCATCCTAATATTCCCAATGTAATGTGTATTTCAAGAAAAAAATCTTTTGACAAAAGCAAACTACTGACACAACATGCCTCATAGGATAAATAGCAATAACAAGTTTCAAAATAGCTGCTGTGGTTACCATAATGAACATCAGATCTGAACCATTTTCAATTAGGAAAAACTATACAATATCAACCTTTCTGTGAAAACCAATATTGAAATGATCATCTATTTAGGAGAAACAGCAATAACAAGAATATCAACTGGCAGCCATATTGGATTTCCAAGTGATGCCATTTTCATCTAGGACCAACTAGATCACTGGATGAATGTGCATGTAAATTATCAAGGAAAAAATCCAAATAGTTTAGGAGTAGCAATAACAAACTTGTCCCAATTATTGGACAGATGACTGACAACAGACCATTCCCATAAGCTCTCCTGGTCTAAAACAAGAGAACTCAAAATGTCTCTTCTCCCAAATATAAGCAATAAGTAATGTTGGGGACAATGTTTTAAATCTTTGCATTTTGACAAAACTGATGATATATATGATATCCAAGCAACCAAAGATAAATGTTAAATCAACATGTGGGTCTCACCTTGTCCTCTACAGCTTTTGTGAAGTTTTTAGCTGATTCTGCTACATTCTTTGTTGCCTGCTTCCCAAAACTGTACAGATAACCTGCAAAAATGTTCATATATTATTACAGATATAATCATATATGTGTCATGGAAATCAGTTATAAATACATGTGTTAGATCTGACTGCAAGCAACATACACTCTTGATCTGTTGTTACACATGTCTGCAGATCTGGGTGCATATTATTTGATTGGGCAAAGCAAACTGCATAGCAGACCTTCCGGTATGTTACAAAATGTATCCAACTTATAGGTGAGTATATATGGTATGTATATGAGTACTGTCTCATCAAGCAATGGGTCTCATGTCAATGGGTACTGTCTCATCAAGCAATGGGTCTCATGTCAATGGGTACTGTCTCATCAAGCAATGGGTCTCATATCAGTGGGTACTGTCTCATCAAGCAATCACTGTATTTTCATTCATTTTTTGTTGTTGCTCAATGACTTACATACAAAAATCCCTTTTCATTTGTGATTCTCCATTCATTTTACAATAAGTGAGTAAATATGAAATGAAATCTGTCACTGCAAAATGACATCAAACCAAGGTCCATGTGATTACCTGAAGTTAAAAAGAACATACAGCATAAACCCTTGGGATTGTTTTTGAAATTGTGTAGAGACTATTCCATGATGACTGTTGGGCTTATCCTAGCCAGACTCTCTGCTAATACATTGTTCGATTCCAAGGTTACATTTTCTGAGGTTGCCAAGCTGAGGAAGTTCTAGACTTTAATTTCATGAGAAGAAGCAAATATGCCTCATTGATGATGGAGATATGCTATGACAGATGTGTTTCCAGAGACCTTGATACATCAACCCCTTACTCTGTAGTTGCATCTTTGCAATGCTTGAAATATCCAATGGCCCTGGAGAATTAAACCCTCTGGCTCTGAATAAATCCCCCAACTAGAATCTAGAAGCTACCATCCAAGGAGTAGAGGTGAATTTCTGATGCGAAATCATTGATGAAATGTAACAAGCTGCAGATGAATGATGATAAAACTGAGGCTGGATAATTTTTCACTCCACATTGTAAATACCTATGGGTTTGCTTGGACAAGGAAGTTTTGCAATTCCAGATTCTGCCACTTGGAAATACTTGATATGCACTTAATTAAAGTCTGGACCTGAATTATGGGAGTAGCAGCTTACCTACAATTTCTAATTGTTCTAACATCAAGATTATAATAATAATAATAATAATAATAATAATAATAATAATAATAATAATAATAATAATAATGGTGGCTTTGTATCATGCCTAATAATAAGAAGTTAAACATTTATAATGATATGAATGCAAATAACAAAAACCATGAAATTGGAAAACAAAAAAATGCTGAAAATATTCAAGGAAGGAAACATTTTTAGGTCTTTAAGTTTGTTCTTGCAGTCGAAAAGGGTGAGTTTTAGAGCACTCGTGAAAGGGATCACTGTGTCTTTGTGTCTAATTTCAATGGACAATTCATTCCACATTACTGGGCCCTGGTATGCAAAAGAACGTTGTCCAGATGACTTTGTTTTCATAGTGGGAATAATGGGTATATGATTGTCAGAAGAGGAGCATAAGTATCTTGCTGGTGTGTACACATGGGTGATGCTGGATAGGTATGATGGACTAGAGTCCATCAGTAAAATGTAGCACACAGAACAAATTTTTGTGTTTGATTCCGGATCGAATGGATACCAGTGTAGGTCACAGAGCAGTGGGGAGGTGTGCTCTGATCATGGTACTCTGTGTTTTGAACTTTTGAAGTTTCTGGAGTAGATATTGAGATGACCCAGACAGAATTAAGTTACAACAGTCCAGTCTTGAAAGTACTAATGAACACAGAAGTGTTTTAGTGGCATCAACTGAAAGATATTTGCGAATGGAGCTGATGCATCTCAGCTTAAGATATGCAGCCTTGCATATGTTCATGACATGTTGGTGCAATGAGAGGGTACTGTCTAGAGCAACACCTAGGTTTCAAACTGACTGTGAATTTAATGTAGGTGTTGCTGATATTTATTGTTTGCGGTAAAGGATATGAATGAGAAAGTCTTTGTGTTGTGAGCAGAATGACCATAGTTTTATCATCATTCATCTGCAGCTTGTTACATGTCAGTAACGCTGATTTTGAATGCCAAATACATGCTGAAGATGGTGAAGTAATATATCATGGTCTATTGTGTTAAATGCTACAAACAAATCAAGGAGAGTGAGAACTGTAATCTTTCCACTATCCAAAGCAGAGAGAATGACATTAACAACTGTCAGAAGTGTAGTTCCAGTACTGTGGCAAGGGCAATATGCAGACTGTACATTGTTAAAAAGACAGTCCACGGAAGCAGGAGGTCGTGGGTTCAATTCACGGCAGAGTCATACCAAAGACTTACAAAAATGGTACTAACAGCTGCCTCGCTTGGCGCTCAGCATTAAGAAGTTAGTGTTAGGACTGGTCAACCTGGTGTCAGGATAATGTGACTGGGTGGGAAATCATGTTACATGCCTGTGGCATGATGCCCTATTGCTAGACATCACTATAAACTGTCTCACTGCAGACATCATAGCAATATGACTGAAACATTATTAAAATCCTAATCACACCAATTTAAATATAAACTGTACAGTATATAAAGCCTAAAGCAATTACATGTACTTTCATTCCATAGGATCTATATTGTACATTATAGTCATGCCTGAGTAGTTCTAACCCATAACAAACACTGAGCTCCTAACTAAAGGTCAGTTGTTCCCTGTGTTGTGTAGGTAATCCTGTTTTGGCAAGAAACAGAGTTCTGTTATCTGTGAAATATCAATTCAAGTAAAGATGAAATAAAAAGTTGTTTATCCAGAAACTATTTTGGGTTACTATGTGCAACTATACTTTTCCATGGATGGTTAGATCAAGTACATTAACACACAAGAAAATAATCTTTGCAGAATGGATTTAAACGATATGTGTCAAATAGAAGACCTGTGAAACAAAACTGCATAGAATTCTGATTCATGCAAGATAAGAAACTGAAAAATGTAGAAAATGTTTGACTCAATCAACTAATCATGAGGGATTCTTATTCCCTCACCACAAAGAGACAATTCATTGGATTAACTTTGATCTGATAAATGGTTTATAAACAAAGAAATGGAAGAAACAAGCACAAAACATAATTGTAACACCAAAATGGACAAAATCAGTTATGGGAAGTACTGTTCTGATGATGCAATTAAGTTTCTATTTGTAGCTTTAAAAAAAGCTGATGATAACTTTTTAGCACTGAAAAAACATGCAATATATATACAGTAACTAGATGACATCATTTTCTGTTAAACTTTCAGCATGAGTCTAACCAATTTTCACTCAAACATGCAGGTCTTAAACCCTCCAGGTTTAAGCAATATACTTCGAGTATGTCATGTCTGCACAAAGTCAGTGACGTACAGAAAACCCCAATAAATGTCAAGGAACTTTGCACTTTGATATCACATTGCTCCTATTAATTATAGGATATTAATGAAAGATTTTAATCTGCTGCAATCTACAATCTGACTACCTCAGCATGCTTCATGAAATATTTCAACCATACATGGGGGAAAAATATGTACACTGGAGAGTTCATAATAAACTACTGTTACACATAATGCTGAAAGACCAAGAGCTGTATTAAAACAAACTCACTACTGCTGAAATGAACTCCAGCACGTATAGATATCACAAGCTCCATGTAGACTGTACTCTGAAAGAAACTTTAAACGTACCATATGGGATTTTATTCATTTCAAACAGTTATGTGACTTGTCTGCACTCATATGGATATCCAGAAACTGCTTTATTGTGATATTGACAAACAGTCTCAAGGACTAATATTCAATTTACAGGTACCAGTACCTAATTAGTCTGATGTAAGATGTTTTCTATGACATTCATGTCTGTGGGCATGAATGTTTACTGCTTAAATAACATTGTATAGCATGTTCCCTTGTTGATTTACAGGGAAACGATAAGCAAAATGTTTGGAAATATCTCACACACTTGGCAACAGATACTTATGTTCTTTTGCAAATTAAAATCCTTTTACGCGGACCTTACTTACTCTGATGTCTTTTTTTCTAATAAACTCAAATTCTCACACAAGCAATTGGACATATTTTCAAGTTCTGATGACTGCAATTTCAGTTTGCTGGAATTGGGGTATTCTATAGATATTATGAACTTCGGGGTGAATGGCAGGTATAAACTAAAGTTTTTCACATTTAGAATATGCACACTAGAAAGAATGTTGTACTGTGGTTGAAATTTCTTTGGATATTGTACTTGTAGAAAAATGACTGCTCCCTTGTTCTTAAAAAGTCAGCCTGAATTAGTCTACAGTAAACTATCTTTAGCAGTTATTATAAAAAGGAAACAAATTCTGCTAGACTAGACAATACCAGCAAAAAAGGAAACCAATTCTTCCAGTCTAAACAATACCAGCTGTCTGAATTACCAAATAGAGTAAAACCTGTTATGAGTAGGGCCAAAATTAAAATTAAGTTTGTTTCCCCTTACCCGACCGACCCTCTTAAAATCCGCCGACTGGAAAAAAATTTTTGAAAAATTTGCAATAGTATTTTTTTTCCTTCGTTTTGTTCAAAAGTTCGATTTTTCGTTTCGTTTCGTTGTGCGATCCGTTTTTTCATGCAGTCAACAAAATCGATGTCACTAGCGCGCGAAAAACGTTTGTTGCAAGGTGTTTAAATTAGATAGGAAAAGCATCATGACCGGCATGGCCGGCAAAAGAAAATACGAAGATTTGATTATATGTGTAAGCGTAATCGCGAAATGTGGGAAATCAAACAAAAAATTTTGTAACAACAGAATACTAGAATACTCAACGGAGTGTACATGGGATGATGTATATCACGACATTACCAATGATACAGACTTTCGCCCTCATAAAGCAGATGTACTGAACGTCAGTTTATCAGACAAACTGGATGGAACGATGACTTTTCATCCAGACCTTCACGAAGGTCTGCATGTGGCGAAAGAGTTTAATCAGCGACTGAAATATGTTACATTTACGGTGACCTGTGATGAAAGTGTTGGGTTGGATGATGTTTCCTCAACTACTACTAGTACAGAAAATCAACAAGCACCACCTGCACGGACTGCCTTTTCTGTTTTAATGTCTACTTCCGTGGCAACAAAGCTACCACAACTTAAGGACACAAATGCTGAGCGTTTCACTGGTATAAACAATTTTTTTTTATATGAAATAATGTTATTTTCAAACATCTGTCTGACAGTTATTAGAAATGAATTCATGCACCCTTTGTCAACTGCAATCTTTCTAGAATTTTTACTGCCTTCCTAATAATATATTTAAAGTCTGTTTGTCAAGTACAAATGTTTAAGCTTTGACTGACAATAAACACAGAGCATACACAATATAGCAAAAACTATACATATATAACATACAAAACAAAAGCAGACAATAAAAACATTAAAGACATACATAAACATGATTAAAACATTATTTTGGTATCTGCAGTGCATAATGAATATGGCAGTGTTAAAGTCTATTAATTATGAAATCCGTTTGTTGATATTAGATTCAAGGTTTTGAATTTTATCTGCCATGGGGCACGATTGCAAGACAGCCAACAGTAACTGGTGTCACATTGAAGACTGCTGTCTGTTTTTTGTGTGCCATGTACACTTACTCCACATCTCATATCTCATTTAATATTATCTATCAGTAAAGCTGGCCATTCCATCTCAGTGAAAGTTTTTTTTATTCCATTTATATTGAACCCAATGATACTAGTCAGAAAGAATACTCAAGACTTTTAAAATACTTTTATTAATTATTTTAAAACATTTTTATACATTTGACCTAGTCAGAAAAAATACTAAGGGTTATTCCAGCAAATATCTACCTTAACCCAACACTCCTCAAAAACTCGGAAAAAAACACTTCTTGCACCTTTACATGTGTATCTTTATATTTCATTGAAATTACTATCATTTAATATATGTTTCAAAATTTGAGTAAATCTGTTAAATTGGTACCCTGGCCAATGCCTGCAGGGAGTATTTTTATTGGAATAGCCCTTATCAAAAACTAATCTAGTCTATAAAACATTTTAAACTTGTTCACAAGTTACTGTATTTCAGTTCATGAGTTACTGTATTTCAGTATTATTATTTAAGTTGAATTTATCGTTTTTCTGTTTCCTATGTGTCAGTTTATAGTGTCATGAATTTCATGAGAAAAAAAAATTATTAGCCTACCTACCTACCCAACTTCAAATTGTTGGGTAGGGTAAGGGGAAACAAAGATATTTTTAATTGCGGCCTAGCCACCTCTTATTTTCAACCACAATCATACAGATTGATATTATCATATAAACACTGTTGTAAGCAACCACCTGCTAAAAGTGACCAGTGACCGTGATATATTGACACTGCTATGAATATCTGCATTGCAAACATGAGGATAAACTCCACCGACCTTTATTTAATCAACAACAACTGCTCATGGCTCTAAAAAAAATAATGGAACAAAAGGCTAGCTGCCGATATCTGAAATTTTGTCAGTATATTTATAATGTTTTATTGTTTCATTTGTAAACCAGACTAAAGCACATGTAGATTATTTTCCTAGTCTGTTTCCCTGATTCGTATGCTCACTACATTGTTCTCCGCTATTTGACTCATATAGGGGAGAACAACACAGGAAGAGTATGAAGCAGGGAACCAAAGTAATTATTTTTGCACTGAGCATGCTTCCTGGCCTCGTTG
The DNA here is from genome assembly GCA_029339505.1 of Unio delphinus. NCBI lineage: Eukaryota > Metazoa > Mollusca > Bivalvia > Unionida > Unionidae > Unio > Unio delphinus. Next base: position 7,515,066 of record JAQISU010000042.1, read on the forward strand.
TAGATTGTGTATAAGTGGAACCCACTATCCCTATGAATGACCGTATCATGCAAACATAGATACACTGACCTACATACAACAAACGCTTCATTAGTAACAATTGTTCTTATAAAAAAAAAATAATAATAAAAAAAAAAGAACAAGTATAAAGGATTGTGGCTACTGGTCATAGATGTTAGCCTGTAAACCAGGTAAAATTGATGTGGTGGTCATGTATATTGTTTGTCTTTAGAGTTAGTCCAAACTGCATGAAGGTGATTAAGGTAATTTTCTATTAAACAAGCAAAAGAGAATCATTTGCAGGATTTGATTGATAGTGTTAAAGACTTGTGGTGTTTTTTTCCCCCCTGATGTTAAGTGATTACATCCCAATCACAAAGCTGCTGCCTATTCAAGCTGGTGCGACTGGGTTAAACACTTTGTTTATAGAAATAATCCCTGTACAAATTTTTTGAATGCAGCCACTGACTTCTGTCTCTAAGTGGTTTTGTTTCTGGATGATATAATTGTTTCTTTTTATTTCATTAATTGCTAGATATGCAATGCACATGTATAGATTTTTCATATTGTCCCAAAGTCCAGTCAAAATCATCTTTACAGTCGATATTATAATTGAGCACTAATAATTGACACCTAGAACCTTAATAACAAAGGATGAACCTCCAACTAAAAAGATACAAATCCAAAGGGTGGAGAAAATAATTACTGTAACTGAAAAAAGTGAAAAGAGCATACCACTCATGTAAAATGCTGTTTAAATGTCAGTAAAACAAATATAGGTAGTTATAAAGGAAAAGGAGTAAATCAGAAATTATTTTATATGCTAATACATGTGACCTTCAAATGTAAAAGTGATTTCATGTTTAATAATAGGAGACTATCTTTATTGCTATATAATTTTGTTTTCAGATGAATGCATAGAACATTTTAGCAAGAATTATTAATAAAAAATATATGGTATAATGATTGCAGTTATTTTTCTTTAAATTCTTCTGACTCTAGACAATGGCTCTAGATCTTTTTATACAAACCTGCTATGAGACCACCTGTCTTGAGAGACCATATTTTTCATTGGTACAAGGGGCAGTCACTCATGACAGGTTTTAAAGTATATAAAATGTTTTAAAAAGTTATGCTCATTTTCTTCGGCAAGGTACTTTTGAAGTCCAGAATGTGAAAATGACCAATTGGAATGAGCAGTTGTTTGAAAGAAGTACATCTGAAGTGATGCCAAGCTGTATACATAGAACCCATATTAAACACAACCAAAATATGGGAAATAAAAGTGTTTTTGAAAAATACCCAAGATATGCATTTTTTAAAATAACTAGTATAACCAGTGAGAAAAACCCGAAATGCTTTTACTTAAAAATCTAACCTATACAAATTATGAAACCATAGAGTGTCACCAATGTGATGAAATGGAGAAAGCTGAATAAAAGGAGGATAAATATCTTGAATAAAACAAAAGCTATCTAGTAAGCACTTTCTTAAATAGTTTTAAATCTGTATTCATTTCATTAAAGATACATATTTCAACTAATCTGATTTTGCTGTTTCCTGATTCCATTGGATTCAAACCAAATGAAAGTGTGCTAGAGGCTTCTGATATGGGTCCTTCTAAATAATGCAAAGTCAAAAGCAGATAAAGACAGGCAAACTGTTTTTTTTTTTTTTGTTTCATATTCATTAGTCTGCCTTTGTCTGACTTTGCGATGCTTAGTAAGAGCATCTGATATTGCCAAGCTATTCATGTAAACACATACATTATGGACGGAAAAGATCGTTTATGCAAGAAAAACATATTATAACTACCTTTGTTTTCATTAATTTCAAATGTGCCAAACATTTATAATCTGAAGGAGGGGGGGGGGTGATTGCAAATGATGAATTACTTCCATGGAAATCTTCATCCAGACCTCTACTTACTATTGTGTACTTCGAAACCTGTCTATAAGTTGTACGTTATGTAATTTCTGTAACCGAAAATACTTAACCTCAACTTAGTACAGAAATAACAGATTTTATCATGAAAAAAAAAATCGTAAAACCTACTTCCCCATTCTTTAGCTGTATTTATGGCTTTTGCTGAAGCTTCTTCAATTGCTTTTTGAGCGTCTTCAAATGGGTCTGCCTCTTCCGAATTTTCCTCCTCTGGGTTCTTTGTGTCACTGTCAGGGCTCGATGGGGCTACGAGATCTGACTTCGGCGCAGTTACAATTGTTTTACTGTCAGAAGTTTCCGTTTGTTCCTCATCAGCATCTTTTTCCTCTGTAGTATTATCAACACGTAGCCAGCTTGTAACGGAATCAAATATCTTTGAAGCCATGGATGAAAACAACAAATGAAGGTAACTTTAAATGGAAAACTATGATACGATTTGACTGCAAATTTTAGAATGTAAATATCATCAGGTGATATCAGGTTAGAAAAATGCTTGCTCAAATTTAATAATAGATAATTTCATTACATTAAAAGCCTTTCTTCAACTTGATGAACGTAGCCGGAAGTTGAAATCAAAACAGATTGTCTGGTTCTGACATTAGCAAATTGAATAGAAATCCGTTCCTAATATTTGTATAACCCGACTGAAATGATTAAGCATGGCTGCCTACGACGGCGAAATATTGTCCCGGGCAGTCGATGATGACGAAGATGAGGATGAGAACCAAGAATATTTTTCGTAATACATGTTAAACATAAATTTTGCTTTGTTTCTTAAACACATGATTACTTCATATCTCAAGCAACAGTTGCAGACTTTACTGTCAACGTTATTGTTGACTCATTTGCTATCTTCCAGCCAGGGTAGACCAACAAGTAGGTCTCCGCTTCTTTTGATTATTTTTCTGACAACAGAGACCAACGTTGTCGGGCTGTATTACATACTGAAAATTTATGCTGTTTTAAACCCTCCCCCCAATCTCTTCTATCGGACGTTCGCAAGTAATTAATACATTTATTTCGACTGACCTAGATATTGGATGGTAACTAAAAATTACAGGAGTCTCACGTTTTATCAATAAAGTACTACGAAATCTCTGACAATATGAAATCACCGGGTTACTAGAAACACCGAAATACAAACTGAAATACGCATGTATTTACATGTTTTCACTGTATATAAAACCATATTTTATTTTGCTTTATATTATTATTCAAACAAAAACGAATAATAATTTGTATGTATAAACCGATATATATATATATATATATATATATATATATATATATATATATATATATATAGAGAGAGAGAGAGAGAGAGAGAGAGAGAGAGAGAGAGAGAGAGAGAGAAAAAAAAAGAGAGAGAGAGAGAGAGAGAGAAAATGTATATACATGTGTATTTCGGTTTTTTCAGTGTATTTCGGTGTTTCTAGTAAACGGATATCATCTTATCGGTACTATAAAGTAAAAAAAGGAGTGCAAGTGTGACCACAACCCTCTGCTCAATTCGACTTTTGTCAAGCATCTTTTATAGATTCAGAATCACAAGAAGACTGAAAAACTACACATATCCAAAAAAAACAGTAGCGTATTAATGCATTACTTTTGGACGACCATCTCATGAACCCAATCTGAAGAATTAACCTTTATTTTCACCATTAGGGTCACAAACCCTTTGTAGCAGAATCCGTCAGATGGAAATAACCCATTCAACATGGGCTGAATAACATCAGAAAGTAATTTTACAAGATAAAATATTGTTTTTTAATTTCCAGAACAGAAATATTTAGTTAAAGTTTCGATAGTAAAAAAACGGTTGATGATGTCATCACAGTTCAAATATTAAAGCCTACACAGATGCTGGACCAGGTAGATTTAAAAATGTGTTTGATCGACTTTCTAGAGTTTGCCATGTGGTAAGATCATCTGTTGTTTGTACTGTGGGTTTTTCATAACAGAAAATAATAGTGAAGTAGAAAATATGAGACAGTATGAGACATGTACTATTTATTATTATGATAATTAGATAGAGAGAAAAAAACAGGAAAGTAGAAAAGCTGATACTTTATACCACTGATTAACCATTGATGCGTAAGATAGATGAGACAGGTTACATAAAATACTAAAATTATCATGATTAATTTGTATACAGTGGTAGGACAGTCTGAACATTATCAGCAACTATATGTATATATGCATGTACAAAATGCTGATGGACATTTGTGCACACATAAGGTTTCCGCTACCAACAGGGTTCATACGGTCTTTGAGAGTTTGGGAAAACTGAGGTAGCATTTTCAAGGCCTTGAAAGTTTGGGAAAATCGAGCATATTATCCTGAGGTCTTTAAAAGTCTTTGAAAATTGAAATTAACCCCAAAATTTTAATTTCTTTCCAGAATCACAAATAAAATTATCCGAGGTCGTTAGATTCGGATGTAACCTAGTTATCCTGGTTTGTTTCTTTTTGATGACCCGTTCAGTTCATTGCCGCCGCAACAACAAAAGAGGCTTTGTTTGGCCATCGAAAGTTGGCCTCTGCGGCGACTTCAATAACCACTCTTCATCAAAGCAAGACGGCTACACACTTCATCAAAGGAAGTCACAAATAAAATTGCCTAAGGTCGTTAGCTTCAGATGTAGCTGGTTTTCCTGGCTTCTTTCTTTTGACGAATCATTCAATTTGATTGGACGAGTCCATCTTTTGCCAATCAAAATATTCTTTACACTAATTCACTCTACGTAGAAAGTGCGCGAAAGTATAACACGCTCGAGGATTCAAAACTTTGTTCTACATAATGATGTTCCTTGGTTTAATATAGAAACATCCATTGTAATAAATTCAATTCATGGATAAACAGTTTCAGAGTGTGCATGCGTACACTATAGTAGAGTTAAACAAGAGTTGTTGTTCTTGAATTGCGAGTATATAAAAAAAACAAATGTGCTGTGAATCTTTAACGTTAGGAAGTCAAGTCATTTAATTAGGCAAGTAAACAAAATTAAAAATTAAAAAAATGTATTTTCAGTTGATGGAATGTCCCCGTTTCTCATTGCCAACCATCGACTTTTTCCCCAGTGATATAATTTTTTTAAAAAAAAATTGCATTGCCGAAATTGATTTGTGTATCTATAGTCTGACTATATATCCCCGTTTGTTTATACCTTTATCGATTTCAATAACGAAAATAATTAAATGGTAAAAAGTGCACAGAGTCTAAGTCAACTGAATCATTGATGTATAATTTCTAACCTGAATGTGACCAGAATGGCACTAATACTGCCATCTCCTGCACATTTCATGATTAATGGACTTCAGACTATAATTGAGCCCGTTTTGCCCAGTACTTTGAAGTGCTTGAAATATTACTAGATTTATAGATAATGTTTATTTTAAAAAAATGGAGAAAATACCGCCTAACCTTGATGAAGTGTTTTATTCTGCCCTTTTCAAAAGAAAGGAATATGTCGAACTTTGGAATGTTCTCCAGAAAATGTTGTTGTCACATGTGCAGGCAACAGTGGAGAGAGGAATTTTCTGTCAGTAAATTTGTATCTAGTGAGAACCTCAGCAGAGAAAGCCTCAGAGCTCAAAGGCTAATCATTGACACAAAGGGAGAAGCAGGGGACCTTTGGAAATCATCATTAGCAATAAAATGATGAGATATGGTTCTTCTGCAAGACATAAGTACCATGCCTATCTGGATAAGAAGAAAGCAGAGAAGGATGAGAGCAAAACCAAAAAGGAAAGAAACGGGAGTTAGCCTTGGATGAAGTGGAAGAACTTAAAGCCAAAAAGCAGCCTCTTGAAGCTAACATTGCCATCCTACATGCTTCCTTTGTACAGAAAGCAGAAGAGGCAGAGTTAAAAGGACTTATTGTGCTTGTCACTGAGTCAAATGCTCTTAGGAGAAAAGCAGAGGAAAAGATGAGAGTGGTGGAGTCTCTTTCCAAAATGATTGAAGAGAAAAAAAGCAAATATAATAATGCATTTAAAGCAATGCTGATGTCTGTTAAGAGAACAATCTATTTTGTACTAAATCTGACACGTATGTTACATATTTCTGAAAGAACAACGAATGTTAACCTATCTTCCAGATAATTATAATACAATTTTAGGAAATTAATTATAGTTTGATTTTAATCTGTAATCAATATTGTAGTATTTGGCATTCATTGTTTTCTCAAATAACCTGTATACACAATATTAGCAAAAATAGGTCTTGGAAATCTCTGTTTGTGGTCTTTGAAAGTTTGGGAAAAGTCTTTGAATTTATCATTCATTGTTCAGTATGAACCCTGACCAATATTGTAGCAAAACACGTATCGATTTCATCCGATTGAGGAAAATAAAATGCCTCCCATTTGAAAAGAGGCAATTGTCACCAGAATATTCTGTTAAAAAAATATTAATTTTGGACACACTGGTTACCACCCATTTTCATGACATGCGATATGTTGGCCTTTTCTGTGCATAGTTTTGAAAAGATGTAATGTTTATCAATTGGGCCATGGAAATTAAAAGTAAAATGTAAATGTAAAGCTAGCTGATAATAAAGTTAAGAAAAGAGCTAAGTAAATCCCCAAAACTGCAATAGAAATGGTGAAGGGGTTTGATAATTAAAAAGTTGTGTCAGATTTTCTGGTTATGTTGGGAGGAGGGCAGTACAGATCTGCTGTTTGTAATTTTGATGATAAAAGATGCTGCTCTGATGGGATTAATACATTTGCATTTGGTTATAAAAAGTGTGATAGTATTGAGTTTAGCAAAGTGGATTTTTTAGATTGGTTATTTCAGTAAATCACTAGCAATTCATGTAAATTTTGTGTAATATAAATCACAGTATGAGCCACTATACAATAATATTAAAAGGAAGTGCCTGATGACCAGGTTGAATGATGTTGAATATCTCTAAAATTATGTGTAATTTTGTTTTTTCTTTCTATTGTGTGTGAACACACCCCTGGTTGAATTGCTAAGTGAGAAATGAAATTATAAAGATTCCGAGGGTTGTCCAGGCTGAATAATTCAAAATTAGTCAAACATTAATTAAACATCGTAAAGTATTCACACAAATTATAGCATTTGCACTCCTCCTACTTGTTTTGTATCCTCCTTTTCGATTTTAAAAATGAAAGCATCAATGATATAGAAAATGCATAGTCATTTCATTCATCAATTTATAATTTCTAACCTTGTTGCCAAGGGTGCATGGTCATGTCACGTCAAGGTCAAGTTACACACTAATAAAGTTAGTCAAAGCCAATGCTAAAGTTATGTTACACCCATACCTGTCAACTTTTCAAATGCCAAGTAGGGAGATTGATTAAAATGTTTTTGGAGATTGGGCTCTAAATTGTGAGGTTTTTATGCTGCATTTTTTAAACACTGGTTTCAGTAAATATTGACAAATATTCTCTGTCCAGTATGCATGAAATTCTCAATGGACTTGCCTGAAACGCCTACAAATCTTTACAAGGGGGCGGGGCAGATGTGTTGTGGTTCGCCATTAAGTTTTAAGGTTCTTGTAAACTTAGTCTACAGGACACAAATGTATCTGCAAATGGAATACACTCCAGCCCAGTTGGTTTCTTTCTGTACGCTCAGCTGCTTTCAAATGTCATAGATCATCATCCATTGTCTCACCAGTTGTACGCTCATGACCCCCAAATATACAGATCTTGCCACCCAACTGAAGTTGATGCTACCATCCAAGGAATAGAGGTGCATTTCTGATGTGAAATAATGAATGACATGTAACAAACTGCAGATCAATGATGATAAAACTGAGGGCAATCTGATCACAACACAAAGACTTTCTCATTCACATCCTGTACCTCAAACAAGAAATATCAGCAACACCAACATTAAATTCTCATAGTCAGTACGAAACCAACGTGTTACTCTATACAGTACTCTCACATTGCACCAACATGTCATGAACATTTGCAAGGCTGTATATCATGAGCTGAGATGCATCAGCTCCATTTGCAAATATCTTTCAGTTGATGCCAATAAAACACTTGTATGTTCATTAGTACCTTCAAGATAGGACTATTGTAACTCAATTCTGTCTGGTTCGTCTCAATATCTACTCCCAAAACTTTAAAATGTTTTATAAAAAAACAGCTGCTCGGATCATCTTTAGAGTACCACAATCAGATCACATCTCCCCACTGCTCTGTACCCTACACTGGCTATCCATTTGATCCAGAATCAAACACAAAATTTGCTCTCCATGCTATGTTTCACTGACGGACTCCAATCCAACATACCTATACGGCCTCACCTATGTGTACACACCAGCAAAATACAGACTCATTTTCTGACAATAGTATACTCAATATTCCCACATTGAAAACGAAGCCATATGGACAACGTTCTTTTGCATACCAGGGCCCAGCAACGTGGAATGAATTGCCCCTTGAAATTGGACACAAAGACACAGTGATCCCTTTAAGTGTGCTCTTAAAACTCACCTTTTTTAAGTGCAAGAACAAACTTAAATGCCTAATAATGTTTCCTACCTTAAATATTTTCAGCATTACTAAATCCATTGAGACAGGTTCAAATGCTGCTAACATTTGCCATTGAAATTCTGTATCACAATTGAATGGTGATGACAAGTTAATTGAAATTGTGTTGTCAAGCTCATCTCTAATGGTTTGTACTTTGTCATGGAAGAAATTTTCAAGAAGGTCAGGAAGTTCGACTTGAGAGAAGGTACAGTAGTTGGAAGTGGTGTACATTCGTTCCTTGACATTAGCTTGTTAGTAATCTCGAAGAGCTTATTCTTCAGCTGAAACTTTCGTGATCTTGCTACATTAGTGGGCTGGTTTGACTGCATGGACTATGTTTATGACATTCTTAGCAGCAGCTCTATAGATCTGCTTATGAAAAATGAGTCTGGTGGAAAGCAAGTTCACACGACTTTGGTGCATTCCTCATCATGATTTTCCTTACTAAATCCATTGAGACAAGTTCAATTGCTCCTAATCTTTGTCGCTGAAATTCTGTATTGCAACTGTATGGTGACGACGAGTCAGTTGAAATTGTGTTGTCAAGCATATCTATAATGGTTTGTACTTTGTCACTGAAGAAATTTGCCAATAAGTCCAGAAGGTCTACAAGAGAGAAGGTAGTTGGAAGTTGTGTACATTTGTTCTGTGACATTAGTTGTTAGTTATTTCAAAGAGCTCTTTGCAGCTGGAACTCTCTATGATCTTAGTACTGTAGTAGAATAATTTGGCTAAATGGAGTAAGTGACATTCTTCTTAACGGCTAGATTTGTTTATGAATAGTGAGTCTGGTGGAAAGCCAAGGCCTATCTGTTTTATGGTGGTTTCTTTTAGCAGTGCAACGCTGGTCCCTAACACTGCTATACCACCGAGAACACTTTTTAACTGATACTCTGCTTTTGGTAACTAGGGCATGTTTTCCAAGCAATGAACGCAGGCAGTTATCAAGTTGTTCTGCTGTAGGAGGTAAGAAAGTTGTTAGGTTTTCTTGGATGTTATGCATGAATTTGATTCATACGGCGGTTTCTCTTAGTAGCAAATAAATATGGAGTGTTAGGAACTGATATGTCAAGATGGCATATATTGCAGAGGTGATCTGATACAAGTTCTTGCGATACAAGGGTGGATCGCAGAATATTATCATCAGGAGTATGAAGAATTCAGCATAAAATTTGACCATGTTTATGGGTGGATTGGTTAGTTGACTGTTTAAGGTTGAAAACATGAATGGAATCTAGGAGTTTTGATGTGTATGGGTTTCCAGGACAGTCAAAGTAAAAGTTGAAAGTTGAAATCTCCATGAATAATTATGTTACCACCTATTGAATATCCATACTCCAGAAGATTTGGAAACTGCTCCAAAAAAGAGAATCAGTCAGCTTGTTTTTTCTACTAAGAGGAGGGTGGTAGAGGCAGTAAAAATGGACTGACCTTTGATCACAGTAGTAATCCCATTGTTTTGTGAAATATTCTATTGTTTTGGCCAGTAGTCGTGACTGTTTTATGAAATACTCTATTGCCTTGATCAGTAGTAATCGTTTTGTTTGGTGAAATACATGTAAACTATTCTGTTGTCTTGATCTGTTGTAATCTCTCTGTTTTATGAAATATTTTATTGACTTGATCAGTTGTAATCCCTTTGTTTTATGAAATATTCTTTTGTCTTGATCTGTAGTAATCCCTTTGTTTTATGAAATATTTTATTGACGATCTGTAGTAATCCCTTTGTTTTATGAGATATTATTTTGACTTGATCTGTAGTAATCCCCTTGTTTTATGAAATATTATTTTGACTTGATCTGTAGTAATCCCTTTGTTTTATGAGATATTATTTTGTCGATCTGTAGTAATCCCCTTGTTTTATGAAATACTATATTGACTTGATCAGTAGTAATCCCTTTGTTTTATGAAATATTATGTTGTCTTGATCTGTAGTAATCTCTTTGTTTTATGAAATATTCTTTTGTCTTGATCTGTAGTAATCCCTTTGTTTTATGAAATATTATATTGACTTGATCAGTAGTAATCCCTTTGTTTTATGAAATATTATATTGACTTGATCTGTAGTAATCCCTTTGTTTTATGAAATATTCTATTGTCTTGGCCAGAAGTCATCACTGTGCCCATTATGATAGCATAAGCTTTGAATGGAATTGGGGTTTGATCACATGTAACAATGCTTTTATATTTGTGGTAGTTGGACTTGGGCATTAGAAGATGCTTGACAATGTCAATTTTGTCATCTAATCAGATTATAAGATCTTATCATTCAATTTGTGCTTACTGATTATGATAGCCATCCATGTGGTATGAGTATAATCTAATTTCACTGTTTAGATACTGGTACTTATTATTCAGAACTAAAGTAAAGAAATTGTATCTAAATGATTGTTTCTCTCACCTGTTTTAGAGTGAGAGCAAGATGGTCCCCATTGATTACAGCAGAGTTGTTGAAGACTGGTGGCAAATTACCATGTAAATTCATGATTGTGGCTGTTGGAGTAGCTGCTTCAGGTTTGTGTAAATATTACCATGCTAATTGATTTGGTAGTATATCTGCATTTCTCTCTGTGAGTTCCAGTTCATAAGTATGCTACACCAAGACTATCCTAATTTTGTTAAGCAATAATTTGGACGAGACATTATTAATTTGGAGTACACAGATTATAAATTTTGGACTTGGAAGATTGTAAAATTGAACTAGGCAAATTAACATTTTTGGACATGGAAGATTGTAAAATTGAATTCGGCAGATTAAAAAATTTGGACTTAGAAGATTGTAAAATTGAACTTGACATTATAAATTTTGGATTTGGAATATTGTAAAATTGAACTTGACATTTTAAATTTTGGATTTGGAATATTGTAAAATTGAACTTGACATTATAAATTTTGGATTTGGAATATTGTAAAATTGAACTTGACATTATAAATTTTGGATTTGGAATATTGTAAAATTGAACTTGACATTATAAATTTTGGATTTGGAATATTGTAAAATTGAACTTGACATTATAAATTTTGGATTTGGAATATTGTAAAATTGAACTTGACATTTTAAATTTTGGATTTGGAATATTGTAAAATTGAACTAGGCAGATTATAAATTTCAACTTTACTGATTATTAATTTGAACTTGACATAAATTTTCAACTATGACATTGTGAATTTGAAGTAGAATGATTTTTAATTGGGACAAAACATGTTATAAATTTGAACTGACAGATTGTAAATTTCAAGTAGAGAGATTATTAATTTTGGATTCGATTATTAATTTAAACTGGACAGTTTATTAATTGGCTTGGAAGATCATAAATTAAACATGTTATGTAGCATTACTGATCATTTTTGCATCTGTATGGAAATATAAGATTTGTTTTTAGTGCAAATGACCTTTCTGGGATAGCTTAGAAATTCACATGTATAAGAGCCAAAGTTTGCAATTAAAGTACACTCATTCTTAGCTGACCAATATTCTCCCATTATAAGCTACCCATTTATGCCACCTTTTGATTACAAGATGTTGACCTTGTATAAGGGGACTGGTATTTTTATTATTATTTTTTTATATTATTTACGTGGCAGGTTTTGTGAAGACATATATTATACAAGAGAGTTTCAGCATAATTGGAGCATTATTCACAGGAATGAAGGAAGGAGACATCAGTACCATGACACAGCCGTCTCCAACAGACAAAACATGTTATGTCTACCACTCAGATAGCATGCCTGATATATTGGCTGTTCTTTGTAATACAGATGTCCCTGCAGAACAGTCATATTCATTTGTACATGAGGTTGAGTATTCATTTATTCATAATTTATTCTTTTCTTTCATATCCACTTAGACTTAGAGGATAATGTAGTCTCTGCTTGATGCTGACTGCCACTGGGAGGCATTAGCATCATTACTGTGGTATAAATCATTGCATTTCAGTACAAATGACAGCATGGAAGCTGATACAAACAACTGGTGTCACAACTAAGAGAGAGTAGGGGCATTACTAAGGTACATTTAATAGTAAACTTGCATTAGAATGTCATTGGGAAAGAAGATATAAGGGACTTGTGGCAGGACTTGGACTGATGCTAACTCGACCACCAGGAGTCAACAGGATCATTACAGTTGTTAGCATTAGCATTCATAGGTCATAGATCAGAATGACATTTGGAAAGCAGATATGAAGGACTGATTGGTTGGACATGGTAACCGTAGCAACATTAGTCATAAGGTTCATTATTATGATGTACATGACTGGGAAAGTAGGTTCAAGGGGCAGATGGCAGGGCTTGGCTTGATGCTAACCCAACCAGCATTAGGTGGTAGGGTACTTACTATAGTATACCTGACATTAGTATATTAGCCAGTGCAATGGACGATTAGCTGTGATGTGTAGATGCCAACTCTTTGGATTTAGCCTGGATTATCTAGACTATTAGCTTTTATTTCAAATATAAAGATTGATATTGGAAACCTCTCCAGATAGATTATCCAGTGGTTATTCACATATGAAAATGATACTTCTCATAAGAAATAAATAGTGGTGCTCAAATGGAATTTATTGTGCATTTTACCAAATTTCTGACAGGTTTCATGCATTTTACCAAATTTCTGACAGGTTTCATGCATTTTCATTGGTCAAAGTATCCCTGATAAAGACATGGTATGAATTTTCCCAAATTTCTGACATGGTTCTTATATTTTTATTGCTCAAATTTTGTCACATAAAGACCTGGTATGATATTAATAGAAAATGTGGCAATGTTATGATGTAGTATAAGGAAAGACATACTTTTTTGAAGATTGGGGTTAGCTTTCTCTTTTTGTGTTTGTATGTAATTGAAAACTTAAATACATTGTCCAATATGAATATTACTATACAGTTAAACTTTCACCAAAGTATAATTTTTCACTGTAATCATGCAATCATTTATCTGCCTAAATTCCAGATAAATGTGATTTTGGTATAATGTTTCTAGGTAATCATGCAATCATTTCTCTGCTTAAATTCCAGATAAATATAATATTGATATAATGTTATAATTTTTCTAGGTAATCATGCAATCATTTATCTGCCTAAATTCCAGATAAATGTGATTTTGGTATAATGTTTCTAGGTAATCATGCAATCATTTCTCTGCTTAAATTCCAGGTCAATATGAAATTGGTATAATTTTTCTTGTAATCATGCAATCATTTATCTGCCTAAATTCCAGATAAATATAATATTGGTATTATGTTATAATGTTCTAGGTAATCATGCAATCATTTATCTGCCCAAATTCCAGATAAATGTGATTTTGGTATAATGTTTCTAGGTAATCATGCAATCATTTCTCTGCTTAAATTCCAGGTCAATATGAAATTGGTATAATTTTTCTTGTAATCATGCAATCATTTATCTGCCTAGATTCCAGATAAATGTGATTTTGGTATAATGTTTCTAGGTAATCATGCAATCATTTCTCTGCTTAAATTCCAGATCAATATGAAATTGGTATAATTTTTGGATGTGATCATGCAATCATTTCTCTGCTTACAGTCCTGATAAATATATTGGTATAATTTTTCTAGGTAATCATGAAATCATTTCTCTGCCTAAATTCCAGATAAATATGATATTGGTATAATTTTTGGATGTAATCATGTAATGATTTCTCTGCTTAAATTCCAGATATATTCTTTTGTAATTGCCAATTTTCTGTCCATTACCTTTCATTGCATGATTAGCTTACTTAAAACTCAAATCCAGGTGCCAATCACTTTCCATCTGTATGGTGATGATCAATTGTCAGAAATAACTTGCCTTAAACTTCGTTAAGGTCAATTGATTTTATATACTTTATGTTCTTGCTTATAAGTCGAGTCCAACTGCAAATAGCACAGTCCCTGATCTGCATAAAGCACTGGCAGGTCATAAATCATGCTGTTTGTTCCACTGATTACTCCTAGCAAGCTGCACATACCTAGATCTTCTGGTGCAATACACAAAGGTAGATTGGGTCTGTGCAGTTTGCAGTAAGAACATACTTCTATTTAATAAAAAAAAATTAAAATATTATTGATAAATAATTCCATCCTTTCAACCAAAGACCAGTGGAAGCAATTGATTGAAGATTTGTTTAAATTTCTTTTCAAGGAATGCATTTTATATGTACATAGCCTAAATTATTTCTTAGTGTATAATGTTGTTTTTTTATTATAGCTATTCTCAACTGTTGATATAAGTGAATGCTGCATTTTGATTCTGGCTGTTTCCATGACAAGTGACTATAGGAGTGAGGTCCCTGTATCAGACATAGCTGTCCCCTTCATGCGGGCTCTCAGGACCACCAAGTACCTTATGACACCACTATGTCCATATCTGGAACAGCCCAATATTATCTCAGGACTCCAGGCTCAATGTTAGAATAACATATTATTAATTTTTACTTGGATTTATGTGTATTGGAGGCATTCTTATATAATTTATGTATTTTAGTTCTAGTCTGTCTTGTCTTATTTGTGTACTTTTTTTTAATTAGGAAATTTGCATTTTTAATTATCATCAGTTATGGATGAAGTTTCAACAGTTTTTACTGGCCTAACATTACAGGCACCTGCTTGCAAATATGGTTCAGGTCTACAAGCTTATCCAAAAAATTCATGTGTCTAATGATGGAATTTTTCCCCCAGCTTTAAGTTCTTTAGAAACAAGAGGGAACAAACCAAAAAGAGTTTTGAGCTATGATACACTGCCAAATGAAATAATATTTTAAAATCAAAATATATGAGCCAACAGTGCGGTATATATGTGCTTTTCTTTGCAGCATTGAGCCATGTCAAAATAATAAGGCCCTAAGATCAAGAACAATGTGATCATGAAGTGGGGTTTGGTGTTGGAGTGCTGTACTGTTCATAAACTTATAATTTACTTAAGATGGATAACAATAATGTGGCTTGTTTTATGTTTAGAAATAATTAAATGATTTTTGATTCCATATATTTTAAGTTTTTTAGTCTTGAAACAGTATCTTTGAGAATTGATTCGAAATCATTTCTATTAACTTTGTTGGTTTGTTACAGTGCTAACCTACAGCCAGCTGCAGAATACCAAGGCCATACTGTATAACTGTTACACAGACAGAATTAATTTGGATGTGACCACAATGAAAGCATTTCTCCCTCTCCTTAAGAGCACACCTATCAAAGATTTTGTTTTGGTAAGTTTAAGCAGTTGGGGTACATTATTTTCCACTATGACTATATTTCTTATCATAATCCATATTTACTGGATACTGCGCTTTTTCTTTCATTCAAGAAACGTTTCCTAATCAGAAATTTTACATTACTATGCAACAACTTTTTATTTCCATTTTGAAGGGTTGATTGCAGAGATAATGGTAAATAGATGTGATAATTGGGTTTGACAAATGCATTACATGATACCAACCTAGCATTCTTTGTAGCATCTAGAGCTGGGTACCATGCACTTTTTTACCACTGTATATACTAGGGTTTTACTGAACATACTGCAAAATGTACCATGGTATACCAGGGTATTCCTTAACATACTGTGATATGTAACTTGGTATATCAGGGTATTTCTGAACACACTGGTATGTACCACAGTATACCAGGATATTTCTGAACAAACTGTGATACATACCACACTGTAATATGTACCATTGTTTGTCAGGGTTTTTCTTAAGATTCTGTGATATGTAACACAGTATACCAGGGTATTTCTGAACATAGTGCGATATATACCATGGTATACCAGGGTATTTCTGAACATAGTGCGATATATACCATGGTATACCAGTGTTTTTCTGAACATAGTGTGATATATGCCATGGTATACCAGGGTATTTCTGAACATAGTGCAATATATACCAGTGTATTTCTTAGCATAGTGTGATATATTCCATGGTATACCAGGGTATTTCTGAACATAGTGTGATATATAGTGTGATATATACCATGTTATACCAGGGTATTTCTGAACACACTAAACTAAATTGACAGGTATCATCCTGACACGAGGGCTTTTCAGATTTATACATGGACTAAACTTCTAAGAACTTCTGAGAAAGAAAAAAAAATGTAGAACAGAACTGGACCATATTTTATTGAAAGTATCTTTGCATCAAGACCTGTAATGAATATACAAATCATACAGATTTACTATTCAACTTAATTTGACTGAATCTGACAAACAGTCTCCAGGTCTTATGGTCTTTTTTTTTTTTGAATAATGCTGGTCTGTTAGTGAACAAAAACAGCCTTTAAATAACTTTTCAGTTTGGGGAATTCAAAGAAATGTTCAGACAGAAAAAATTCTGCTAATTAAGATTTCTTGGATTATTCTAAGGCTTTTAGATAAATGTAATCTGATTGATGTGTTGTTTCTTACAAAAGCCACATAGCAATAATATAATTTAAATGTATCAACATTTGATCTGTCATGACTTGTGACACCAATTTGTCTGAACCTTAAAAACCTTTTATTTGTCAAATATATTGTCTAATCACTTTCTCTGCTACATCCAAATCCCACAGTATTATAAAGATATGAAAATATGCCTTTCTCTCATATATATATGTTCCACTTAAGAGTTAACTTTTATAGAAACTATATATATATATATTTTCCCTATTCATTTTGAGCTTTGGTCATCTTAGTATGGATTTGTAACCAGTCAGAAATGAGGTCTTGACACACAGGAAGTACATGACACTGATTTTTAAGATTGGCCAGAGGATTGACACTGTTTCCAGTGTGTAGATAGAATATTGTTATTAGAAAACATAAGACTTTGATTTCAGTTTTAATGCACTTATACTTGCTATTGCTTTTTTCGAATACATTGAGAGTTTTTTTTTTTTTACACACACTCACCTTTTCCAGATTCAATCGGGGCAAGTACCCACATTTATCAAATCCTAGATGCAACCCTGCCTTCCAGATTTGATGTCAGATTTATTTTATCAAGGTCATGCTTACTCAGGTTGTTTCCATTACCCTCAGCAATCAATCAGCTACCATTTAAAGACTTGTTTTCTGGTAACGCTTGCATACATGCAATTCCACCCATACAGATTAGTTGCTTTAATGACCCCAACACAAGTTGTCATTGCTAGGCAATCTGCAAATAAATATTTGTGTGCTGACACATTGAGAGATGTGAAATTCCAGGGTCCCATTCATGTTCTAATTTTTCTGAAGTATATGGAGAGCATCTGAAATGAGTGAACCAGGTTTATTTGAATCACAAGTCTGGAAAACAATGCTTAACACCACTGGATGCTTGGTTAAAGGGAATAGCAGGATCAACATAAACTGAATTCTCTCAATAACAGACATGCCTCATGAAATCATGGTTCATTAAATATTAGCAGTTTCCATTAAACCTGGCATTCAGACATATCAATTTGTGTGTGGCGGTTGCATGGATTGGGGTGGGGTACTTCCAATATATTAATTAAACTATTATGGAAGTTCCAACCTGGCTTGTGGAGTTAGAAAGTTAAATTAGTGACAAGATAGATTTACAGCTCCAAGCCCCCAGTCAGCAATGCCGACAGTTAAATTATAGAGAACACGAAGATGAAATTCAGAATAATAACAATTTAATAAGTCAATAATTTTAAACGATAAAACTCTCAATCACTTGTCTTCCAAGTGACAGCCTAATTCATCCCATGATTTACAGTGTGAGTTCGATTTTCCCCTGTCCTTGTGTTCTACTCATCTCTTCCTTTCCCGCTAATTCCTTCCTTACTTCCATTCCTCCAACTTCTCCTTTTCCTCCTTGACTTCACCTCTCCCGACTCCTCTCCTTTCTTCTCCTTTGTTTCGTCTCTCTATCTGAGACTACTGGGACCCAACTGTAACTGGTCTGTCCCTCAAAGCTTCGATCTACAATTAAATACAGTCACATTCCGCAAAGATCAAACAACTAGCTCATTGATCTTTAGAAGCTGTACTTAGAATATCCTGTTCTAAGATTTTTCCTACCCTTAACAAATGGCTGATCAGAGCTGCTATCTATTCTTCTGGCAATTTCTTTACCGAGCTATAGCGAACTAACTCTTGCTGGCAGACATGGGGATATCATACTTAGCCCAAATCAGGGTCCCCTCCCTATCTCGATTCTGATTGGGTGGTGCTGTGACCCTGCCAATTCAACCCAGCTGTCTGTATGCGGGACAAGAAGTTAAGACAAGCCCACTTCTTCGGACATCTTCTTTTGACCTGGACAAGCGCTTCCATATCTAGGTGATAATTGCACTTCTGGCAGCCTCGGTCTGGCTTTCCACTCTAGCCACAGCAATCTTACGTAAGGGATTAGTGCTAGCCTGCAGTTATGTTTAACATCAAACGATGGCTTATCAGAATTACCTTGATTATACATGTTTCTATACTATTCTGGGTCGGGTAAAACATGACATTGTGACATAGCGGAGTCAGTTGGATTGTGCAGAAAAACACATTTTTCAGCTTCTATCTGTGTTACATGGCCTGACAAAGGAGAGAGCTGAACCTCATCAAACATGACAGCACAGCTCAACACCAGGCAGTATTTACCACTTTAACAGCATTTACTTGCAAAACTCTAATGGTCAGACAATAAATGGGTGCGAAGTCCCACAGGCATGTCCCTTGCATGTGTATACATTTTCTAAATTATGTTTCTGCGATAATGCTTACCTGATCACATTACAAATAATCCATCCCACCCTGCACTGTAACCATCCTTTCAATTTTAGATTGCTAAAATTAGTTACATCTGGGTACAAAGGTAGCCACCAAGCACGTTGAAAAGGGAGTTATCTTGTAAGAGTTCTTTCCTTTTGTCTAGGTAATATGTATCTTTATGTATGTCTTTACAGGAGGGTAGGATTCATAGGTAACAGAGCAAGTTGTCCTTAATGTAAGGAGATCAGACGGTGTATTTGATGAATTTGCTATAAAATAGTTTTTCTTTCCCATTACAGGCCAATCCAAATCCAAAAGCAGATGAAACACTGTTGAAATTGGTGGAACTCCATGCAACCCAGAATACGATGTATTTATGATGACAAGCATGAGCACGATTCATAAAAACATTGCTAGTATATTTGTGCCTTGCTTATTTTAATAACAAAAGTTTGATTTGGGATCAAGAAGTGCGTTTCTTAATATGAGAAATATTAAAAACACTTGAATGGTGTTTAGATTCTTCGATGTATATATTTCTATGAGGAACATTTGGATTAATTTACCTAATTTTTTAAACAACTTTTTTTTTATTTTTCTTGAGTCTTAAAGCTTATAACTGATGCATTGACTGGTCTTTTCATTTCATTATCTCTGTTAACCAGGCATATAAATAAACTGATGCATTTAATTTTATGATGTCGGTCAATCCATCAGTTCCCTATTTAGTCTTCACACAATAAAACAAGTTTTCAATCTTCTTCCATTACCAAACGTTGTAAATAGCTTGTATTATATATACATTTAATTTATATTGTGTGCTTCATCTTTTTCCTTGAATGAGGGTAGAGTTTTGGCTTATCTAATTATTGTCATGTTTTGCTTTTGAAATTTTTGTCATGATTGTAAATGGTATGTTGTTTATTAAACTTTGAGATCAAGGTCTAAATTTGTTTACAAATTGAATGGGATTTTTTGTTTGAAATGACCCACATGATGGGCATTCTATTATCTCTTAGGTCAAGAGTAATTATTATATATAGATGTTAAGTTCAGTCTGTGGAATAATTTGTATTTGTGTTCAGATATAATTTGAGAGGAATCATTTAAAATATTCATGGAATTACAAAGTGCTTTTTGACATTTGGATTAAAACATTACTTTAAGATTATTGTGAATTCATTAAAGACTTTCTAGAGTATATCACTGTGATAGCCATGACTTGACACATTAGCACATTGAAGACTATTGGTACATCAACTATGTTAAAATTCACTCAGAACATTCTAAACATTTTAATATTTTTTATTGAAAATTTCTAATTTAATTTGCAATATTGCAAGTTAATCTGAAATTTTCACTAAGTAACAAATAAATGTTTTGTTAACTTTACTAAATGTGTTGGCTTTGCTCCTTTCTCTTACTTAGTTTAGACCATAGAGCCATAATAGAAATTAGGGCTTGTCAGGGATCTGAATTTCTTTAAAACATTTAGACATACAGCTAGTCTTTAAAATGTAAATTAAATTTTTGGTCGGTAAAAGATTTTGACTCCACGCATTTGAGAAATCTTTAGTGAAACCAGCAAGTTTTAACGTCATCTAAAGTGGAGAACTTTGTTTAAAGCCTACCAAGGAAAGCTTATAGTTTTAAAAAGGACAAGCTGCTTGAGTTTGCCAGGCAATGTGATCTTTTGGAAGCAAAATGATCTTTGACAAAAAAAAGATATAAAGAATATTTTGGTTTGATGTTTGAAGGGAAATAGGATTTTGGAGGATAGTGCTTTAGGTTTGATAAGTAATTAGTTATAAGCCGTGTCTAACTGCTTGTGCCCCAGAAAGTGTTTACCTGTTTCGAAAATTTTGTTAACGGCATGCACATGCATTCACTCTTAACTTAATTTCTCTTTTTATATCCTATAAAAATCCACAATTTTTTCACCAATTATTCCAAATAAATTTGCCACACAGTGATGTATTTTTTTCTATTTGTCCAAGTCTTTCACTATCTTCTTTATACACTATTTACAAAATTATGTGCAACATTTTAAAAAATATATCATCAGTGCTTTTAGCATCTTCTTCTGGCGATTCAGTCTCAGAAACTTCTTTGTCCAAATCTAAATCTAACAAAATATCCACCTGCTGAACATATCTGTCCTCTGCTTGCTCAATATTTTCTAGATAAAACCCAAGAAACTTCTCATTTTTGGTCTCATCATCAAAAATCACTCTTACATCTGCCATCATTTCATGAAATGAACACGTGTAGTGAAACTGCTCTAATTAGTAACTGTTGGCATCTAAACAATTCAAATTTGCACAAAGGAAAGTAAATTCATTTTTGATTGGTTTAATATGATCTGATTCTTGGAGAAAAATATATATTTCTAACCAATCAGAGATGTATCTAATACAGATTCACCATGGCTGGAGATGAGATTGGCCATTAATGATAGTCAACAAACTTCAAAAGTAGGCGAGATCAGCCATTGATTGCAGAAACCAGATTATGCGCACAGACGGGATCGGGGCCAAATGAATTAAGAGGTTCTTGTAAACAAAATCTTTCCTGTTTTAAGTTTAGTCTGTAAAATTATTTATTATTATTACAAAGTGCTCATTGACTTCATGGACCTAAACACTACTTGAGGAGTATTGAAGACTCATTTAAAGACATTCTAAACACTTATTATTGCAGTGCAGTCAAGATTATTGGAATTCATTTGGAACATTTTATATTTTTGCACTTGTGATAGAACATTTAGGATTATTTGAGATTAAATTTACACTACCTCTTAAATTTTAATTTTAAATTTAAAGTAAATTTATATTTTGACTTTACAAAACTTATTGGCTTTGATTCTTTAATTTACTTATGTTAAGACCATAGAGTCATAAAATACAGGTCAAAGTAACCTAGTTTTACTGATAGTTATAGAAGTACTCATATTGTAGATCTCCTTTGGTAGCAATGCCTGAGAAATTGAGCAAAATACTCAAGTTATCCAGAAACCACTTGAAATGTATATCATAGTTACAAAATTTGTACTGAAATTTATTGATGGATGTAAATACCAACTTCTACAACTCCACAAGTGTATGAGAAATTAAGTTTGTGCCTGAAGAAGCATAAATGCGAAACTAGTCGCACAAGTTTATCGGCGTTTGTGTTGTTTTTTTTATCCCCTGAGAAATTTACCTAAATACAAACGCTAACCAGAATGTTGATGTCAGACATAAAGAGAGGCAAACATTGCAATCTTGATAAAATGATTTAACAGATTGTGAATTGAAGTTGACCTATTTATTCTAAGCATCATATTAATTATTTACCTTCTATCTCTAATAAAAAGCAATATCAGGATTATTATTAATCAGTTACAACAAATAAATCCTACATGCCTTCTAGATCTGTATGTGGTTTAGAAATTAAGATACAATTATTTTAGTACCAATACCCTATTTGATCTCTAAGCATTGCTAACAGATTGACTTGTTTTAGTATTGATAGCATATGTGATCTCTAGGTTTGCTAACAGATTGACTTGTTTTAGTACTAATACCATTTGATCTCAAGGTTTGCTAACAGATTGACTTGTTTTAGTACCAATACCCTTTGATCTCCAGCTTTGCTAGTTGACCGACTTGTTTTAATATCAAGGCCCTATCTAATCTCCAGCTCTGCTAACAGACTGACTTGTTTTAGTATGAAAACCTTGTATGTTATCTAGATGATAAAACTTGAATTGTAGTAAATACTAATGCATCTCAAACGAATCAGGTAATATATTTGGAAAAGGAAGCTGTCATTTTAACTTCACATGAAGACAGATAAAAGATGGAAACCATTGCAAATATATGTATATACTTTTGCAGACCTGACAAACATAAATTTGTCCAAGTTTTTCTTTACTTTAGCCCCTTCCACCATCAAGGGATGTATTCAGGACTTGAAACCTCTGCTGTCAGCTTGTTAAAACTTGATACCAAACATATTCAGCCAACCTAAATTGGTCTCAACAGAGCTAATAGTGACTGATGGACAGATTTGGCTATCACACTATAAGCTATGAATGTGTTTGGATAAACCACACCCTAATATACAAGTATGAACTAGTCTGGACAAGCCATCCCCTATTACATAACCTACATAAGGGCTGTTCCATCAAAACTTAAATGGGACCCAGGGAAGGCACTTTTAAAGGGGTGTACTCACACATTGATGCAATTAAGAAATTTCTTTAAATTTTTATATAAACTCTTGTGAAATCAAAATACCCTGTTATATACTCTGTCATCCCCAATTATATAAACTGTATGAACAAGACTGGATAAACCAAACATAAATGGAGCTTGCAATACACCTGTCACAGCTTAAGTCAATTTTTGTCTCGATATGTTGAAATTCTTCATTTGATGGATTTACACAACATTGTTCTTTTCTCTCATGCACATATATACCATATTTATATAAATATACCTACCATATTTATATATAAATATACAAACCAAATTCAGATGAATATACCTACCAAATTTAGATAAATATACAAACCAAATTTAGATATGAATATATCTACCAAAATTTAGATATGAAAATCCGTACCAAATTTAGACATGAATATGCCTTCCAAAGTTGGATATAATTATACCTGCCATATTTAGATATGAATATACCTACCAAAATTAGATGAATATACCTACCAAATTTAGATATGAATTCAATATACCTACTAGATTTAGATATAAATATGCATACCAAAATTAGATGAATATACCTACCAAATTTAGATAAATATACCTACCAAATTTAGATAAATATACCTACCAAATTTAGATATGAATATACCTACCAGATTTAGATATAAATATGCCTGCCACATTTAAATATACCTACATTTTGATAAATATACCTAACAAAATTATATATAAATATACCTACCACATTTAGATATAAATGTCTACCAAATGTAGATAAATATGCCTACCAAATATATATATATATATATATATATATATATATATATATATATATAAAATTTAGATCGCCATGTGTACAACATTTACACCTATAAAATTTGAATATAAAGATGCCTGCTAAATTTTAATACAAAAGATACATTCCAAACTGTATTTGTCTCTGTTCAGTAGGTATTGCCTAAACAAGTCAAAAAAAGTTTCTAAATGAGGACTAGTGGTCAGTTATCTGCCCTTGACATTGTATGGCAGTGCCAGCGCTACCAGTCCAGCAGCTGATAAAAACAAATATATAAATGTAAGTTTCAAAGAATGTTTAGGTATTGATAATGAAATCAAAATTTAGTTTAATAACCATTCATCAGATGAGAGAAAAAAAAAAGGAAAATAAATGCAAGGATTCGGGACAAAGAATGAGCTAGTTGAAAGGTTTGTATGTTAAAATGTGACTCTTTGCATGTGTCACGGTGTCATTAATGAAAGAGAAATTAGAAACTCTTCAGAAATGAGTCACATGTAAAGTTATTGTTTGCTCCTGATTTTTATTGGTCGAGCACATAAACCATTATAGAATATCCAGAGATTTTTTTGAAAGACATTGTAATTTTATTTCCATAGAGTGAAATATTAAAGATTTGAAACATATTTTTACTTTTTGAATGTACATGTGTCTTCTTTGCTTCTGTCAAACTTCAACATTAAAACAGCTGAATATTTTGCATGCAAATGAATTTATTTTCCCATCATGCACCTTTATTAAAATTTATTTATACCATGTGTACATTATACTCACAATCAAACATAAATCAATATATTAATCACGAGTATTTACAGAGTACTTCATTTTGAATGTTTTGGCTAGACCTATCATTTTTTTTACTACTTATATTTCTCTCATTTGATACTACCCAGGCACACAATAACACATACTCCACATGATTGACGACATTTTAACCTCACAATTCAATCTAGTAAGTGTTTGAGTGAATATTCAGGAAATGGACTAGACAGATGGCAACAAGTTAGCTAAATCACATTTCAAATCAGTTTCTTGACAAATATTTGTATAAGCCATATTAAAAATCAATGGTCATCACTGCATAGCCAATATATTTTGAATTTAAATACAAGAACTAAAGAACAAATGTTTGAATTATGTTTATTTCCAGCACATCTTTTTAACACCGTGATAGCATGCAAATAATATACACGATTATTGGATAAATAGCATTTATGCATGTTTTGAAATAATACCAGTTATAAAATTACACAACATAAAGAAATGAAAATCATTTTTGATGGCAATTTCAACTCTGTACATGTTAAGGAATTTGTTAAAATTTTAAATGATTTGGATAGAACTATTATCCATTCAACATCTACTCATTAACTACTTGCTTTTCTGGTATTTATTATTACCAAGACACAGAGCAACACATACTCAGCATAATTAAACAAAGTTTAACCTCACAAATCAATCTAGGAAGTCTTTTCTTTGTTTATCTATTGAATGCAACTATATATTGCACTGACAGTCTAATCAGGCCAAATACATATAGCTTTGACAGTCTAATCAGGCCAATTATATATTGCACTGACAGTCTAATAAGGCCAATTACATATAGCTTTGACAGTCTAATCAGGCCAATTATATATTGCATTGACAGTTTAATCAAGCCATTTACATATAGCTTTGACAGTCTAACCAGGCCATTTACATATAGTTTTGACAGTTTAATAAGGCTAATTACTTATTCTTTTGCTTAATTGATCTTAAAGGTTTTGTAATTTGACTACAAGTAATTTTTTTAAAGATGTGAAGTCCAAAAAAGACCAAAAGTTTGAAAATTGCTTTAATGTACTGAAATTTTGTAACATACCATTTACATACGACCATGATAAAATGTCTACAAATTTTATGATTCAAAAAGCAGTTTTTGTGCTATAATGCTAAAATGAATTTGGAATGGATGTGCAGATGGTCAGCAGAAAACAATCAGCCCTTTCTGTTCTCACAGTACAGACATAAAACTCTGACATCAACTAGGTCCTTTAGAGGAAGCCATTCTATAAATTGACATCAAATTCTGAAAGGTCCTCCATTTCCTTTTCCACTTGCCTTACAGGTAGACATGTAAAAAGTACCATGATCAAAGTTAGGAAATTCCTATACATCAATACATTGAAAATTATGTCTTTTCGATATTGTTATAAAATTCAATTTAATAAACCAACATTATCATGTCTGCAACCTATTTTGTAAAGTGTAAATTGCAATGGAAATCTAAGAATTTTTCATGAAATCACAAGAAAGAAAACAAAAACAGAAGAAGATACATTTCATTTTATTGAAATCATGTTACCCCATGAATGGAGTTTTTCAATGTCAAAAGATTATCCAAGATGAAATCCTTGAACAAAGAAGTTAAAACTACTTTTGCAATCAGCAATTTAGAATAAACTCACTTGTAAGAAAACATAACGCTGATATGTCCTGAATTTTACTTAATCTAAATAAACTCACTTGTAAGGAAACATAACGCTGATATGTCCTGAATTTTACTTAATCTAAATAAACTCACTTTTAAGGAAACATAACGCTGATATGTCCTGAATTTTACTTAATCTAAATAAACTCACTTTTAAGGAAACATAACGCTGATATGTCCTGAATTTTACTTAATCTAAATAAACTCACTTTTAAGGAAACATAACGCTGATATGTCCTTAATTTTACTTAATCTAAATCATTGGTATCAAAGTGAAAAGTCTAGATACCGAAAGCAGCAGCACTTATTATGCATGTTAAATATACACCACACAAAACCCCCCAAAAACAGTATTATGTAATTGTGCACTTTATAAGGTTCATATACTAGACTAGTTTCATGGCTTTAATTCATGACCAGTTTCATGGCATTTAAATCAAAACTTTCATTTTCTTAAATTTTCACTTCATTACCTTGGAGATTTACATGGCATTTACAAGCAAGAAAGGTACAATTTATCAAACCCAAAGTTTTCTTATGAGATTTCTACTCCTGAGTAATGGAGTAATGCATACCTGTTTATTTTCTTGCCATAAATTTGTACAAAACTGCAATAAAAATTGATGTTTATATTTAGGTGTGTTTCTATTCTACATGCTATAGAATCAGTTACAATTGTAATAAAGCCAACATGTAAACATGTATGTGCTCACATTTTATATTAAAGGAAAAGGCCTAAAAAATGTAAAAATGTAAAAACATACAATGTCCATTATACAGCATGTCCTCATCTGGTCAAATCTTCAGTGTATATATATATTCCCAAATACTGAAGGCTAATTACCAAAGCAAAAATTTCCAAACAAGATTAAACATTTTCAAAGGACTAGAACATAATTTTTGAGATAAGAAACTGACAGATTCTTCCTTAATGCGTTTTCAAACTCTAATCTGTCTTTTCTAGCCCTTGAAGCCGTTCAAGGAGGGGTGGATGTGAAAAATGCCAAGTTGAGTACAGCTTGTCTGTCACTGGGAAGCCAAGGTTGTCCTTGTTCAGCTTGATAAGGGCAGATCGGAGATAAGCAGCCTTGTGAAGAGACTTGGCAAAGTTGTCAGCCTGGAACTCAAACATCCGTGACAACACAGTCACACAAAAAGACAAGACCTGAAATATATATTTTATGAAAGGAACAATAATGCTGTATATAATAATAAATAATTAAATTGTGTGTGTGTGCGTGTCTGTGTGTGAATGATTTAGATTTTTAACGTAGTTTTAGCAATTTTTCAGTCATAATGCTATGATATCTGCAGTGTAACAGTTTATAGTGATGTCTATCTTTGGGGCATCAGTCCCAGCCAGTCACATAATCCTGACACAAGGCTAACCAGTTCTAACACTAGCCTCTTCATATTGAGCACCTAGCAAGGCAGCTGTTAGTACCATTTTTATAAGTTATTGAACTGACTTGGCTTGGGTTCAAACCTGCAACCTCCCTAATCTCAGCTGGACACTGACCACTTAATTAAATTGTAACGGTAGATGCACTTTATAATTAGTAATAGAAAAGATGCAGCTTGTAGTTTTGAAAACTACTTTTAACTTGAAAATACCTGCACTGACCAGCTGCTGCTTATAAAATAGAAACTTCCCCAAACTAGACACTTTTGAGACCAAATATTTTGGCTGATTTCTAGAGGTGGCCAGTAAGTGCAGATTTTATTTTGGCTGATTTATAGGGGTGGCCAGTAAGTACAGGTTTTATTTGCATAAGAAAAGCTTTATTTGGAACAATATTAATCACCAGTCTGCAGAAGCTAACTGGGTTACAAAAATGTCCAGTTTAAGTAAGTTTGTCTTTGCCAGCCATCAACCTATGTCATATTTAGCTAGCTGGACTGCAATTAACTGTTCCACTATCTGATTAGAGGCAGCTGAAGTACACTGATCCAATCTGATTCCTTGTTCCAGTTAAAGAGGGAGATTGTTGGGAATTATAACTGCAGTCTCCATACACACAATGACACACGTCCCACGTGATCTAAGCTTATCCAATTTAGACAATGTAAGTAACTTTTAATTCTGAGTCCATGACATTATAAGAATTGCCTTACTGAATATCTAACAAGTGCTATATCACTGGTTAATTGATTATGCTTCCCATCAGGTCATATTACATACTTTCTCAATGGTTAATTGATTTTGATTTCTCACTGACTAATTCATTTGGACTTCTCACTGGCTAATTGATTTTGATTCCCGTCAGATCACATAACATGCTTTCTCAATGGCTCACTGATTTTGATTCCCATCAGGTCATATAACATGCTTTCTCACTGGTTAATTGATTTTGATTCCCATCAGGTCATATAACATGCTTTCTCACTGGTTAATTGTTTATTGATTTTGATTTCTCACTGGCTAATTGATTTTGATTCCCATCAGGACACATAACACACTTTCTCAAGGATTAAGTGATTTTGACTTTTCACTGGCTAATTGATTTTGATTCCCATTCGAGTCACATAGCATGCTTTCTCAAGGGTTAATTTATTTTGATTTCTCACTGGCTAATTGATTTTGATTCCCATCAGGTCACATAGCATGCTTTCTCAAGGGTTAATTTATTTTGATTTCTCACTGGCTAATTGATTTTGATTCCCATCAGGTCTTATAACATGCTTTCTCACTGGTTAATTAATTTTGTTTCACATCAGCATGGACTCTTATCTGCATAAGGTCATTCACTCAAAACCCCATTTCAACTGGTTAAATATGCCATGGGTTGAGGTGGATCAATTACCCTTGGTTAGCAAAGATGAGGGAAGTTTCAAATAAATTCAATGTAACTAAGAACTGTTCGTGTTATTGCTTTATATTAATAAACAAAACAAGCTACATATTTACTGATATGGATGCATACAAAATAACTCCATATTTACTTGCATGCATACAAAATAACTCCATATTACTCATATGCATGCATACAAATACTCCAAATTTACTTATATGCATGCATACAAAATAACTCTGTATTTACTTACATGCATGCATACAAAATAACTGCAAATAGCACCCCAAACCACCCAATTTACTGCTGCTAATGTTATGGAAAATAAGGTTTAATATTAATCAAAACTAATTAAATAAAATAAAGTGACAAATGAGGTTTAATATTGTTCATTACTAATTAAATGAGAAGTGACACAGACTGACTAGGTGGATATTTTCTGGCAAATAAGGTTTAATATTAATTAACAAAGAAACAAAAAATAAGTAGCACATACTCTAAAGACCTGATGAACAGTTTGTGACAGCAGATCTACACTTCTAACAGTTGGGTACATGCTATTGATCAGGGTGCAGGCGGGATGTGATTTTTAAAGTCACACACTATCAGGTAATA
This sequence comes from Unio delphinus, assembly GCA_029339505.1. Taxonomy (NCBI): domain Eukaryota; kingdom Metazoa; phylum Mollusca; class Bivalvia; order Unionida; family Unionidae; genus Unio; species Unio delphinus. Next base: position 7,545,087 of record JAQISU010000042.1, read on the forward strand.
AGTGGATAAAGCTAGAGTGTTGGTCATAGGCTATACCTAAAACAAATACTGAAACAGTCAGAAAAGTCTTACCTCATTGTATGGGGAGAAGACAAACTGGAAGATGATAATGAGGCCTATCAGGGTAGGTTGATTGGAAAAACCAAAGGCTGTGAACAGCACCTGCTTATGGATCAGCAAGGAGAACACAGAAAAACAGAGGAATGTGTTCACCTGCAGAAAATAAACAAATTTAACCAAAGGGTCATGTATGGAGCCTATTGATAGCACTGTAACAACAAGAATGAGTACAAAGCAAATAATAACCCATATATGTATCCAAAAGCTCCAAAGATCATATGCAGAATCTGTTGATACAAGGAAAACATAAAGTCTGAAAAGTACTATAAATCAATATTTTAGCATCATTCAATTTCAAAAGCCTTTTCATTTTAGCATATTAACAACACACAAGTTTAGAAAATTAACGATGTATAAATATTATATTTTAGTTGTAGTTTTAACCTAACCTGATTAATAAAAGTGACATGTTATGCTGTATTTAATGTGATCAAAATGAATTTAAGTTATTTAATTCCAACACCAAGTTTTATCAAACTTCTCTAAAAATGAATTTTAGTTATTTAATTCCAACACCAAGTTTTATCAAACTATTCTATAAATGAATTGTTACCAATGAGGAGGTTGTTAAAAAAGATATGCACTATACAAATTCAATCATTCTTATATATTATAAATCTGTTGTCCAGTTGAACAATCCATGACATATATAAATAGTTGGAACAATAAAATATGTACACGCTTATAATAGTCTACCTGCAGAGACACAGATCTTCTGTCACATAATGCGGGTCTGTGCAGTTTCTTGTGAGTATTTAGTAGGACAAACAACATACTCCCTGATGTGCTTGTACATTATGTTACAGCAGATCAGTATCTCTGTTTGCTGTTTAACTTGACTTAAATGTGAGTGTATATGGTACATGTATCAGAAGTGATATAAAAAAATGTGCCCATAGAACATAGATGACCATGCAACGTCTCTGAATGAGTGGTATCTGAAGCTAGAATAATAATTCTGGTAGAATACATGCATCTTAAAGTGAACACTCTTATAAACATTTACAAAAGATAAAAAAAAAATCGTGACGATTCAACAGTGTTATTCATGTCTGCCAAGTTCCAGGGCAAGAAATACAAAGTAGTGGAACTAGTTGCCCATACAAAAATGCTCAGATACAGTACATACAATAACATATAAGAGGAATAACTATGGAAAATGCCAAGTGAAATAGTATGTACAGGCCGATGATGTCTCTTAAGATTGTGCCCTTTGTAAAATGTTGCATTACTAGCTGTACACATGGAGTATATGACACCCATAATATATTTGTTTATCAACTTTCTACCCAAGAATGAGCCAGAATTTTACCATCAAATTCCACAAGTAGGTTATTGTTACTGTTTTGGAGTTTAATGCCATTTCTAAACACAAGATATGCTATACATAGTGGCAGTACAACTGGTGAAAGAACCTGAAAAAGCCCTAATAAGAATCACAAACCCATGGGAAGCTACTGACAGCTGTCTCACATACCAACATTGGCCAAGCCTAAGATTCTAACCCATATAGTCAGAGGTGAGTTGGCAGTGACTGGTAAAGGCAAGCACTTTATACCATAACAGTTACACAGGGCCCCTCGATAACTAGGAAAATGATATTGTTATTTTCTGATCCCCAAATAGCATAATCTCAATGAAGGATGGAGCTATTTTTTCTTAAGGTTTTCTGGGTACAATTGGACATGTGTGATAAACAATGCCATAGCCTCACTTAATATAAAAAGAGACTAGTACCATTCTCTTTAACAAATCTGTATCATCAAGTTTCAACCTTTTGTCCAATCTTTTGTACATAACTCAACAATAATCCTTTCATTCCCATGCCAAGTCCTAACTGAAACCTCTAACAATGCAAAACCAGAAACAGTTTAAAATTCAATAATTAGAGACTCTCACAATGTCCCACCAGAAACAGTTCAAAATGCTATCATTTGAGCCTCTCACAATGTCCCACCAGAAACAGTTTAAAATGCCATAATTAAAGTCTCTCACAATGTCCCACCAGAAACAGTTTAAAATGCTATTATTAGAGCCTCTCACAATGTCCCACCAGAAACAGTTTAAAATGCCATAATTAAAGTCTCTCACAATGTCCCACCAGAAACAGTTTAAAATGCTATTATTAGAGCCTCTCACAATGTCCCACCAGAAACAGTTTAAAATGCCATAATTAAAGTCTCTCACAATGTCCCACCAGAAACAGTTTAAAATGCTATTATTAGAGCCTCTCACAATGTCCCACCAGAAACAGTTTAAAATGCCATAATTAAAGTCTCTCACAATGTCCCACCAGAAACAGTTTAAAATGCTATTATTAGAGCCTCTCACAATGTCCCACCAGAAACAGTTTAAAATGCTATCATTAGAGCCTCTCACAATGTCCCACCAGAAACAGTTTAAAATGCTATCATTAGAGCCTCTCACAATGTCCCACCAGAAACAGTTTAAAATGCTATTATTAGAGCCTCTCACAATGTCCCACCAGAAACAGTTTAAAATGCTATCATTAGAGCCTCTCACAATGTCCCACCAGAAACAGTTTAAAATGCTATTATTAGAGCCTCTCACAATGTCCCACCAGAAACAGTTTAAAATGCTATTATTAGAGCCTCTCACAATGTCCCACCAGAAACAGTTTAAAATGCCATAATTAAAGTCTCTCACAATGTCCCACCAGAAACAGTTCAAAATGCTATAATTAAAGTCTCTCACAATGTCCCACCAGAAACAGTTCAAAATGCTATAATTAAAGTCTCTCACAATGTCCCACCAGAAACAGTTCCCAAAAAAATGCTATAATTAGAGCCTCTCACACTGACCCACCAGAAACAGTTTAAAATGCTATTATAAGAGCCTCTCACAATGACCCACCAGAAACAGTTTAAAATGCTATAATTAGAGCCTTTCACAATGTCCCACCAGAAACAATTTAAAATGCTATAATTAGAGCCTCTCACAATGACCCGCCAGAAACAGTTTAAAATGCTATAATTAAAGTCTCTCACAATGTCCCACCAGAAACAGTTTAAAATGCTATCTGTCAGGCCTCGGATAGTAACTGTCCTACTTATTCAGTTGGTGAAATCTTCTGTGATGCAAAAATCGACAACTGCACGATATCTGTAAATCACATCCACCACTCCCTCAATAACTTGCGCACATTGGGGTCCAAAAGCATTGACCACACTATAAGTCAGGCGCAAGTTATCGAGGGACCTATAATAATAAAAGGATTGATACAAAGGCAAAAGGGTGGGTGGGTGGCAGATTTAAAGTGTTGAAAACTCACTTTATAATCATGCTGTGATTAACTGTGAATAAATATCTCTTCAAACGGTGTACTTTATTTTTTCCTCATAGAGTAACATTAATTTCTGCATAAATTACTGTATATTGCGGAGTTAATCAAAAACATTATTCTACGTGCTTTCCGTTCGCTTAACACGTGTACCACTTCACACATTGTGTATTACATTACTAATTTTGTGCTGAATTGGATATATTCTAGTTTTATTGTTTGATCCAAATTAAACGTATTTGTTTAATACAAATGATCAACTATCTTTCCAAGAAACAATGTTGATCAATCGATTGATAGATATATTTGATTGCAGTAGAAGTAAAATCAAAAACAAAAAACAAGGATGAATTTAGTGGGTCTACAAATTTAAAGAAATGTAAATTAGAACACAATAATAAAAATACTGGTTGTGATATGCTTGACAAATGACAATAGACTTTTTGGAAAAAAATCAGTTAATTTTTTTTGTGTTACTCCTTGATTTCGCTGCTGCCAAACAAAATCGTCCCTTGCTTGATTCGATGCATAAGACATAAGTGATAAAACAACACAGGTCTCTTTTAATAGATTATTTTAGTGCAACAAACACTTTGCCATGTTGTTGATCAAAATAGCCAGAATGTAATTAGGTTCTCACGGAAGTACTCGCGGGTTTCGATGTGACGGTTGATTGACTCTTTTCATGTTTTCGTAGAAAAGAATATGTTGCAATCATAATGTCTACAATGAAACAGAAAAAAATGATTAGACTGTGGTTTTCACACAGCAATATATTTAATTGCTGTTTATTTTATTATCTGTTGCCATCTATTAGAATTTACTCGCCGTTTTCATTTAACGCCATTTGACCAGGTTGTTTATTTATGGTATATTGATGACTATTTATCAAGAAATAAACCCTAATATAATATGTGATATCTTATTTAGAATTAGCAAATTTCACAATATGGGCATTAATCACCATTTTTGATGATAAAACGAGAAATGTATAAAGGTTTAATTTACCAATTCTTATCATAATTATTTTCATGTTCAGCATATTTTGAAAATATATTTTTTCTTTGAAGAAAAATCAGGATCCATGCCAGACACCGCGTTATAAGCGGGTTCGTGAGTTATCGAGGGAGCATTTTATATAGGTCAGCTGCCCCCTTGTATCAAACTAGTATTATTAGAACCGCTCTGTCATCCGGGGAATTCCCATCATTTGTCAAAACTGCAAGTGTAAAGCCTCTGTTAAAGAAACCAACACTCGAGCAAAATAATTTAAAGATCTACCACCCAGTTTCTAATCTAACCATTTTTAGAAAAAATATTCTAACCCAACTTGTATCTCATCTGAATTAAAACAGCCTTTTTAGCAATGTACAGACTGCATATCGCCCTTGCCACAGTACTGAAACTATTTGAAAAGTAGTTAGTGACATTCTCTCTGCTTTGGATAGTGGAAATATTACAGTCCTCAAGGGTCTGTTCTTGGACCTGTTCTCTTCATTCTTTACACTCAGCCGCATCTCAAGTGTCATTGATCATCACCCAGTGTCTCACCAATTGTACGCTGATGACACCCAAATATACAAATCTAGCCACCCAACTGAAATTGATGCTACAATCCCAGGAGTAGAGAGGTGCATTTCTGATATGGAGGACATTTAACAAGCTAGAGATGAATGATGATAGAACTGAGGCCATTCTGATCACAACGCAAAGACTTTCTCATTTACATCCTTTACCTCAAACAATAAATATCAGCAACACCAGCATTATATTCACACAGTCAGTATGAAACCTAGGTGTTACTCTGGACAGAACTCTCAAATTGCACCAACATGTCATGAACATATGCATGGCTGCATATCTTGAGCTGAGACGCATCAGCTGCATTCACATATATCTTTCAGTTGATACCACTAAAACGCTTGTGTGTTCATTAGTACTTTCAAGACTGGATTATTTTAACTCAATTCTGTCTGGTTCGTCTCAATATATCCTTCAGAAACTTCAAAAAAATTCAAAACACTGCTGCTCGGATCATACTTTGAGTACCATGATCAGAGCACCCCTCCCCGCTGCTCTGTACCCTACACTGACTATCTATTTGATCCAGAATCAAATACAAGAGTGCTATTAAAACTCACCTTTTCCCACTGCAAGAACAAACTTAAAGACCTAATAATGTTTCCTACCTTAAATATTTTCAGCATGTTTTAATGTTTTCTAATTTCATGGTGTTTTGTTTTTTGTAGTAATATTATTATAGGTGTTGTAAAGCACATAGAGCTTCTAAAGGTTAGGTGCTATACAAAGTCCTCATTATTGTTATTATTATTATCTGCAAAACAATTATGTATACAACAAAAATCCTAATAATTTCATCTTGATTGGTTAGATCACACCTGGGATTTATATTATATATATGTATGTTATATATATATATATATATATATATATATATATATATATATATATATATATATATATATATATATATATAAAAGGTAATAGCAACAGGTGATTTATTTTTAGATTTTTCTTCACAGGTGTATTAGATATAAAAGGTATGATACTGATACTTGTTTTATATTTTTAAACTAAAGAAAAACTTTTTTTAATCAATGGTTTTTTATGTTGATTTATATTGTAGCAATTTCCCTTATTTAAGAGGGGTTTTGTACTTTGCACTATCTATAAATACAATAAGTAGATAAGAATTTATATGAAATTACAAAAACAAAATATTTGGTATCTTTCTGGTGTTGTATTGTTGTAGCGTTTAACGCCATTTTTTCAGCACACGATTGGCTATACATCGCAGCTAGTATTAATGGTGGAGGAAGAACCTGGGAAAACACCTGGACAGAACCACCGACCCTTGAGAAGCTACAGGCAAGCTTTCTCACTTACTCACATTGGTCGAATCTGAGACTCGAACCCACGCAAAGAGAGGTGAGATGGCACTGATCCGTAATGGAGAGCGCTTTAGACCACTCAGCCACTCAGGGCCCCTGGCATCTCTCTGTAAAGCTTCAAGATCACTAAATGTGAAAGGTAAAAATTTCTTCTCTTTCACACAAACTGACTAGAAATATAACTATTTCTAACAGGACAAATCACAACTATTTCAAAAGAAGGATCTCTTGACAATTAAATGGTTATAAAACAAGCTGACTGAATCTCTCTTTTTGGAGCAATTTCCAAATCTTCTAGAGTATGGAAATTCGATAGGTGGCAACCTAATTATTCTTGGAGATTTCAGCATTCACTTTGACTGTCCTGGTAAACCATACATGTCAAAACTCCTAGATTCCATTCATGTTTTCAATCTTAAACAGTCAGTTAACCAACCTAATCATAAACTTGGTCACATTTTAGACTGGTTTCTTTATAGACCTGATGATAATATTCTGCAATCCACCCTTGTATTTCACGAACTTGCATCAGATCACCTCTGCATTGTATACCATCTCGACGTATCAGTCCCTAACCCTCCACCTCTATTTGCTACTAAGAGAAACCTCCGTATGATAAATAGAACCAAATTCATGCATGACATCCAAGAAAACCTAACAACTTTCTTACATCCAACAGCGGAACAACTTGATAACTGCCTGCGTTCATTGCTTCAAAAACATGCCCCAGCCACCAAATGCAGAGTATCAATAAAAAAGTGTTCTCCATAGTATAGCAGTGTTAGGGACCAGCTTCACACTGCTAAAAGACATCGCCGAAAAGCAGAGAGGCTTTGGCTTTCCACCAGACTCACTATTCAAAAACAAATCTACGAAGCCGCTGAGAAGAACGTCATAAACATAGTCCATTTAGCCAAATCATCCCACTACAGTACTAAGATCACAGAGAGTTCCAGCTGCAAAGAGCTCTTCGAGATAACTAACAAACTAATGTCAAGGAACAAATGTACACCACTTCCAACAACCTTCTCTCCACTAGACCAACCAGACCAATTTGCAAATTTCTTCAATGACAAAGTACAAACCATTAGAGATTCGCTTGACAGCACAATTTCAACTGATTCGTCAGCATACAGGTATGATGCAGAATTTCAGCGACAACCGTTAGGAGCATTTGAACCTGTTTCTATTGATTTAGTATGGACAATCGTGATGAAAAGTGCACCAAAGTCTTGTGAACTTGATCCAATTTCGACATCACTGCTGCTTGAGTGGTTAGACCCAATATTGCCTTCACTAACTGATGTTATTAATATCTCTTTCTCATCAGGGGAATTCCCATCATTTTTTAAAACTGCCATCGTAAAGCCACTGCTGAAGAAACCAACACTGGACCATAACGATTTAAAGAACTACCGCCCAGTTTCTAATCTCCCTTTCAAATCAAAAATCTTAGAAAAGGTTTTTCTAACTCAACTTGTATCTCATTTGAATTCAAACAGTCTTTTTAGCAATGTACAGTCTGCATATCGCCCTTGCCACAGTACGGAAACTACTTTTCTGAAAGTATTTAGTGACATTCTCTCTGTTTTGGATAGTGGAAAGATTACAGTCCTCACTCTCCTGGATTTATCTGCAGCATTTGACACAACAGACCATGATATATTACTTCACCGTCTCCAGCATGTATTTGGCATTCAGAATATAGCCATAGAGTGGTTCAAGTCCTACTTAGTGAACAGGACACAAATTATATCTGCAAATGGAATACACTCCAGCCCAGTTGACGTATATTGTGGTGTTCCACAGGGATCTGTTCTTGGACCTGTTCTCTTCATTCTGCATACTCAGCCGCTCTCAAGTGTCATAGATCATCACTCATGTCGCACCAATTGTATGCTGATGACACCCAAATATACAAGTCTAGCCACCCAACTGAAGTTGATGCTACCATCCATGGAGTAGAGAAGTGCATTTCTGATGTCAAATCATGGATGACATGTAACAAGCTGCAGATGAATGATGATAAAACTAGGCTATTCTGATCACAACACAAAGACTTTTTCATTTACATCCTTTACCTCAGACAATAAATATCAGCAACACCAACATTAAACTCTCACAGTCAGTATGGAACCTAGGCGTTACTCTAGACAGTACTCTCACACTGTACCAACATGTCATGAACATATGCAAGGCTGCATATCTTGAATTGCAACGCATCAGTTGCATTCGTAAATATCTTTCAGTTGATGCCACTAAAACACTTGTGTGTTCATTAGTACTTTCAAGACTGGACTATTGTAACTCAATTCTGTCTGGTTCATCACAATATTTACTCCAGAAACTTCAAAAAGTTCAAAACAAAGCTGCACAGATCATCTTTAGAGTACCTCGATCAGAGCACACCTCACCACTGCTCTGTACCCTACACTGACTATCAATTCGATACAGAATCAAACACAAAATTTGCTCTCTGTGCTATGTTTCAATGACAGACTCCAGTCCAACATAGCTATCCAGTCTCACCCATGTGTATACACCAGTTAGATCCTTACGCTCTTCTTCTGATAATTGTATGCTCATTGTTCCCAAGGTGAAAACAAAGTCGTATGGACAACGTTCCTTTGCACACCAGGGCCCGGTGACGTGGAACGAATTGCCCATTGAAATTAGACACAAAGACACAGTGGTCCCTTTTAAGAGTGCTCTTAAGACTCACCTGTTTTGACTGAAGGGACAAACTTAGCGACCTAATCATGTTTTGTATCTTATATGTTTTCAGCATGTTTTTATGTTTTCCAATTTCATTGTTTTTGTCATTTGTTGTTCTGTAGTGTAGTCATATCATTATTGATGGTGTAAAGCGCTTACAGCTTCGAAAGATTAGGCGCTATACAAAGTCCTCATTATTATTATAGCTAAAAATGTTATCACATACTTGTAATATACAAATTTAAATTGTGTTGTCATAAATAATAAATTTAAACCTGTACCATGTCATAATTAATAAACTTAATATGTACCATGTCATAAGGTAGCAGACATAACCTGTAACATGACATAACATAACAGACTTAACTTTTACCATGCATAATATATTTCACAAGTACATAATGAAATAAAAAAGCATTTAAAAATTACCATGTGAAAAACTCTAATCAAGCTATTGCTTGCCCCATATCATTGTTAATAATACCATGTGCTAAACTCTAATCAATATGTCTTGTCATACATCATTGTTAATAATATCATGCGATAAACTCTAATCAAATTATTGCATGTCCCACATCATTTTTAATATTACCATGTGATAAACTCTAATCAATCAATACTGATAAACCGTAATCAATCTTTGTGTTGTCCCACATCATTAATAATAATACCATGTGATAAACTGTAATCAATCTATGTCGTGTCATATATCACTGTTAATATAACCATGTGATAAACTTAATCAAGTGATTGCTTGTCCCACATCATTGGTAATAATATGTGATAAACCCTAATCAATCAATTGCTTGTCATACATGGTTGTTAATAATACCATGCGATCTTGTTCCCCATCATTGTTAGTAATAACATGTGATAAACTCTAATCAATATATGGCTTGTCCCATATCATTGTTAATAATACAATGTGATAAACTCTAATCAAGTTATTGCTTGTCCCACATCATTGGTAATAATAATAATACCATGCAATCTTGTTCCCCATCATTGTTAATAGTAAAATATGATAAAATCTAATCAAGCTATTGCCTGTCCCACATGATTAATAATAATACCATGTGATAAAGTGTAATCAATCTTTGTCTCCCATCATTGTTAATCATGCCAAGTGATAAACTCTATGTCATACATCATTGTTAATAATACCATGTGATAAATTCTAATCAATCTATGTCTTGTCATACATCATTGTTAATAATACCATGTGATAAATTCTAATCAATCTATGGCTTGTCCAACATCATTGTTAATAATACTATGTGATAAACCCTAATCAATCTATGTCTTGTCATACATCATTATTAATAATACCATGTGATAAATTCTAATCAATCTATGGCTTGTCCCACATCATTGTTAATAATACTATGTGATAAAATCTAGTTAATTTATTGCTTGTCATACATCATTATTAATAATACCATGTGATAAATTCTAATCAATCTATGGCTTGTCCCACATCATTGTTAATAATACCATGAAATAAACCCTAATCAAGCTATTGCTTGTCCCACATCATTGTTAATATTTCCATTTGATAAACTCTAATCAAACTATTGCTAGTTAACTCTCACCTGACTAATGATGAGGTTTTTGATTATGTGTCCATGCTTCCAATGTCCAAGCTCATGGGACAAGACAGCTAGTACTTCATCATTATTACATCCCTTTTTGTCTTTCTTTTTTTCCTCTTTCTTTTGTTCTTCCTTCCCTTTTATTCCTGCTGCGTCTCCTCCCTCCACTGACTCACTGTCTTGCTTGTCTTGTGTCTTCTCTGATTCAGCTGGTGCTTGGGTATCCTCTTCTGTTGCCTGTAAATTATAAGTATGTAGTCAAACATGCCCCAATGTTCACCTATACACAGCATTCACCTTGTCACAGCATCCATTCTAATTTCCCCTGGCAAACCAGTTATATATAAGAGTCATGTACACTGTATATAATGGTCACCTGCTTATGTGGTCATGGACCAAGGGTTTCCTAAACTAATAATGGTTTCTTCCTGTTTTAAGGAGTCAGTGGAGCATATCAACAGCACCTGCTCTATGTAAGCTTTTTAAATTCCCTATTAATTGTAGGCCTTTTACACAGTGTTTCCCTTTACACATGTTTGTGTGTCAAGGACACACATTGGAGAAAATTGACTCACACATTTTATTGACGTGCATTTTTCTGATGCAAAGGGTTTGCATAATGCAACGAGGATTTATTTAATATCCAGTGCTTTGGATGAGGGATCCTATTGTGTATACGTAGGATTACCGGAATGACTTCTGATTATGTGATTGTGAAAACTGCAAAAGTGAACAATCCTATTGTGACAAGGTTTAAGAATTTTAACAAATATGTCCTCATTTGCAACAAGATATGTGGAGAACACATTATCAAACATGACATTCTTTCACAACAAAGAAATCGGTAAACTTGCAGAGACAAATGCATTATTTGGATTACAAAGTCAGCAGGTCATTACCAATTTTGTTGATTTTTTTAAGTTTACTTCAATAAAAGAAATATCTAAAACTTCAAGGGTAACTTAATAAAGAGAAGATGAATCATTAGCCTCTTTGATTTTGATTTTTGGATAAATCTGTTTTGGGATGAAGTACAATGAAACCGATGATAGTACACATTTTATGACGGGAAGTAAATTAACTGCCATTTGGTTAAAAATATTGACGGAGGGAAAAAAGGTATAGACCAAATCAATGTATGCCCGGATTTATCTGAGGGTCAATGTACGCAGATCTTGGAGGTTTTGTCCCAATACCAAGACATGTTTATGGACAAACCTGGCCATACTTGATTGATTCAACATGAGATCAAGTTGAACACATCAGAGTCGATCAGGATTAAAGGATATCCAGTACCATTTAATGGGCAGGAGACAATCAACAAAGTGGGGAAAATGTCAGACCAGAAGTGATAAAATCTTCCAGTTCCCTGTACTCGTCCCCTGTTGTGTTGGTCAGAAAGAAAGACGAGTCAAACTGTTTTTGCATTGACTTTCGGCAATTGAACAAAATCACTGTATTCAATGCAAAACCAATGCCAGACATGGAAAATTTATTTTCAAAGTTGGCAGGTCATAAATACATTTCCAAATTAGATCTTACCAAGGGATACTGGCAGAACCAATCGCTGATAATGCACATGAGTTCATGGCATTCGCAACTCCTGAAGGTCTTTATCAATTTAAAGTAATGCCTTTCAGTTAAGTCAACACTGATGTGTCTGTCGTGCATTCATCTTGTGCACAAACTGTTAAATGGTATGGAAAACGTCAACAGTTTCATAGATGATACTTTTGTTTATAGACATACATGGGATGAACATGTTAAGGTTCTAAGGGATCAGTTCAATAGACGTCACAATGCAAATCTTACAGCTAGACCCACCAAATGTAGTATAGGATATTGCAACTTAGAATTTTTGGGACATCTTGTAAGTGGACTAGGCCAGTTGAAACCTCACGCAGATAAAATAAGCGCAATCAGATATGTACCTAGACCAGAAATTAACAAACAGTTAAGAACATTACTGAACAGAATCAAAGAACATTTTGGATTATAAAACATGCATTTTCCAAATCTGAAAATGTTTCTTTTTCAAGACCCTCCAAAGCATCATGTCCAAAAAAATGAGTCACACAAAACAATCTGACTATATTCCTCTAAATTAGCATTAACATAACCAGCCTCTATCCATAACTTGATATATGATATTTGATTAACATAGCCAGTCTCTATCCATAGCTTGATATATGATATTTGATTAACATAACCAGTCTCTATCCATAACTTGGTATATGATATTTGATTAACATAACCAGTCTCTATCCATAACTTGATATATGATATTTGATAACATAACCAGTCTATATCCATAGCTTGATATATGATATTTGATTAACATAACCAGTCTCTATCCATAACTTGATATATGATATTTGATAACATAACCAGTCTATATCCATAGCTTAATATATGATATTTGATTAACATAACCAGTCTCTATCCATAACTTGATATATGATATTTGATTAACATAACAAGTCTATATCCATAACTTGATATATGATATCTGATTACATGGTTCCCATTTTTCTAAAAATAAATTTCCGGGTCTTTTCCAGTTTGTTTCCAGGATGAAGTTATTTTATTTAAGGTTCACATATGACTGAATTACTGATGGAATTAAAGAACATTTTCGATTATAAAACATGCATTTTCCAAATCTGAAGATGTTTCTCTTTCAAGACTCTCCAAAACTTATATGTCAGAAAAGATGATCATGTACAAATGCTCAAAATGAGTCGCACAAAAGAGATCTGATTATATTCGTATAATTGTTATCTAAAGCCATTTCAATATATAGAATAAAAATTCAAACTTTGCTGACCTGACCTGCATTATGTTGCTACGTGGAAACAACATAATGAGCATAAATTATTTTGTTTCCTTTCAAACTTTTAATGACTTTACCATGAAATCATCTTTGAAGGTATTTTAGATCAATATAAGATTTGTATTGATTGGCACACAGTGGAAAGGTCTGTTGTTGTTGTTGTAGGGTTTAATGCCATTTTTCAGCACACGATAGGCTATACACGACGGCCAGTATTAATAGTGGATGAAGAACCTGGAATCACCCACACACCCCAAAGATCCACCGACCCACGAGAAGCTACTGTCAAGCTTTCTCACATACCCACATTGGCCAAATCTGAGACTTGGCAAGGCCTGTATTGAGAAACAAATGCACTGAACATATAAAAAATTTGTGTTTTGTCCAAATGAAATCTGACCCAGTACTTGTGTTATAGTCACATGACTTCACAAATCTCAAACAACAAGAGCAGAAGTCCAATAGTCACATGATATCAACAACAAACTCCCTTTTAATGTTGTACAAAATTTCAATTATATTAAATGAAAGTCTGAAACCTTTTGTAAAAACCAGAAAGAACATATAATTCTCAACATATTTATTTTGAGAACAACTACAAGAAACATGACCAGTCCGCAGAGTAGTCTGGTTCCCAAGTTTATATGCTCCCTGCATGACAGAGCATGTCACTGTGGTAGCCAGGTGATAAAACAAGACTCTGGAAGTTGATCTCAGAATAAACATAGAGAACGTTTGTGCTCTTTTGATTTTGTATTTTTATTAAACCAGTATATGACTTTAATGTAATATTTTTTTCCTACAATATTTAAAAATGATGGTTGTGAGATTCTGTGTTCATTCGACAAACATTCGAAATTGCTAGTACCAGCTCAAATTTTATCAATGCATTAGTTTTATCGTCTTTCAGCAGATTAAAGACATAATGATTTTAATACTTGCAATTTCTGAGAAAATAAATAATTTTCATATCGATTTCATAAGTCGATTAAACTAAGTTTGCAGGCATATCTGCTAAGTGGCTATGCTTTAATGCCTCTTGTGATGCTAAACTGGTTTTCATACCTTCCATATAAAAAAAAGATTGTCTGTGAAACAAAAAGTCTACTAGTCTAACACGAATCTAATCCACTCAGTGTTTGGATTGTCTCAATATATTTATGGCATGCACCCAAATGATCCATACTGCAACCTTCTAATATTCTGGTTAGAACTGGATAAATTTAACTCATACTCAGTTCAGTTATGACTCAATTATGCAATTGTTTCAAATGTCAAGTTGTGGAGAAAAATTCCCAGATTTTCCCGACTTTCATAAAAAATTGCAAAATTCAAAGACTTTTCACAGTCAGAAAAAATTATCAGTTCTCCAGACTTTTTTTCGATAGCATGGGAACAATGAATTTTGCAAACTAATATCAGGTAGTAGTAATAATAAGAAGAAGAAGAACAATAATAGTACAGTAGAACCTGTCTTGAAAGACCGCCCATTCTGCCAAAAAAAAGGTCTCTCAAGACAGGTGGTCTCTCATAACAGGTCATAACACTATATAATCAATAAATCTGTGCATTGAGATTCTGATCTCCCAAAACAGGTGGTCTCTCATAGCAATGGTCTCTCAAGACAGGTTTTACTGTATTCTAATTCCAAAAGCTGAAGCATACAAAGATCACTTGTGTACAAATGTCAATTTGATCTGTTCTCAAGAGTGGCCACTACTGACAAGTTTGACTGTACATAAATATATATAAAAAAGAAAGGAGTCACAACCTTTTGAAAACTGCATTAAAGCTTGGTGACATGATGGTATGCACATTTTCACATCGTGCTGTTAAGTGTCAAGGCTACAAGACTGATTCTGTGTGCATTCTGCTTCAAGTATTAAGAGAAAGTGAGTGGGGCACTTCTCTTGTTGATGTAAAATCTGTTATCTGTTATCTTTGGATTTACACTAATGATGGTGCACCATCACATATTTTAAGCCATGAAACCAATTGCTAGATAAGACACTGAAGCTAGTGACTATGACATATGGACCTCGGCCTGATCACTGGATACACAAGATATTAAGGTCAGTGACTATGCCATATGGACCTAGAACTGATCACTGGATACACAAGATATTAAGGTCAGTGACTATGCCATATGGACCTAGAACTAATCACTGGATACACAAGACACTGAGGCCAGTCACTATGCCATATGGACCTAGAACTGATCACTGGATACATAAGACACTGAGGCCAGTCACTATGCCATATGGACCTAGAACTGATCACTGGATACACAAGACACTGAGGAAAGTCACTATGCCATATGGACCTAGAACTGATCACTGGATACACAAGACAATGAGGCCAGTCACTATGCCATATGGACCTAGAACAACTGATTGGATACAGTAGACACTGAGGCCAGAGATTATGACTTGCGGACCTAGAACTAATGAGCAGATACAGAAAATTAACATAAACTTTCAAGGAGTCTTCTTTGTGAAATACAGTAGGTTCTGTTTTGAGTTGATGTTAATAATAAATGTTGAATTTGAAACTAAACTGACTTCTGATTGATTTTTGCAGGATCAATGAAAGTTAGGCAAGATTGGTACAAGTTAGTTAAAGGTCATCCTTTGTGAATGGAAGATCTCAAACTTGGAATACCTTCTGGCCCAGAAAGATGGAGATGTGAAAGCATCTTTAATATCAATAGTGATGACATTGTCAGAAGACCTTATGGCATTCCTGATGGAAGGGTAGTCTCCAACTGAAAGCATTCTTACCAAAGTCAGTTGTCCAAAGGCAAAATGGTCAATTATGAATCAAAGCTTTATGCCTTTCTCTGCAACCAGACAAATCTGGGAATGAAAAGCTGAAACTTGGTTATCTATTACCCTCTCTCTACTGTTCTCTTTTGCAGAAAGGTGCACCTCTTCCCTTAATTACTCCAGTTTGTATTGGTGAAAGCAGATGGGGGTTCATGATCAAGAGAAATTATGATTGTGGTACCAAAGTTGATAGCCATCCTTTCAGGCAGAAAGAACCAACATGTCAGTAATGCTCAACCAGCCCTGCAAAGAGGGATAGCCAAATCACAATGGTGATGCTGGGAAGAGACAGACATGACAAAAGGGCCAGCTCAATTGTTCTTTGGGGAAAGGGAGTAGTTTGAAAACTTTCTCATTTGGCTTTTCTGGCCACCATATCTTCTGAATGACAGTTGATATGGAGGATTAAACTGACAATGCTTTGAAGACTGCTTGAAGCAATGGGCCTAAGTGATAGTCAGGATGAAGATGCTTCTTGACCTTTTTTTATACAGAGCAGGGGTGACATTAAGGAAACAGAGTTATTGTTCCCTGAAATCTTAAAATGTCATGGAAGGGATAAAGTCTCTGAAAAGCATTTAGCAGACATGGTGCAGGTCCAACATGACCTTGGAAGTCTCTAAAACAATGTTCGTGTGGAAGTCAAGTAGCTCTGTGGACAGTGTGATAGACATCAAATACATTTTCATCCATGTATTTATTATGGCCTCAAGCAAGTGCTGAGGCAAAGAAGCCTGCAGCTGAAGCATAAAAACAGGGCCAAACCCCTTCTGCAGCCCGGCAGTCTAATACTCAAGAAAACATCTGTGAAAGTACCAGACTATTGAGGAATGCTGAAGCAACAAAAGGTTTGGATGTGAATTTACTGATACCCTTCCCACATCATCTCTCCAAACTGAATCTTTTTATCTTCAAACCTCATTCTTCATTAACACCTGGCACAAAAGGTTGGAGGTTGCCAAGGATCCAAATGGCGGGGAACACCATCTCCACCTGTTCCTCAACAAACGTGCTGAAGTCCACCAACACAGAAAGAATATCATCCTGTGCTTACTAGTGCAAAGTGGAAGGACTATTCCTTGCATTGTCTCTCTGCTGCAAGGAGATGATGTAATTGGGATTTTTAAATTCCACAGCCCCTCACTAAGGGAGATCAGACTGCCCTAACTAAGGAACCCTCTTGAAGAATGTGAATGCTTCTCATCCTTTTCAGATTCAGCACATCCCTCACCTTTTTTTATTTTCCTGGCTGGAGAAGACAAGACTGCTCAATACCCTGTAATGACTGTCCTGCCTTGAGGTTATGGCAGAGGCATCCATGGTACCATGAATGCTTCCCTAATTGGATGAGTACAGGCCAATAACCTATCCCCATCACAAAAGATCTGTGGACAGGAGATGGCAGATGTATCAACCATATCTCTGTCCCTAGACCAACAACGGAACTCCATTGACCAGTGACTTGAACCTGGTGACCGGTCACCAAGCGCTGGACCGGTCACATTGATCTGATGAGTCAACACACGTCAGAACTATTCATTCAACATCAACATGTGGTACTATCTCAGGAAAGATTGATTTCCTTAACTGAGACCTCAGGAAAGTTTGATTTCCTTAACTGAAACTTCAGTAAAGTTTGATTTCCTTAACTGAGACCTCAGGAAAATTTTATTTCTTTAACTGAGACCTCAGTCATTTTTGATTTTATTGTCACCTTAACTGAGACCTCAGGAAAGTTTGATTTCCTTAATTGAGACCTCATAAAAGTTTGATTTAACTGTCACCTTAACTGAGACTTCAGGAAAGTTTGATTTCCTTAACTGAGACTTCAGAAAAGTTTGATTTCCTTAACTGAGACTTCAGGAAAGTTAGATTTCCTTAACTGAAACTTCAGTAAAGTTTGATTTCCTTAACTGAGACCTCAGGAAAGTTTGATTTCTTTAACTGAGACCTCAGTCATTTTTGATTTTATTGTCACCTTAACTGAAACCTCAGGAAAGTTTGATTTCCTTAACTGAGACCTCAGAAAAGTTTGACTTCCTTGTAACCTTAACTGAAACCTCAGGAAAGTTTGATTTCCTTGTCACCTAAACTGAGACCTCAGGAAAGCTCGATTTCCTTGTCACCTTGACTGAGACTGCACCCAAAGGGTGGAGGCATGACTCCCTCTCCAGTTTTTCCTCCCATGGAATGGATCTAGAATCTATCCCACACTGGCAATGACAACACGGGATTAAGCATCAGAAATCGTTGGGTCACAAAAGTCTATCTAACCAAGG
The DNA here is from genome assembly GCA_029339505.1 of Unio delphinus. Taxonomy (NCBI): domain Eukaryota; kingdom Metazoa; phylum Mollusca; class Bivalvia; order Unionida; family Unionidae; genus Unio; species Unio delphinus. Next base: position 7,563,664 of record JAQISU010000042.1, read on the forward strand.
AAGTCTTATTATTACCGTTATTAGTTGCATTATCTGTATTAATTCTAGAGAGGACTGTCAAAAGAAGACAAAGAAGTCACAAACTTCATGAATCAAAAGACAGCATATTGGACAACCATCCAGCATACATAACACAGTGCATGCTAAGCATATTGGTGTTGATCTCAAGTTGTCTTCTAATGCCGACACCTTGGATCTCAAAAAGCCTTCTTATGCCCAAACCCACCCAAGCCTTCTAATGCCCACACTTACCAACACCATTTGACATTATATTCTCAAACAATAGTGCTGGGAAATTATCTTCAGAAAAAGAATATTCATTCAAATATATTCAAAATAGAATATTCATTCAAATTTATTCAGAAAAAGAATATTCATTCAAATATATTCTGAAAAAGAATTTTCATGCAAATAATCAACAAAATCAGGAACTTATTAAGGTAGGCAATACTTACCCTATCACCAGAACAAAATAAGAAGTACACAAATTGTTAAAGTAACTCTTCACAATGACACCTCAAAACCACCAATTAACACTTAAATTGTTAGCGCTGACTATGGGGATTAACTGTTGATCACTGCAAAATCAAATAAACACCCAAAAAATACTTCTGAACTAAACAAAAAAGACAATTATTTGTCAAGCCAATCTGACATGTCTATTATGCACATCCAAGGAGAAAAGGAAGAGTATTTCATATGGGTCCATGACACAGGAGCAAGATTGGACTGTGTTCCTTCGATTCTAGTGTTCTAGAACATTCCTTACTAACTGGAGAACAGGATTTTTCAGGTTGGACATGCATCTTGTAAAAAGTAAGTAAAGCAATGGTGGCAGGTGTTTTATTACTGCTATTAAACAGCAGACTATAATACTAGTAATATCACTAAGGATAGACAACTGCACCTGTGCATCTCCAGAAACATCGGTTTCCTGTTTGGTTGTCTTCTCATTTTCAGGAACATAATCCTCCAGCAGAGTGTCAAACAGAACAATTCTTTTATTCTTAAAGAACCCATAAAAGTAAGCATTGCTGTGTGAGGATCTCTTGGAACCTAAAAGAAACAATTTACAACAAAAAACATTTATATTAAAAACAAAGAAAATGTATTTTTCCCTTTAAGTTGATTAATTTAATACTAAAGAATAATATATACATACATTTTTAGAATTAATTTAATACTCAAGAATAATATATACATGAATTTAATATTAATTTCACTTATGTCTGTTCATGTGTTTATATCAAACATATGAGTATTTAAAAACTCAGAAATTATAATTTATAATAAAAACATTGCTGTGTCATTTTCATGCAATAAAAATGGTATTCTGAAGAAAAAAATATGCATAGATAAGTTGCCATGCTATATCAAAAACACTAAGAAATATGTAGCCAAAGATCATAAACAATAAAACAAGATCATAAAAACTAAAACAAATACCAAGACATGATCATTAACAATAAAACAAGATCATAAAAACTTAAACAAATACCAAGACATGATCATAAACAATAATTCGAACTTAGTCAAGATGACAGACACAAACTTAGCCATAATCATAAACAATAATTTTAACTTAGTCAAGCCATAATCATAAATAATAATTCTAACTTAGATCATAGACACTAACTTCATCATAATCATAAACAATAATTTTTAGTGAAGATGATATAAATTAACTATGACATGATCATAAACAATGATTTTAACTTTAAGTTAGTCAAGCCACAATCATAAACAATAATTCTAACTTAGTTGAGCTATAATCATAAACAATAATTCTAACTTAGTCAAGCCACAATCATAAACAATAATTCTAACTTAGTTGAGCTATAATCATAAACAATAATTCTAACTTAGTCAAGCCATAATCATAAACAATAATTCTAACTTAATCTTGTCATAATCATAAACAATAATTCTTACTCAAGCCATGATCATAAACAATAGTTATAATTTGGTGACGATTATAGAAAATAACTTAACTACAATCATAAATAAAATAATTCTAACTTAGTCAAGCCACACTCATAAACAATAATTCTAACTTAGTCAAGCCACAATCATAAACAATAATTCTAACTTAGACAAGCCACACTAATAAACAATAATTGTAACTTAGTCAAGCTACAATCATAAACAAAAAATCTAACTTAGTCAAGCCACAATCATAAACAATAATTCTAACTTAGTAAACAATAATTCTAACTTAGTCTAGCCACAATCATAAACAATAATTCTAACTTAATCTTGTCATAATCATAAACAATAATTCTAACTTAGTTGAGCTATAATCATAAACAATAATTTTAACTTAGTCAAGCCATAATCATAAACAATAATTCTAACTTAGTCAAGCCATAATCATAAACAATAATTCTAACTTAATCTTGTCATAATCATAAACAATAATTCTTACTCAAGCCATGATCATAAACAATAGTTATAACTTGGTGACGATTATTGAAAATAACTTAACTACAATCATAAATAAAATAATTCTAACTTAGGTAAGCCACACTCATAAACAATAATTCTAACTTAGTCAAGCCACAATCATAAACAATAATTCTAACTTAGACAAGCCACACTCATAAACAATAATTGTAACTTAGTCAAGCTACAATCATAAACAATAAATCTAACTTAGTCAAGCCACAATCATAAACAATAATTCTAACTTAGTAAACAATAATTCTAACTTAGTCTAACTTAGTCAAGCCACAATCATAAACAATAATTTTATCTTAGTCAAGCTATAATCATAAACAATAATTATAACTTAGTCAAGCCACAATCATAAACAATAATTATAACTTAGTAAAAATAATTCTAACTTAGTAAACAATAATTCTAACTTACCGTATATACTCGCGTATATGCCGAGAAATTTAGGACAAAAATAAGGCCTGGAAGAAGGGGAGTAGGCTTATCTGCGGGTCAAGTTCCAAAACTGAAATTTATAATGTTTTTTCCCCTCGATTTCCAATATTTATTTTTTCCGTCGATCGCCGAATTTGAGATCACATGCCTAATGATGCCACATGGCTGATAAGATTTGTCCTGATGTGAAGTAAAACAAATATTTTTTTCTAACATAAGTGGTAGGATAATGAATGAAAAACATGTTTTTAACGTACTTGATGTCTATGTGACAGATGTCCATCCACCATAAAATACAGCCATACGTGTTATTTGAACCACGCAAATACGTGTATTTTCCAAAAGAACCGCCATATTAGTAATCTCTATTCAAGTATTTAACCCTCAGCTAAGCAGTAATCATTAAACTCTACGGTTTCGTAGAAATGCACGCTAGTTTATTTCAGTGTAAATATGAAAAGAATCTACATGAAAAAAATAAAAGAATTACGATACTGAAGGTATAAAGCCATACGTGTTATTTGAACTACGGAAATATGTGTATTTTCTAAAAGAACCGCCATATTAATAATCTCTGGTCAAGTATTTATCCCTCAGCTAATCAGTAATAATTAAACTCTACGGTTTCGTAGAAATGCACACTAGCCTATTTCAGTGTAAATATGAAAAGAATCTACGTAAAAAGAAATAAAAGAATTACAATACTGAAGGTATGTACGACAAACATTTTGATCGAGGGTAGAAATACATGTATGACAGTCTTCTAGAAACAATAGCGAGAGGCTCCATAGGGTTTTGTTGCGCGCACGCTTAGGAATGGCAAATAACAGTGCAATATACGAGTCAGCGTGAATAATTGTAAAACAATATAATTTGTTGGATTTCTTTGACAGGTGTTTTAGAAGTAATCGGGAGCCACAGTTTATATACAACTATTGTTTAGTTGTTTGTAAAGCAAAGTGGTTTGTTAGCGGAAGATTGTTGTACAATAGCTACCATATGCTTAATCTGTGGTAAATGCCTCGGGGATAATAGGTTTGTTTTGTTGCACAATACCAATGACTTAACTAATAGATGCCAACTCTCAGATGTATTGTTTAATGAGATATGGTAGTGGACATGGTTTCTGCTCAAAGTTATAAACTGTCACAATACTTGAATAATGTCCACGCTGAAACCAATCATAGTTTGATCGATTGAATCACACTACCCGTAGTTTAAAAAACACAACACAAATAACAATGATAAATAATTATCAAATACGAATTGAAAACCAACCACACATAGAAATAATTACAGGATAAGGTATATAAATAGTATACTACTACTGAAAGAAATTATTTCAGTTTAATCTCTGTAGAAGTTTATGTTCAATTCAATCGGATAAAATGAATAGTGTTGGAAGTAAAAGATAGCGGTCTGCTTATGATGCAGCATTCAAACTTAAAGTTATTGAAAATGCGGAAGCAAATAACAACTGTGCTGCAGCACACAAATTTGTCGTGAACGAGAAGCAAGTATGGGGGGGGGGGGGGCCGACGTATATGATGAAAGCACGCCCGTAACAGAAGCAGAGTTTCGTGAAGTGTTTGGCGAGTCTAATACAGAGCCCGATTTTGAAGGATTCTAAAAGTGATCGAACTTTTATATTTCATGATTTTAGAATGAGGATTAATTAAATTTCCATTAAGACTTAACACTTCAGAATTGTTTTTATTTCAACATATAAACTAGATTTCTTTCTTTTATTTTATTTAATAATGTGATTTACCTAAATAAACATATTCAGAACTCACTTTGTGCATCTTGTGATGTACCGTTTGTATAAAAATTATGAGTCGGCTTATACGCGGGTCATGCACTTTATACCACTTTTACCAATTCAGTTTTGGGGGGTCAGCTTATACGCGAACGGGCTTATACGCGAGTATATACGGTAGTCACAATCATAGAAACTAAAATAGCCATAATCATAAACAATAATTCTAACTTAGTGAAGATGACAGAAATCAACTTAGCTATGTTTATAAACAATAATTCTAACTTACAAGCAACTTTAAGTGACTGTATAACTAATGGTTTACTATTCACTACACACAAGTGACTATGACTATTTGTTTACTATTCACTACACGCAATTACACACAAGTGACTGTATGACTAATGGTTTACTATTCACTACACACAACTACACACAAGTGACTATGACTAATGGCTTACTATTCACTATACACAACTACACACAAGTGACTGTATGACTATTTGTTTACTATTCACTACACACATCTACACACAAGTGACTGTATGACTATTGGTTTACTATTCACTACACACAACTACACGTGACTGTATGACTATTGGGCTTACCCTCCACAACATACAACTTGGTAAGAGGAAATTCAATGCTAGCTGCAAGATCCTCTATTTTCTTCCTCAGGTCTCCTTCACGTAGAGGGGTGAACTTGTCAAACAATGGAGCTATATAGTCAGGATATATGGTGATCAGAAACTGAAAGAAAAATGATCAAAGCCAGAATGGCATTGGATTTTAGCAAAGACACTAATTTTGTGAATGAGATGTTTATTTATAATGGAATTCAACAATTAATGAATCTGACACTATACCCATACACATTAAGTCTAGCAACAGATTTAATAGAATGATGCAGACCAAGTGTAACACCAAGGAAATTATATCGTTATTAAATGGAACTAATAAGAGAATGTAACTTCAGTGAGTAATTAATCAAAGACTTAATGTATGTAGCTTATATGATTGATATGTGGATCTATCACCATGGATAATGAATGTATCAAATTTATACATACATATGAAGAGCATATGATTATATCACTAAAGGTAAACAATTTATAGAATTTGTAATAAGAAATATGAATAATGTATGTTTCATCTACAAGTATGATGTATTTATTTGTGATTTTCACTCATATAGTGATATTGAATAATACTGATATAAAAACGGGAATATATGTATTTCCTTGTATCCAGCTGATGATTACAATGTATTTCCAGTTCCAAAGCACTCGTCAAATGATCATGGAACCATGAGAAATGTCCCAGTTCTCCCAGACTGCCAAAGGATTTCTTGAGAGCCTCCTTATACCCTACAGACTCAATGATCCTGAAACTTTGGTCCCTCATTTTGAGTAACCAATACCATCCTCCTCAACATCAACACCATCATCTGGGTTATATGAATCCCCACAGAGCTCTATATCTCTCATTGAAAAACAGCTTTACAGCTGAAAATTGCTCCAGCAAAGTGGACACTTTCCTGACAAAACTTATTGTATTGTCATAAGATGAGTACTCTGCAAGTACTGTGGTTGTGACCAAATATATACACAGCCAGAAAACTAAAGGTAATCAGGTTGTTCATTCAAAGACCTAGGTACATGCAGAAATAGGTAAACAAAACACAGTGTTTTGAAGTAGCCAAAGCTGTAAAAATAAGACCACCTTTGGAATAATGCTGTACACCAAAACAAACCCAGTTCAATTTCAGAATATACTGATATAATTATTTCAACATGATACACATTATATTAGTATAATTGAATCAATATGATACACATTATATTAGTTGTTTTTTGTTTTTTATGGTTTAACGCCATTTTTCAGCACAATATAGGCTATACATGGCGGCCAGTATTAATGGTGGAGGAAGAAACCGGACAAGCCCCGGAAAGAACCACTGACCCACGAGAAGCTACTGGCAAGCTTTCTCACATAACTACATTTGCCGAATCTTAGAGTCGAACCCACGCAGACAGAGGTGAGATGGCAATGGTCCGTAACGGACAGCGCTTTAGACCACTCGGCCACTCGGGGCCCTTACATTATATTAGTATAATTGAATCAATATGATACACATTATATTAGTATAATTGAATCAATATGATACACATTATATTAGTATAAATATATCAATATGATACACATTATAGTAGAATAAATATATCAACATGATACACATTATATTAGTATGTGAAAATGGAATGGTTTCTAGGGTCAAAAGTTACCAATGAGGAAGAAGAAAAAAATGCCCATTTTCACTGTATATGAATCTTGTCCTTTATTCATAAATCTTGTTAAATATTGAATGCATTCATCTCAAAATAACTTTATATAATAAAGATATACATCTATTAGAAACTGCCATTTGTTTCTAACAGACTCCTTGTCTTTGATAGCATTATGAACTTGTGTTATACTGACGTGTGTATATATATATATATATATATATATATAACATCAATGTATGAAACCAAAGGACATAATTAACTCATCAAGAAACAATACATTTATCTTGAGACAAAAATTTAAATCACCAGCGTTATTGCTTGATAAACAAAGGTTGCACAAATCTGCACCCAGATAAACAGATGGTGACTTGAATGAAACACTGTAACAAAAGAAGAAGAAACAAAATCCGGAAATGATTCACACTTGCTAGTATTAAATACAAAGAGCTCATTCACCACCAGGCATTAGGATTAATTTGGAAAGATAAATGGTGTACTCAACCCTACACTGAAGCTCTTTCAAAAGATCTCACTTGGACATTAGTTCTACCGGCGTTGTGTGGGTTTTCACAAAGATAAATAAAAAATACAAACCTTAAAACTGGCTGCATATGTCTATCATTACTCCATTTGATGGAAAAAAATGGTTAATCTTGGTGGCTATTCACATTATCTCAGCACTACAATAGCAGTTAGTGACAAGTGACATGTCAGGTTTACTGCAGTTTACAAATTACATCATATGCTGGACTTCTAAATTTCATAAAACTGGTAGCTATCCAATTCTTTTATTATTAGAACAATCTTTATGATTTATGCAGTCATTGTTACAAACAAATAAATGATGGTTATTGGTGTTTATCTTGCTATATGGTTGTTCAACTGTAGTGTTATTTAATGTGCGCTTTGTTTGCATACTACATATATCCTGAGCTCTTATGTTTACAAAGGATTAAGTCAAGGTTAGTGGTGTTGATCTGTTATGTTTTGTGTTTTTGCAATGCAGTGGTTCTCAGCAGTGTCAAAATGCATAGTTTGCCAAGACTTTGACGTAGCTGGTCGCATTTAGCAGGTGCTTGCTCATAGCAGCGCAATGATATAATAAAATCAATCCATGCAATATGATTGTGATCTGATATGACAGGTGGTCACTCATAGCAGAGGTCGCTGAAGACAGGTTTTACTGTACATCAATGATACATATGATATCAGTGTAATTACATGTGTATGATACACACTGAAAACAGCATAGGTTGGTAGTATTAACATAACCCTGACCTCATATTAGTGTAATTACAAGTCTATGATACACACTGAACACAGTATTAGGTTGATGGTATTAACATAATCCTGACCTCATATTGATGTAATTACATGTGTATGATACACACTGAAAACAGCATAGGCTGGTGGTATTAACATAACCCTGACCTCATATTGATGTAATTACATGTCTATGATACACACTGAAAACAGAATAGGTTGGTGGTATTAACATAACCCTGACCTCATATTGATGTAATTACATGTGTATACTACACACTGAAAACATGTATTTAAGTGAGAAAGCTTGCCAGTAGCTTCTCGTGGGTCGGTGGTTCTTTCCAGGGTTTTTCCGGTTTCTTCCTCCACCACTAATACTGGCCGCCATGTATAGCCTATATATTGTGCTGAAAAATGGCGTTAAACCATAAAAACAAACACACTGAAAACAGCATAGGTTGGTGGTATTAACATAACCCTGATCTCAACTGCAACATCACTCTTTCAGATGCTAATAAAAAAACTTCAACTCTCTAAAAGACATTATGAGGCAACTGTAGTTTCTAAATGTGCAAATAGAAAATTATAAAATAACAGGTGCTAAAAATAACATTAAATCAATGAATAAAATATCTGCACTGTTGATTTTAAATGAAATACTAGATATGCCCAATTCTTCTTTTACTAAATTTTGTCATGATGGACGCGCTGACGGCCATATTGAATATAAGATTGGCACAATTTTCATTTTATGACCAACTAAACATCATAATAAGCCCATGCTGATGACCATCCATTCAGGAAAGTATCAATACCAAGATTTTCAACACACACACCATAGTGGCTACATATTTAAAATCTGCAAGTCACTTTGACATAATAATAGGAACCAACAGCTCCAAGACAATTCAAAATGACAACTGTTTATATCTGAGGTCTTTTTCTAGCATGTGACAAACAAAGATCAATGATGTGCTAATTACCCAAATCTTCCTGTGTAATGTGGAATGTTAGGCGTATGTCTTTACCTTCTACTTACCCTAATCTGCTGTGTAATTTGGAATGACATCTATGTATTTACTTTCTAATCACTCTAATCTTCCTGTTTAATGTGGAATTACATGTCTTTTCTAATTACCCTAATCTACCTGTGCACTGCAGAATGATAAATCTGTCTTTACTTCTAATTACCCTAATCTGCCTGTGTAATGTGGAATGACATCTATGTCTTTATTTTTCTAATTACCATAATCTGCCTGTGTAATATGGAATGACAGATGTCTTTACTTTCGAATTACCCTAATCTGCCTGTATAATTTGGAATAACATTTGTCTTTACTCTTCTAATTACCATAATCTGCATATGTAGTTTGGAATTACATCTATGTTTTTACTTTTCTAATTACCCCAATTTGTCTGTGTAATATGGAATGACAAATCTGTCTTTACTTTCCAGTTACCCTAATCTGCCTATGTAATTTAGAATTACATCTATTTCTTTACTTTTCTAATTACTCTAATTTGTCTGTGTAATCACCTTAATGACAGATCTGTATTTACTTTCCAATTACCCTAATCTGCCTAATGTAATTTGGAATAACATCTGTCCTTACTTTTCTAATTACCCTAATTTACCTGTGTAATACGGAATGACAGATCTACCCTATTCTGTGTATGTAATTTGGAATGATATCTATGTCTTTACTTTTCTAATTACCCTAATTTGCCTGTGTAATATGGAATGACTGATCTATCTTTACTTTTCAATTACCCTAATCTGCCTGTGTCATTTGGAATGACACCTATGACTTTACTTTCCAATTACAATAAACTACCGATATAATTTGGAATTTTATTTATGTCTTTACTTTCCAATTAACCTAATCTGCCTATGTAATTTGAAAGATATCCATGTCTTTACTTTTCTAATTACACTAATCCACCTATGTAATTTGGAATGACACCTATGTCTTTACTTTCCAATTACTCTAATCTGCCTATGCAATTTTAATGAAATCTAAGTCATTACTTTCCAATAAACTTAATCTGCCAATGTAATTTGCAATGAAATATCTGTCTTTACTTCCAATTAACCTTATATGCATGTGTAATATGGAATGACAGATCAATGTCTACTTTCTTTCAGGCGGATACATACATTATATCCAAGTCAATATGTAACTCACCAGTGACATAATGAAGGTGAAAACCCAGGCGTAGATGAAAAAATACGCTCCCCCTACTTTGATGATGTATATCAGCAGTGCTGTGATTGGCAGAGAGATAGCCAGCATTACAAAAAACTTCTTGATCTGGTCCTTGGCAAAGAAGCCAGCAGTCTGAAAAAGAAATTTATTTTAACTCAATCATTGATTGAAACAGTAGATTTGCTAAAAAAATTAATTAATAATGACATGTACAAAACAATTCACCTTCATTCAAGTTTGATGTAATGTTACATCCAGTGAACTAGACTTTGGACAACCCTTCTTATATTTCATTTCCTGGGACTTAAATATAATTGTTTTGAGGTATACCTTTGTCCCACCAGATGCCTTGTTCTCTGGAACCTTCAAATAATTGTTGGTCAATTAAACCTTCATGACAGCAGATGACTCATTTCTGGGACCTTCAAATAATTGTTGGTGAAGTAAACCTTTGCCATACCAGATGCCTCGTTTCCTGACATTTTCAAACAACTGTTTGTGAAGTAAACCTTTGTGACACAATATGCCTTGTTTCCTGGGACCTTCAAATAATTGTTGAATTAAACCTTTGTGATACCAGATGCCTGTTTCCTTGGACCTTCAAATAATTGATGGTGAAGTTTGTTTGTTTGTTTGCTTAGGATTTTTAATGTAGCTTTAACAATTTTTCAGTCATATCGCTATGATGTCTGCAGTGAGGCAGTTTGATATGATGTCTAGCACTGGGGCAACATGCCGCAGACATGTAGCATGATGTCCCACCCAGTCACATTATACTGACACCAGGCTGACCAGTCCTAACGCTAATCTCTTAATGGTGAGCATCAAGCGAGACAGCTGTTACCACAATTTGTGTAAGTCTTTGGTATGACTTGGCGGGGGATCGAACCAACGATCTCCCGCTTCTGCGGTGGACACTCTAATAACTAGGCCACCGGAGTAGTTCGTGTTGGTAAGTCAACCTTTGTGACACCAGATGCCTCATTTCCTGGGACATTCAAATAATTGTTGAAGTAAACATCTGTGATACCAGATGCCTCATTTCCTCAGACCTTCAAATTATTGTTGGTGAAGTAAACCTTTAAGACACCACATCAAATTTTGTTAGGTAAATACAGCACAGTATCTGCTTTACTTCTGTGTCTTGAAAAATTAGTTTTTCAACATCAACAATCTGCTTCTGCTTCCAAATACTAAATTGTGAAGTTTGTTAAATGAAACGAAATAAGTGATTTAATACAAAGGTGCAAAGGACAGAGCCAAGCTAGTGCTCATTAACTTAAAGATGCAGATATATATGCATATATCATGTCTAACATATAATTTATATACAGATATATTAAGTCCATGGACAAGCTGGTGTACCTGTTTAATATCATGTCTAACATATAATTTATATATTGATATGATATACTGATATATTAAGTCCACAGACAAGCTGGTGTACCTGTTTAATATCATGTCTAACATATAATTTATATATTGATATGATATACTGATATATTAAGTCCACAGACAAGCTGGTGTACCTGTTTAATATCATGTCTAACATATAATTTATATACTGATATATTAAGTCCACAGACAAGCTGGTGTACCTGTTTAATATCATGTCTAACATATAATTTATATACTGATATATTAAGTTCACAGACAAGCTGGTGTACCTGTTTAATATCATGTCTAATATATAATTTATATACTGATATATTAAGTTCACAGACAAGCTGGTGTACCTGTTTAATATCATGTCTAACATATAATTTGTATACTGATATATTAAGTCCACAGACAAGCTGGTGTACCTGTTTAATATCATGTCTAACATATAATTTATATATTGATATGATATACTGATATATTAAGTCCACAGACAAGCTGGTGTACCTGTTTAATATCATGTCTAACATATAATTTATATACTGATATATTAAGTCCACAGACAAGCTGGTGTACCTGTTTAATATCATGTCTAACATATAATTTGTATACTGATATATTAAGTCCACAGACAAGCTGGTGTACCTGTTTAATATCATGTCTAATATATAATTTATATACTGATATATTAAGTTCACAGACAAGCTGGTGTACCTGTATATTATCATGTCTAACATATAATTTATATACTGATATATTAAGTCCACAGACAAGCTGGTGTACCTGTTTAATATCATGTCTAATATATAATTTATATACTGATATATTAAGTTCACAGACAAGCTGGTGTACCTGTTTAATATCATGTCTAACATATAATTTGTATACTGATATATTAAGTCCACAGACAAGCTGGTGTACCTGTTTAATATCATATCTAACATATAATTTATATACTGATATATTAAGTCCATGAACAAGCTGGTGTACCTGTTTAATATCATGTCTAACATATAATTTATATACTGATATATTAAGTTCACAGACAAGCTGGTGTACCTGTTTAATATCATGTCTAATATATAATTTATATACTGATATATTAAGTTCACAGACAAGCTGGTGTACCTGTATATTATCATGTCTAACATATAATTTATATACTGATATATTAAGTTCACAGACAAGCTGGTGTACCTGTTTAATATCATGTCTAATATATAATTTATATACTGATATATTAAGTTCACAGACAAGCTGGTGTACCTGTATATTATCATGTCTAACATATAATTTATATACTGATATATTAAGTCCACAGACGAGCTGGTGTACCTGTTTAATATCATGTCTAACATATAATTTATATACTGATATATTATGTTCATGGACAAGCTGATGTACCTGTTTAATATCATGTCTAACATATAATTTATATACTGATATATTACATCCATGGACAAGCTGGTGTACCTGTATATTATCATGTCTAACATATAATTTATATACTGATATATTAAGTCCACAGACAAGCTGGTGTACCTGTTTAATATCATGTCTAACATATAATTTATATACTGATATATTATGTCCACAGACAAGCTGGTGTACCTGTTTAATATCATATCTAACATATAATTTATATACTGATATATTAAGTTCACAGACAAGCTGGTGTACCTGTTTAATATCATGTCTAATATATAATTTATATACTGATATATTAAGTTCACAGACAAGCTGGTGTACCTGTATATTATCATGTCTAACATATAATTTATATACTGATATATTAAGTCCACAGACGAGCTGGTGTACCTGTTTAATATCATGTCTAACATATAATTTATATACTGATATATTATGTCCACAGACAAGCTGGTGTACCTGTATATTATCATGTCTAACATATAATTTATATACTGATATATTATGTCCACAGACGAGCTGGTGTACCTGTTTAATATCATGTCTAACATATAATTTATATACTGATATATTATGTTCATGGACAAGCTGATGTACCTGTTTAATATCATGTCTAACATATAATTTATATACTGATATATTACATCCATGGACAAGCTGGTGTACCTGTATATTATCATGTCTAACATATAATTTATATACTGATATATTAAGTCCACAGACAAGCTGGTGTACCTGTTTAATATCATGTCTAACATATAATTTATATACTGATATATTATGTCCATGGACACGCTGGTGTACCTTTTTAATATCATGTCTAACATATAATTTATATACTGATATATTAAGTCCATGAACAAGCTGGTGTACCTGTTTATTAAATCCGTGCTTTTGTTCCACCACAAATGTGCTATAAACAGTCCAGGGCAATCCCAACACTGTGCTGAATATGGATCCTAGAACAAGGAATACAAGAGACTGAGTTATCTGAAATGAAACAGAAAATTAAAGAAATAAGTATAAATGACCCATTAATTTTCATCAGTGGTCTTTTAAATCACCATTTTATTACTCTACAAATAAATACAATGTGTGAAATTGATTTTTTTTTTATAAAGGTATAAGTTTTCTAATAATGCAAAGTACGGATTAATTTAATCCATGGAGCAATTAGATAAAATAAAAGAAAGGTTTTGATCGAGAACTTGATGGTTTTCCTCCAACAATCAAAACTAAAGTCAATTCAGTAAATACAATAATCATGTTATCAGTTCTATCCATGATGATTTTTCCGTCATTTATATACTCTCTATAATTTACACTTTGTTTAGACTTCAGAATCTGAAATAACTGTATGATTATAAATTTACCTTTATGCATAATTAACATATAAAAAGATTAATATACTGTATAAATCTATATGTCAAAGTTCACACAAAATAGGTTACATTTGGATGTATTATATTTCATCTTGCTAAAGAATATTTCATGTGGTCCATTATCTGTAAAAACAACAACAAAAAAAACAATAGTCATACAGCATTATTAAAAGCTATCTCTTCTGTTTATGAGATGTAGGCCAATGTAAAAAAAAACATCAAGTTATGTTCTATTATGCTGATGAACCATAGGCCAGGCTGAAAATAAAGTTCTTTTTCTATTATGCTGATGAACCAGAGACTAGGCTGAAAATAAAGTTCTTTCTCTATTATGCTGATGAACCCTAGGCCAGGCTGAAAATAAAGTTCTTTTTCTATTATGCTTTCCTTTTGATGGAGCTGCCATTGCGAAGTGGTTAGCATGCCCAAGTTAATTAATAACTTGTCCCACTTTCAAAGAATTTCTAAACTTCAAGTAATAACCTTTACACTTTCATAGAATGTCTTAACATCAAGTATTAACCTTTTCCCACTTTCATAGAATGTCTAAACATCAAGTAATAACCTTTTCCCACTTTCATAGAATGTCTAAACATCAAGTAATAACCTTTCCCAGTTTCACTGAGTATCTAAACATCAAGTAATAACCTTTTACATGCTGTTTATTTGCGAATAACAATAACTTAATTTAACCATAAAAAAAAAATGGTTATTCTGATGCTAAACTTGCTAGATAAGGAGATGTCTACAGTAAATTAGACTTTTTTAAAAAGAAATTTCACAGAGAATTTTTTTTATAGTTGATCATGTATTCAAGTTTGTAAGTTTCATGACAGTGAAGCCAAAAGAATTGAATCCAATCCAAACCAGGCTGATCATTCACCTTGATGTGTCTTTGGACAAGACACTTTATTTGAAAATATAACCCAGACAAAACTGGGTCATTCACCTTGATGTGTCTTTGGACAAGACACTTTATTTGAAAATATAACCCAGACAAGACTGGGTCATTCACCTTGATGTGTCTTTAGACAAGACACTTTATTTGAAAATATAACCCAGACACGACTAGACTGAATCATCCATCTTGATGTGTCTTTGGACAAGACACTTTATTTGAAAATATAACCCAGACAAGACTGGGTCATTCACCTTGATGTGTCTTTGGACAAGACACTTTCTTTGAAAATATAACCCAGACAAAACTGGGTCATTCACCTTGATGTGTCTTTAGACAAGACACTTTATTTGAAAATATAACCCAGACAAAACTGGGTCATTCACCTTGATGTGTCTTTGGACAAGACACTTTATTTGAAAATATAACCCAGACAAGACTGGGTCATTCACCTTGATGTGTCTTTGGACAAGACACTTTATTTGAAAATATAACCCAGACAAGACTGGGTCATTCACCTTGATGTGTCTTTGGACAAGACACTTTATTTGAAAATATAACCCAGACAAAACTGGGTCATTCACCTTGATGTGTCTTTGGACAAGACACTTTATTTGAAAATATAACCCAGACAAGACTGGGTCATTCACCTTGATGTGTCTTTGGACAAGACACTTTATTTGAAAATATAACCCAGACAAAACTGGGTCATTCACCTTGATGTGTCTTTGGACAAGACACTTTATTCGAAAATATAACCCAGACACGACTAGACTGAATCATCCATCTTGATGTGTCTTTGGACAAGACACTTTATTTGAAAATATAACCCAGACAAGACTGGGTCATTCACCTTGATGTGTCTTTGGACAAGACACTTTATTTGAAAATATAACCCAGACAAAACTGGGTCATTCACCTTGATGTGTCTTTGTCCAAGACACTTTATTTCAAAATATAACCTAGACTAGGATGGGTCATCCATCTTGATGTGTGTCTCTCAACAATACACTTTTCTCATGCCACCTCAGCATGATTTAGAAATAAATAAATAAATAAATAAATAAATAAATAAATAAATCTATCCATTCTTTCTATCACTCTACAAACCTCATATTCTGCTCCATATCCAAAATAAGCAGTCTGACTTCCTGACACTCTCCACAGGAATGGTATGCCACCAAAAAGGAGAATCAGCTGAAATACACAATTGAATTGTTGCTCTTCACTGCCCATCTTTTAACATGGCTTTGGACATAGATCCAAATTTAGTATTGCTTAATTGATATAGTCTAATTTTAGTTTTTTTTGCCAATAAGAACAATTTATAATACCATCAAACCTTATGAGCTATCCTAATTATTATACAGTGTAACATCATGAAATATCCTGTTTATACAGTATAATATCCTAATTATTATATATTGTAACATCATTAAATAACATGATTATCATGAAATATCCTATTTATTATATACGGTAATATGAAATATCCTGTTTGTACAGTATAACATCATGAAATATCCTACTTATTATACATGTACATTGTAAAATCATGAAATATTCCATTTATTATACAGACTAACATCATGAAATATTCCATTTATTATACAGACTAACATCATGAAATATTCCATTTATTATACAGACTAACAACATTAAATATTCCATTTATTATAAAGTCTAACATCATGAAATATTCCATTTATTACAAAGTCTAACATCATGAAATATTACATTTATTACAAAGTCTAACATCATGAAATATTCCATTTATTATACAGTCTAACATCATGAAATATTCCATTTATTATACAGTCTAACATCATGAAATATTCCATTTATTATACAGACTAACAACATTAAATATTCCATTTATTATAAAGTCTAACATCATGAAATATTCCATTTATTACAAAGTCTAACATCATGAAATATTACATTTATTACAAAGTCTAACATCATGAAATATTCCATTTATTATACAGTCTAACATCATGAAATATTCCATTTATTATACAGTCTAACATCATGAAATATTCCATTTATTATAGTCTAAGATGAAATATTCCATTTATCATACAGTCTAACATCATGAAATATTCCATTTATCATACAGTCTAACATCATGAAATATTCCATTTATTACAAAGTCTAACATCATGAAATATTCCATTTATAACAAAGTCTAACATCATGAAATATTCCATTTATTATACAGACTAACATCATGAAATATTCCATTTATTATACAGTCTAACATCATGAAATATTCCATTTATTATAGTCTAAGATGAAATATTCCATTTATCATACAGTCTAACATCATGAAATATTCCATTTATCATACAGTCTAACATCATGAAATATTCCATTGATTATAGTCTAACATCATGAAATATTCCATTTATTATAAAGTCTAACATCATGAAATATTCCATTTATTACAAAGTCTAACATCACGAAATATTCCATTTATTATAAAGTCTAACATCATGAAATATTCCATTTATTATAAAGTATAACATCATGAAATATTCCATTTATTACAAAGTCTAACATCATGAAATATTCCATTTATTACAAAGTCTAACATCATGAAATATTCCATTTATCATACAGTCTAACATCATGAAATATTCCATTTATCATACAGTCTAACATCATGAAATATTCCATTTATCATACAGTCTAACATCATGAAATATTCCATTTATTACAAAGTCTAACATCATGAAATATTACATTTATTACAAAGTCTAACATCATGAAATGTCCTATTTTGAGCTTTTGTGTACTATGATACAGTCTTGCTGGTACATATCTCAGTTTAAAGTGCCCCAATTACAGAGAAGTTCATTTTCATGGCTCTAGTGGAGCAGTAAACTGGAGTACAACTCTACAAGGCCAGTGGTTGATCATCTCTTGTAGTCAAAGTTTTTTTTTCTGGTCCTTCCCTTGCATACAGAAGCATTAGGTAGTAATTTTGTGTAGCCTTCTTATATAAGCAACCTTGTATCAAACCCTAAAATTAACAAGCAAAATTACTATCTTCTCACAAATAATACTTTAAACATGAGATGACTATCCACTATTTAACAAATTTCTTTCCAGCACTGCTTTGTCACCATGATTACCAATTCTCTTGGTTTATTTATTTAAATGCAACTGGTTTATCATCAGCCTCTTCAATCATATATTATTTGTATCAGATGATCATTGTCCACTGACCTCAAAGAAAAAGCTAATCATTAAATACACAAAAAATAGAACTGCCATGGAAAACAAGTCACTAAATACATAAAAAATAGAACTACAGTGTGACCCCACTATAACATGATAGGTGGGAGTTGTATAAACTGACTGTGTTATAGACTGAACTGTGTTATAAGTAACCAGGTGAGTTAGCTGAAGAAAATTATACATGTACCCCCACAAATTGGGATAGAGGGTGGATGTTATAAATGCAGGTGCAAAAATAAGTGCTTTGTTGCATATTAAATGAGAAATACACCTGTAGTAAAAGCAAAGAATTTCGAGGCATATATAATATTTTACTTTATTCATAGAACCACGCATTGGTACATGTACATGTATACTGTTTATATATATATATGTTTAATATATAGCATGTATAGAGTATCAACACTATATACTCACCCATGATTTTCATCACATACATTGAATCCACAATACAAGTAATTCCAACAAGAATATCCACACATACAGATTTAAAATACTAAATGATTTTCGTCACAGGTCATATAGGTCTAAATTCAGTTGAAAAAAATAACACAATCACATAATAAACCGCATTTACTTTTCATTACATCCCATGTTGTAAAAGTTAGTTTGCTTTTTAAGCCACCATTGGTAGTGCTCATAATAATAAACTCTTTTTCTGCTAAAAGGAAATTTTCACAGCACAGTAAACATATTCCAGTCACATTGGAAAATGAAAGATCCCATCCTATTCTATTGTTTGTATTTAAGTTTGGTGCTGACTATCTTCAAAGAAAGGTTCTTTGTTTATAATTAAGATTGTTGTCAGCTTTCTTTGATGAAGGGTGCATGCAGTATTGAAGTCAATGCCAAAGAACAGCTTTGGCGAGACGAACAATTGCTCGTTTCTTTTTGTGGCAGCAACATCAAATAGTTGTACTGCATGATTGAGACTGATTTTTTTCTATGTGCTTAGTATGTTTTCTTTGAATATTTCAGCAAAATATTGTATCTGGATGCATTTTTAAATAAAGGAATTTTTCATCGTTTGTTCAACTGTAGTTACTGTTCCTCCCTGCCTATTGAATAGACCAACAAATAAGAACTTGTTTTTTAAAATTATTTTACATTAGTGCTAGCGGAGTCATACTGCCTTCTATGCCAGCATCAGAAATTTAAAGAAGGGTCAATGGACAATAGAGATGCAGGTCTTCTGATCTGATTACTCACAGAAAATAAGAGTGTTCTGAAGGATTTAATTCTGAGTGAAACAAGAGGAATTTTACTTACCATCCACATACAAATGTCAGTCTATGTAAATATATTAATTACTAGCGAGCAGCCAAAAATCTGACAAAAGACTGATTAGGAGATAATGCATCATCCACTTAATCTCCGCAACCAGAAATGTCAACAAAAAAAAAGCGGATATCTCACAACATACAATATTCATGTAGGATCTCAACATAAGCAGATTGTAATATAACAATGCACTGTTAAGATGGTTTGTAAATATGAACAAGCAAATTTTGTAGTAAATTATGTTTCTCCGAGAATACTTACCCAATCACATTACTTTAGGGATATTAGCCTGCTACCTCGCGAATCCAGCCCTACCAAAAGACGAAAATTCGTCTTTCCTGTCTATGTCATATAGACAAAGGGCAATAACTCTTGCCCATTACCTCCCCTTGCCGCCCGTTAGGTGTCGCTTCTTTAGTTTTTAAGCTGAGCGATATATAAAACACGAGGATGCTCGCATGGCGGGGTGGTTGGGAGGGTTTCTTAGTAATGTGATTGGGTAAGTATTCTCGGAGAAACATAATTTACTAAAAAATTTGCTTTCTCCTTTGAATACGTTCCCCAATCACATTACTTTAGGAGAATAAGTAATAGGAGGAGGGAATGCGGAGCATCCGACCTCCACACGGGTATCCTCTAGGGAATGATGGTTGGATTCCCCATGTGAATGATAACCCGGTCTCCTAATTTTCAATCAGCAACACAGCCCAGGGTCACGTGATATGTGACCCTTTTATACGGTTAAGAAGATAGATATTGAAATCTTCTTACCTACGAAAATTTATCTGGCGAATCCAGCGAAGCTAATAGGCTGTGCTGATTGTTGTACATGAGTCTGGTGGGCGTCTGGGCTGCCCAACACCGGACCTACTAGAATCAATGTTTGCCTCTGCGAGTACAAACTTGAAGATAAAACTGTAGAAGGTTGACTCTGCATGTCAGCCAACAGCTTCTATAAGGTGACTGATTTGCGAATTCTCAGAGTACGCCGAGCGTATAACCCACTACAGCCATGAAGCAAGGGCTTGAATGGTGATGTCTCATATCCCAGCTATCACCAGAAAAAAGAGGTGCTTGTATGTGACCTGACTCACCTCTATGCATTGAAATGGTGCTAGAGTGCCCAAACAGGATCTTACATGGCTGTTGATCCTGACTTATCTATAAAGAAAGCGAGCTAATGACGACTCGTTGATCGCCAATGTATGGTAATCTATTTTGGACTACGAAGCCTGGCTGCGTCAAGAGGACCATCAAACCCTCTGATCGGAACGGAAGAGAGTTCGGGTCACTAGAAAGGACATGTAACTCGTCACCCTGCATGCTGAAGCTAAGGCTATCAAGAAACCCAATTTGTATGATAGTAGCTTTAACTAATCGTGGGTTAAAGACTCAATACTGTCTGAATTGAGTCATGTTAAAACCTAGGACAGATTCCATTTGGAAACAGGGTGAGGGATATAAGTCGATTGAATTTTTTTTTTTTTTTTTTTTTTAAATGTCTAAAAGATCTGACAAATCTTTGTCATGGCTGATAGCACATGTACCAGAATGGCGGAATGTGTCTGATATCATGGAGCGGTAACATTTGAGAATAACTGGAGCCAGATGTTTCTCCTTGAAAAGCCAGAGAAAAGTTGGCCAGTTGAGGGATTGTGACACTCAGAGGAACAATGTGAATGATATGGTACCAGTCTCTGAAAACATGCCACTTGCCCTCGTAAACCTTCAGAGTAGAGGGCCTTCTTGCTCTCGAGATTCTCTCCGCAATCAAAGATTTAAATTGTTTGTCTTGCAAGGCTGTCTGGACAAGAGCCAAGCTTGAACAAAAAGACGGTCCGGACAGGGGTGGAACACCCCTGGCCGCGGTTGCTTGTGAATACATGTGCTGACTGTAATCTTCCTGGGTAGATCTATCGCCTAGATTGAGTAGATCGGAGACCCAGTAGTTGTTCCATCTGAGAAGGGTAATCAGAACCATCTGACAATTCTGACCCCTTAACTTCTGGATTAATTCCAGTACCAAGACCGTGGGAGGGTAGGAGAATGACCACAACCCTTCCCAGGTGATTGATCGAGCATCCACGACCCAAGCTTCTGGGTCTGGAACCTGTGAGATGAAAGGTGGAGAATTTGCTATTCCACCTTGTTGCAAAAGATCAATCATCGGACGTCTCCAAAGTGTGTCGATTGGAAGAAAGTCCGATTGATGGAGTGACCATTCTGTGTGTCTGAATTGTACATTGAGGTGGAGATTGTCGAACCAATGTAGAAACTGCCAGTTCAGATTGCACAGGTCTGGTGATTGGTGTCCCCTTGTTTTGAGGCAAGGCACCACCACAATGTTGTCTGACATAATGAGGGCAGTTTGTAATACGAGTTGATCCTGCCCGAAATGAAAGGCATTGATGACAGCCGTTATTTCTGAAAGGTTGATGTGGAAAGGGCTCGCCCCTGGCACCCACGTGCCGCTGACAGTAAGTCCGGCAACAGGTGGGCACCCCAACCGTAGGTATTAGTGGCGGAACATACCGTTATCCCCTTGGGGTATCTCCAGAGTAATCCCTGTGGACAGCCTACAGGGGTTGTGCCATTGACTCAAGAATGATCGTATCTCTGGCGTGAGCATGACTGTTTTCTGGGATCGAAGGGACTTAAAAATGGCGCAATTACGCTAGCAAAGTCCTTTGTAAAGGGCACCTAAAAGGACGGCTGAGAGGGATCAAGTCTGCTGCCGCATTGAATAATCCGAGGATCTGCAACTCTCTCGCTAAAATGCGCATCCTGTCGGAAACGGACTCTACGAGTGCAATTATCTGGATGATCGCAAACTCGAAGAAGCCTTACCAGATTCAGATCGGGAGAAACTCCACACCCAGATGGACCAAAATCCGGATTGGACAGAGATCAGACTTTATCCAGTTCACGAGAAAGCCTATATGACGTAAAGTGATATAAGATCGTTT
Source organism: Unio delphinus (assembly GCA_029339505.1). NCBI lineage: Eukaryota > Metazoa > Mollusca > Bivalvia > Unionida > Unionidae > Unio > Unio delphinus. The sequence continues at coordinate 7,586,648 of JAQISU010000042.1, forward strand.
CTGCCTTTGAGCAGAGTAGAACTTGACAGATGTTACTGGAGGATGTCGTCCAAATATACTGCCGACGCAATAGATGAAGTCGAGCGGAACAGGGTGACGACGTAATCCATAACCTTGGTACTAGCCCAAGGGCTTAAATTTAGGCCAAAAGGTATGACATGGAACTGATAAGCCTAGTCCCGACAAGCACAACGGAGAATGTCCGCAACTCGTGGGATAGGGACGTGAAATGTGCGTCGGTCATATCTAGCCAGAATATGATGGGGTTTAAGCGACGTGCCCTTCAGACATGCGTCACGACGTATCAGGTCTAGGTTGGCAGAAGCAGTCAGCGCATTGGCCATGGAATGGTGAGCTGCCCTGTTAAGAACCCTAGCTAACCGGGCCGTCAAATCCCAAGCATGTTCATTGCCAGATTTATCAGCGATCCTGAAAATGGCTAGGGAGGCTAGATCTAACAGTGAAGACGTAGCGACTACATTTCGAACCAGCTTGGACTTGGCATTGAACACCGTTTAGTCCACTTTATAAGACAATGGAGCAGACATATGGACTGCTGCCATATTTTTATCCAGAGCCGGGACCTCAGTACTGAACGCACCGGAGTGAGTTTTGTACCATCGACCTGAAAACGACGCTGGTACTTGGCTTTCAGAAAAGAAAAACCTTAGCAATTCCTGGATCCCCTATACGTGTCGACAGACAGTCATTAATTTCCTTAATTTTGTCGACTGGGGAAGGAGGCGGAAGGATAGAGTATCTTCCCCCTCATCCAGATCGACCGACGCTCTAACCTTATAGTCGGTAATGGCAGCAGGAGGTGGAGGGCATTCTGAAGGGGCCAACACTCTATAAATTTCCTCCACTGCGGCTTTGAAGCTGAACTCAGTCCGTTCCATAGTTGGATCTGCATACCGCTGATTTGCCTGCGACTCATCGCACTCACTATGTGCATAATCTTGCTCTGGTAAAGCATCCATATCGGGGTAATGCATACCAGGTGGCATAGATGACTCGATTCCATCATCTCTGATAAAGGCATTCACTCTCCCTTGTGGATGAGCTGTTAGCCTATGGACGGCCGGCAATGCCGAATGAATTGATTGGCATATGTTTGGCCTGAATGACTGCGACGGGCCGGCTATGACCGGCACCGACCGCTCGAATGGTCGGGTTGGATCGAGAGATTCCTCGCCAACTATCTGTGTCATGGTAGTGATATGTAACCGGTAGTACGGATTGACAGACGGAAACATCATTAGAATCTTCGTCAATCCGATTTGTGCGGATTGCGGTATGATAAAAGTCCCCGTGCTGGTACAGCGGTATAGTCGGATGGGACTGGTATAAGACTAAAATCTCCATACGGTTGGACGACCGGTGCCTGTTGGGCTGGACGGCCGGAGCCGGATGAACAGTCAGTGCCGGCAAGTGTCGGCTGAAAGCTTGGCTGGACGACCGGTGCCATATGGGCTGAACGGTCATTGCCGGATCGCCCGGTGCCGGTTAGTGCCGGCTGGAAGGTCTACTGGATGACCAGTGCCATATGGGCTGAACGGTCATTGCCGGATGGACGCCCGGTGCCGGATGGTGCCAACTGTAAGGTAATAACAATTACATAATGCTTATGTAGTGCGTCCAGCACTGCGCACCCATCTACCATTCGCTCAGAGGGAATGTTGGTTCTGGTATAGCTTGCATATCTGTACAGCATACAAGGTGACTTAGATGACGCAATTCTGTCATAATTGACACTTTCACTAAATCTCCCTTGTGGAGAAGCCGTGAACATATGGACGGCCGGCACTGCCGGCTGATTGAACTGGCGGATGGTCGGCCTGAAAGACCTGTTCTGGTAAAGCTGTCATATCTGGGTAGCGCATACCAAGTGGCATAGATAACTCAATTCCGTCACCTCTGATAATGTCACTAATTCTCCCTTGTTTTAAAATCACACCGTCACGTATTTGACATGACGGGAGGTGTACACCGGCAATACCGACTAATTTGTCTGGTATATGGTCGGCCGGAATGTCGGCGAAGGTCCGGCTATGACCGGCACCTGCCTCTCGAATGGTCTGATTGGAGGGAGATTCATCTATAACATTTCTCTCATGGTAGTGATATGTAACCAGTAGTGTAGATTGACTGACGGATACATCACTATAATCTCCGTAAATCCGATGTACAGCCGGTGCAGGTTGATGCCGGCTGGAAGACTGGTGCCATTTGGGCTTAACGGTCGTTGCCGGATGGTCGGCCGGTGCCGGTTGATGCCGGCTGGAAGGTCGGCTGGACGACCGGTGCCATTTGGGCTGAACGGTCGCTGCCGGATGGACGGCCGGTGCAGGTTGATGCCGGCTGGAAGGTTGGCTGGACGACCGGTGCCATTTGGGCTGAACGGTCGTTGCCGGATGGACGGCCGGTGCCGGTTGATACCGGCTGGAAGGTCGGCTGGACGACCGGTGCCAATTGGGCTGAACGGTCGTTGCCGGATGGACGGCCGGTGCCGGTTGATGCCGGCTGGAAGGTCGGCTGGACGACCGGTGCCATTTGGGCTGAACGGTCGTTGCCGTATGGACGGCCGGTGCCTGTCGACGCAGGCTGGAAGGTCGGCTGGCCGGCCGGTGCCATTTGGGCTGAACGGCCGGTGCCTGTTGATGCAAGCTGGAAGGTCGGCTGGCCGTCCGGTGCCATTTGGGCTGAATGGACGGTGCCGGATGGACGGTTAATGCCGGTTTGCCTGCTGAAGTGCCGGCTGAACTGACGGTGTCGGCTGGACTGACAGCTGGAAGGCCGGCGAAAGTGCATATTAAAATGGATCCAATTGATCCAGCATAGACTCCATGCGTCCGGACTTACAGGCCCGAAAGCCATGCACGGATCTGCGGTGAAATTTACACCCACTGGGCAGCCTAAACCATGTCAACATAATTTCCTCCATTTCCACATTGCCAACACCCATTTTGCCATTCATGCCTTCGTTGTCGACTTTGCTTACTGAAACAACAAAAGAAGAGAACAAAGCACAAATTAAAAAATTCAGCATATTATTAATTCGATAATACTATAACCGTTATTAACGGAGTAGTCAAATTATTCCGTGCCATGTTAACTCTTAATGACAACACTAGTTATCGCCGTGAGCGTGTTGCAATGGTTCGTTCAAGACGAAGTCTACTGAAACGAAAAAGATGATAAACAAAGCACAATTAGCAATTCAGCACGCTATTAAGTCGCTATTACCATAACCGTAACTAACGGAGGAAGCGAAATGATTTAGTGTCGCGGGAACTTGTGACTACAACACGAAATTCCGCCATTAATAGTCGCAACTGGTCGTTCAGAGACGAAGTCTACTGAAACGGAGAAAAAGATAAACAAAGCGCAAATTAAAAATTCAGTACGCTATTAAGTCGCTATTCCATAACCGTAACTAACGGAGGAAGTGAAATGATTAAGTGTTGCGTGAACTCGTGACTACAAGACGAAGTTCGCCATTAAAGTCGCAAATTGGTCGTTCAAAGACTTTTTTGAAGTCTACTGAAACGTCAAAGAAGATAAATAAAGCACACATTATCAATGCAGCACGTTATTAGTCGCTAATATCGTAAACGTTACATACGGAATAAGCGAAATTATTGAGTGCTACATGTATTACATGCTAGTACCGCCATAAGCGTGCTTTGACCACGTTGCAACCTGGTCCGAAGTCTAGAAAAGGTGACAAAGTCACTCAAATTGGAAAATATTGTAAAATAATGTATACGACCTGTAGAGGAATGATTATCCAACACAGTAATTCCAAATTTAACTTCGGATGGTCAGAATTTACACTAAGATGGCTTGGATTCATTGGAGGTCTAATTGTACGTGTTTTCGCGTACAGCGAAGCTAAAAAACTAAAGAAGCGACACCTAACGGGCGGCAAGGGGAGGTAATGGGCAAGAGTTATTGCCCTTTGTCTATATGACATAGACAGGAAAGACGAATTTTCGTCTTTTGGTAGGGCTGGATTCGCGAGGTAGCAGGCTAATATCCCTAAAGTAATGTGATTGGGGAACGTATTCAAAGGAGAAAAGAATTTGTTTATGTAATACATCAAACAGATAAATTTCAGTGCGGTTTATATAAAGTTTGCTGCTTCCTTTCATGAGGCCTCTGAATTTCTGCACTCCAAACCAATGGTTATATATACAAGTTTAAACAGCAAACATTGTTGCCAAAGCAAATTGGCAGCATGTATATTTTGCCTCCAATAAGGAAAAAAAATATTTGTAATTTGCGACAATCGTAAAGCTATGCAGCGTATGCACTACCACACAACAAACTTGTACACGTTATTTTTTTGTACATTTAAGATGTGAAAACTATTTTTCATGTACGAGAAAAATACATATAAAATTTCAGCAGTCACGCCATAATTGTCTTGTATTATGTATATGCAATCTCTTTCCCAAATGATGATAATTTTTTTTCATACTTTCAAGATATTTTTTTTCTTTCAAGTACGAGAAAATTACAAGTATATGAAATTTCGGGAGCCAGACTCAAGACTGTTATATCGGAATTAGTGTTATAACAGTGTGCTATAGTGGGATCACACTGTACCAGGAGCAACAAGTCACTAAATACATGCAAAACTGAACTGCCATGGAAAACAAGTCACTAAATAAATGGATAATATAACTACCAGGAGCAACAAGTCACTAAAATACATGCAAAACAGAACTACCAGGAGCAACAAGTCACTAAATACATGCAACATAAAACTACCAGGAGTAACAAGTCACTAAAATTCATCTCAGTTTTGGCTCAGTTCTTGTTGGTGGCTTCATGGAATAATAAGAACATGCGCCATGGTTGGCTTTAAGAAACTGGCACAATGGAGGATACTATGCTATAGCATTGTGCACTCAGCCTGCAGCTCAGTGGTAGGATTGTAAACGTTTCATGCTCATCAATAATGATACTGCCAAGATGTTCCATTTAGTAGCACTAGTGATAAGATCTTCACGAAGTGTACAAATATGGTCAAACTGTATGTATTATCATACCATAATCATTTAGTACCAACGGGATATCAAATAATGTCTTTTGGTGAAAAGCCCTATGTCAATTTCACAATCTATTCAGAATGAGTAGAGATAACATTTTTACGCTGGCCATTATGGCAGTAAATGGATTGGCATATGCCATTTTTCAGCATGATAGGCTACACATGACAGCCAGTATCTGGTGCAAGAAGACCTGGAAAACCCTAGGAAGAACCACCAACCCACAAGGATGCTACTGGAAAGCTATCTCACATAAAAACATTGACTGAACCTGAGGCTCAAACCCATGACATGTATTACAACAGAGGTGTGATGTCAGTGATCTGGAATGGTGTGTGCCTTAGACAACTTGGCCCCCCCAAGGTCCAATGTTAATGAAAATAATGATATGTCATAATGTTTCATCACTATTACATTTTCTGTATTACAACATCTTCATATTTATTTATTTACTACAGAGGTAAGTTCTCAGTCAATCTCATGTCAATTAGTGTACCGATTCCGTCACTGGTGCTGGTATCTAAAATTTTAGGCACAGGAGAGTGATGGTCAATCTTTTAACTGCAATTCATTCCCTTGGTGTATTATTCTACATACTCAAGGTATTCCAACTTATCAGCATTCACTTTCACAGACACATCTCCAAGTCTCAATCTTTAATGTTGATCCAATTCTCTGAATCTAAAATTCTTAGAAAGAAATATTTTTAAAAAAACTAAGCTAAAATGTTCTGTGGGTGCCAACACCCATTTCCCTGGATAAGCCCATTTTAATCCTGTTTTGTGACAGCTTCTTATGCCAAAGTTTTCTCCCCATTCCCTCGATCTTTATCTTCATTTTTTTAAACATTCATAGCTTGCATAGTTCTAGCAAAAACCCTGTCTCAAAGAGATGCTTGGTAACACTTGTACTTAACAAAAAGCCTTTCTCATAGAGATGCTTGGTATTTCTTGTCTTGTAAAATAAAGGCCTGTCTCAAAGAGATGCTTGGTAACAATTGTCCTTAACAAATAGCCTTTTTCATAGAGATGCTTAGTATTTCTTTTCTTGTAAAATAAAGGCCTGTCTCAAAGAGATGCTTGGTAACCATTGTCCTTAACAAAAAGCTTTTTTCATAGAGATGCTTGGTATTTCTTTTCTTGCAAAATAAAGGCCTGTCTCAAAGAGATGCTTGGTAACTAGTGTCTTTTAACAAAAAGCCTTTCTCATAGAGATGCTTGGTACCCCTTGTCTTACAACAAAAGGCTCAAATGATGCTGGTCAACTCATGTTCTTTAGCAAAAGGCTTGGTTCTTCAAGATGTTTGGTAAGCTTTGTCTTTAAGATGTCTCTCCAGATTCCCAGTGCTTCAAGAGTGTGGGGTCCATAATCCTACTGATTAAATTCCATCAAAGGGCTTAATAAAGAGAAGGTATGTTAACAAGGGCACAAGGCTCCTTTTTGATTTCCTACAAGCAATGTTGGACACTATGTATGTCATGTTTGGTGTACCTTTATATGGTTACTATCTTCTGTTCATTAATGAATATCTGCACAATTTCACCCTGAACATTCCTCACGCTTAAGATATTTTCATGGTTTTCTTCACAATATCCACCTGAACATTCCCCACCCCCAGTAGATACTTTAATGACTTTTCTGCACAATTTCCATCTGAATATTCCTCACCCCTGTAGATCTTTTCATGACTTTCTGCACAATTTTAATGTAAATATTCCCCACCCCTGTAGATCTTTACATAACTTTCTGCACACTTTCTAACTGAATATTCCCAACCCCTGCAGAACTTTCTTTAGTTTAGCTGCTGAACTTTCATCCCGAGAAAGATCTAGCAAACCAAGCAAGTCAATAGTATCATTTTCCAACACATCCAATAAGTCAATGGTAGCATTTTCTAACACATCCAATAAGTCAATGGTAGCATTTTCTAACATATCCAATAAGTCAATGGTAACATTTCTAACACATCCAGTAAGTCAATCATAGCATTTTCTAACAAATCAAGTAAGTCAATGGTAGCATTTTCTAACACAGCCAATAAGTCAATGGTTGCATTTTCTAACACAGCCAATAAGTCAATGGTTGCATTTTCTAACACATCCAATAAGTCAATGGTAGCATTTTCTAACACATCCAGTAAGTCAATGGGCGCATTTTCTAACAAATCAAGTAAGTCAATGGTTGCATTTTCTAACACATCCAGTAAGTCAATGGTAGGGGCCCCGAGTTGCCGAGTGTCTAAAGTGCTGTCTGTTACGGACCACTGCCATCTCACCTCTGTCTGCGTGTGTTCGAGTCTAAGATTCGGCAAATGTAGTTATGTGAGAAAGCTTGCCAGTAGCTTCTCGTGAGTCGGTGGTTCTTTCCGGGGGTTGTCCGGGTTCTTCCTATACCATTAATACTGGCTGCCATGTATAGCCTAAAAAAAAGTCAATGGTAGCATTTTCTAACACATCCAATAAGTCAATGGTAGCATTTTCTAACACATCCAATAAGTCAATGGTAGCATTTCTAACACATCCAGTAAGTCAATCGTAGCATTTTCTAACAAATCAAGTAAGTCAATGGTAGCATTTTCTAACCAATCCAGTAAGTCAATTTTAGCATTTTCTAACACTGCCAATAAGTCAATGGTTGCATTTTCTAACACATCCAATAAGTCAATGGTAGCATTTTCTAACACATCCAGTAAGTCAATGGGCGCATTTTCTAACAAATCATGTAAGTCAATGGTTGCATTTTCTAATACATCCAGTAAGTCAATGGTAGGGGCCCTGAGTGGCCGAGTGTCTAAAGTGCTGTCTGTTATGGACCACTGCCATCTCACCTCTGTCTGCGTGTGTTCGAGTCTAAGATTCGGCAAATGTAGTTATGTGAGAAAGCTTGCCAGTAGCTTCTAGTGAGTCGGTGGTTCTTTCCGGGGGTTGTCCGGGTTCTTCCTCCACCATTAATACTAGCCGCCATGTATAGCCTAAAAAAAGTCAATGGTAGCATTTTCTAACACATCCAATAAGTCAATGGTAGCATTTTCTAACACATCCAGTAAGTCAATGGGCGCATTTTCTAACAAATCATGTAAGTCAATGGTTGCATTTTCTACTACATCCAGTAAGTCAATGGTAGGGGCCCTGAGTGGCCGAGTGTCTAAAGTGCTGTCTGTTATGGACCACTGCCATCTCACCTCTGTCTGCATGTGTTTGAGTCTAAGATTCGGCAAATGTAGTTATGTGAGAAAACTTGCCAGTAGCTTCTAGTGAGTTGGTGGTTCTTTCCGGGGATTGTCCGGGTTCTTCCTCCACCATTAATACTGGCCGCCATGTATAGCCTAAAAAAAGTCAATGGTAGCATTTTCTAACACATCCAATAAGTCAATGGTAGCATTTTCTAACACATCCAGTAAGTCAATCATAGCATTTTCCAACAAATCATGTAAGTTAATTGTTGCTTTCTCTAATACATTCAATAAGTCAATGGTAGCATTTTCTAACAAATCCAATAAGTCAATGATAGTATTTTCTAACAAATCAAGTCAATGGTTGCGTTCTCTAACACATCTATTAAGTTGATGGTAGCATTTTTTTAACACAACAATTAAGTCAATTGTAGCATGTGTTAACAAATCAAGTAAGTCAATGGTTGCATTTTCTAACACATCCATTAAGTTGATTGTAACATTTCCTAATACATCCAGCAAGTCAATGGTAACAATAACACATCAATTAAGTCAATGGTAGCATTTTCTAACACATCCAGTAAGTCAATGGTAGCATTTTCTAACACATCCAGTAAGTCAATGGTAGTATTTTCTCTGTTCGTGTATTTGTGATTTGGGTTTTTAACATAGCTTTGACAATTTTTCAGTCATAACGCTAAGATGTCTGCAGTGTGACAGTTTATAGTGATGTCTAGCACTGGACCATCATGCCAAAGACATGTAGCATGATGTCTGACCCAGTCACATTATCCTAACACCAAGCTAACCAGTCCTAACACTAACCTCAATGCTGAATGCCAAGTAAGGCAGCTGTTAGTACCATTTTTTTAAAAGTCTTTGGTATGACTGGGCCAGAGTTTGAACCCACTAGCTCCCACATCCAGAGTGATTGGTAGCATTTTATAACACATCCAGTAAGTCAATGGCAGCATTTTCTAACACATCCAGCAAGTCAATGGCAGCATTTTCTAACACATCCAGTAAGTCAATGGCAGCATTTTCTAACACATCCAGCAAGTCAATGGCAGCATTTTCTAACACATCCAGTAAGTCAATGGTAGCATTTTCTAACACATCCAGTATGTCAATGGCAGCATTTTCTAACAGCAAAAGCTGTTTTCGTACCAGTATTGCTCGACATTGTGAAGAGTGTTAGAAGTCTCTCCATTTTAAGACAAGTATTTAACATATGAATACAGACAGTATACATTATACCCAGATCCAGACAGTATACATTATACCCAGATACTGAGAGTATGCATTATACCCAGACAGACAGTATAAATTATACCCAGATACTGAGAGTATGCATTATACCCAGATAGACAGTATAAATTATACCCAGATACTGAGAGTATGCATTATACCCAGATACAGACAGTATGCATTATACCCAGATACAAACAGTACACAGTATACCCAGATACAGACAGTATACATTATATCCAGATACAGACAGTATACATCATACCCAGATACAGACAGTATGCATCATACCCAGATACAGTCAGTACACATTATACCCAGATACAGACAGTATGCATTATACCCAGATACAGACAGTATACATCATACCCAGATTCAGGTTGCATACATCATACCCAGATACAGACAGTATACATCATACCCAGATACAGTCAGTACACATTATACCCAGATACAGTCAGTACACATTATACCCAGTTACTGACAGTATGCATTATACCCAGATACAGACAGCATACATTTTACCCTGATACAGACAGTATACATTATACCCAAATACAGGCAGTACACATTATACCCAGATACAGATGGTATATATTATACACAGATACTGATAGCATGCATTATAACAAAATATATACAGCATAAATTTTACCCAGATACAGACAGTATACAATATACCCAGATACAGACAGTATACATTATACCCAGATACAGTGTACATTATACCCAGATACAGATGGTATATATTATACACAGATACTGATAGCATGCATTATAACAAAATATATACAGCATAAATTTTACCCAGATACAGACAGTATACAATATACCCAGATACAGACAGTATACATTATACCCAGATACAGTGTACATTATACCCAGATACAGTGTACATTATACCTAGATACAGTGTACATTATACCTAGATACAGACATAATGCTATGGAACAGCAGCAATATTAATGTTTAAATTATAGACAAATATCATAAGGTTCTTGTCATTTTCAACTTAGATATTTAAAGAAACTCTTCAAATAGAAAAAGCAATAATATTGGTCTTAATGAGTGTTATGTGCAATATTTATTGCTGATTCAACAAATGGATTTATTGTAAATGAATCATAACCCTTCTTGCCTACTGATGGATGCCATTATGTAATGTCAGATTAATTGGATCTATTTTCTACCATCACTGAAAGTATTAAATGATGCTTACTGTGGACTCTATTTGTCCCCAAAGCCCTTGCCAGAAGCCAAAGTTGCTCTTGTCCAAGTTGTACAATCTCGCCTTTTCAAATGTCTCTTCATCCATTATCCCTTTTAGGATGTCAGGGATCTGGGTAACTGTTCTATACAAAGCTCTCTGCAATGAAAAACACAATGGTGTCAAAATGAATAGCAAACAGTGCTGTTACAACAAAAGGTCATTAACAAAGTAACAAAAAGAAGGGAACCAAAAACTTGTATAAAACTTAACAAATAATTTAATTATCAAAGTTATTAATGGATATTTACAAGGAATTTACAGTATTTTGAATTAATCCCAAAATAAAAACATTATACACTATCAGATGATGCTGTTAAAAAGGATTTTAATTATAACACATCATTATTAGTTATTGCTGAAATACTAGTTAAACTGTTCCCCAAACAACAGAAATGCTTCTTTCTTTTCAGATCTGATTCCAATAGACTATAGTAGTCTTTAAGAAAATCCATCTAATCTAGGTATATCCCCTTTCATTTTACATCTAATTGAGGTATATCCCCTTTCATGTTAGATCCAATCTAGGTATATCCCCTTTCATTTTACATCTAATTGAGGTATATCCCCTTTCATTTTACATCTAATTGAGGTATATCCCCTTTCATGTTAGATCCAATCTAGGTATATCCCATTTCATGTTACATCCAATCTAGGTATATCCCATTTCATGTTAGATCCAATCTAGGTATATCCCATTTCATGTTAGATCCAATCTAGGTATATGCCCTTTCATATTACATCCAATCTAGGTATATGCCCTCTTCATTTTAATATAATCTAGGTATATCCCATTTCAAGTTACATCCAATCTAGGCATATCCCCTTTCATTTTACATGTAATCTAGGTATATCCACTTTCAATTTACATGTAATCTAGGTATATCCCCTTTTATTTTACATATAATCTAGGTAAACCCCCTTTCATTTTACTTCTAATCTAGGTATTTCCGTTTCATTTTACATCCAATCTAGGTACATGTATATTCACCTTCATTTTACATATATACTAGGTATATTTAATTTCATTTTACATCTAATCTGGTTATATCCCCTTTCATTTTACCTCTAATCTAGGCATATCCCCTTTCATTTTACATATAATCTAGGTATGATCCTTTCATTTTACATCTAATCTGGGTATATCCCCTTTTTTTTAACATATAATCTAGGTATATTTCCTTTCATTTTACATCTAATCTAGGTATATCCACTTTCAATTTACATCTAATCTAGGTATATCCTCTTTCATTTTACATCTAATCTAAGTACATCCTCTTTCATTTCACATATAAGCTTGGTAGATTCCCTTTCCTTTTACATCAAACCTAGGTATGTCCCCTTTCCTTTTACATCGAACCTAGGTATATCCCTTTTCATTTTACATCTATTATAGGTATGTTCCCTTTCATTTCACATCTAATCTAGGTATATCCCCTTTCATTTTACATTTCTGGATGTTGTATTTAGAAGAAAACAAAAACATAAAAGATTATTTATATATTCCATCTCTATTTGTATCTCTCAAAATAAGAGTTTTCGCATTTGGCACAATATCTATGTTCACTTTCTTCTGAATCCAATACAACATTCCATAGCCTGATTATCATTTTACATTCCAAAGACAAATACAGTATTGTTTCTCGAAGTACATTTATCAGTATAAGACAATTTTATTTTATTCAGAAATGAATTAGTTGGTAACATTCCAGGAGTAACACAAAACTGAAATCATTGTAATTTTGAGTTTCTTGTTATTTGAAAAACTTAAGCATATAAATCAGAAGTAGTATATAAGAAGCCCGGTTCTGGACCACTTTAATGTATTTCCTATGGGAAGTGATTTCTCCTTTTGCCTTTCTGACACTTTCTTTTTTGCTTAAAAACATGAAAAAAGGGGGGTACCAAAAAGACTCCAGATTGTCAAAATAACGCTTCTATCGCAGAATAAACTAAAAAATAAAACATCATAGAACTCTCTATTTACCAATCTAACACTTAAAAATAAATTGATCCATAGAAGCTTCTATTTGCTGAATAGAATCTTCGCTACTGGCTCAGTCTGTTTTTTAGTTTAAGTCTCCGTTTGCCAAAATAACGCTTCTACACCCCTGGACCAGTCTATTTTTAATAATTAAGTGTCCGTTTAGCAAATAGAGCCTTACGAAAAAAATCACAAAGGGGTACCAATTTAAGTCTCCGTTTGCCAAAATAACGCTTCTACACCCCTGGACCAGTCTATTTTTAATAATTAAGTGTCAGATTAGCAAATAGAGCCTTACGAAAAAAATCACAAAGGGGTACCAATTTAAGTCTCCGTTTGCCAAAATAACGCTTCTACACCCCTGGACCAGTCTATTTTTAATAATTAAGTGTCAGATTAGCAAATAGAGCCTTACGAAAAAAATCACAAAGGGGTACCAATTTAGGTGTCAGATTGATAAATAGAGACTTACGAAAAATAAAAAAAAAAAAAAATAAGGGTGTGCTAGATTGACAAATAGAGGCTTCAGGAGGTACCCACTGTTATGGGAGTTTGACAGATTTCTCTTTTACCCCTTGGTCGATACCCAGCAATGAATTCTTCTATCGTGGGAGGTTTTTCAATAATGATACCATGTTTATTATCACGGTTTTTGTAATACGTTAAAATAGCTCGATAGGCATTTTTGCCACATTTAGCACAAAGATGGATTTTTCCCATAACACCAACACCACAACTGGCACAGGGATTTGTACCAGCACGGGAACTATTTCGTAACAAATACGCATGAACTCCACAGTGGTCTCCATAACAGGGCTTTCCGCAGTGATTATTAGAATTTTTCAAAAGCCAACGGCATGAACTAAGTTTATACATAGTTCTATTCCATACTTAACTATTTCTTTAATTCATATTTAACATATGTTATAATTTTGCTCTATAATGTATTAATTTTGCGTATGGTTTATATTCTGCTTCAAAAATATAGTAAAACTGAATTAGAGATATGATGAAACATATATGATGGACCTAAAAACGATCCAGACAACAAAAAAGCCTCGTCATATAGTTGCGAGGGAACTGGTCAACGAATACTATGAACTCACTAAAACAAAACCAGACTGGCCTAGGAGTAATCAACAATTAGCAGAATTAACAGACCGGATAACAATTTTACGACGAAAAAAGAAAATCAACAAGGAGATTCTTCAAGGAGGTTATATCATCGATGAAGCCTTTTCTGGTGCTGATAAATATATTAAGTTCATCCCAAGAGGAAGGCAGTATAATCATTTTGTGGTAGGTGATCTGATTAAAATCTTCAACAGCGTGATCCCGACAGTATTACTTGAACGACCTGTATTGAAAGTAAATGTCACCTATGATCTTGATATGTATTTAGCATCCAACCCCGATGTCACCATAACCGTCCTATTACGAGCGGAACCACAGATTATTCTGAGGTCTACTCACCTTGAGGATGCAGCCAAAGATTTTTTTGCAGTGCTATCAAGACAGTACGAAGTATTCACATCACTGAAAACTGGATTAGTATTCAAGAAAATCAATTATATCCAGCTGAGTATCCACGATTTTAAACCTGCCACTGGAGCATCTTATAAGCCGTTACCTAAAAGCATCCAGGCAACGAAATCATGCATCAACGTGAAAAATGATGACAATAAATGTTTGTTGTGGGCGCTATTATCAGCAGTATTTCCAGCAGAACATCATGTAGATAGAGTTAACAACTATAAGCCGTATCAATGCCGAATTAATATGACTGGAATCGATTTTCCAACACCAGTCAAACAGATACCTAAAGTAGAACATCAGAACCCAGCATTGTTCCGATCTGGAATTAACGTGTTCTCACTGGATGATAAACTAAGGGTGTTTCCGTATCTGATTTCCCCAGCCAGTAAACACATCACGGATGACACTACAGTGAATCTGTTATGGTATAATGAGCACTATGTGTGGATTAAAGACCTCAGCCGATTAATGAGTTCGAAATTTTCAGGGTATGATCATAAGATGTATTTCTGTTATAGTTGCCTCTGTGGGTTTCGCAGTCAACAAGAACTAACTGAACACAATAAGTACTGTTTTGAAGTAAAAGCAGTAACCACACCAGAAGCACCTAATAATTTATGCTACTTTAAAAAACATGAGAGAACTAAAAAACTGCCTTTCATTTTCGTAGGAGATTTTGAATCCTTTAGTGTACCAGTTGACGCTAAATGTGGTTGTGAAAAATCAGTCTGCGAGTGTCAGTTTAAAACGTTATCTACTCACAAGCATGTCCCAGCGAGTTATCAGATCAATAGAATTTGCACTAATGATAGATACTCACAATTATCACCGATCTATCGATTGGAAAAGGATTCTGATTTGCCAGCAGAAGTGCACATGCTAAAATATCTGTTTGAACAGCAACGAAACATTGAAGCATTATTATCACAACATGATGATAGATTTACC
This sequence comes from Unio delphinus, assembly GCA_029339505.1. Lineage (NCBI taxonomy): Eukaryota > Metazoa > Mollusca > Bivalvia > Unionida > Unionidae > Unio > Unio delphinus. The sequence continues at coordinate 7,601,860 of JAQISU010000042.1, forward strand.
AGATTAGATTCTTTTGACAGGGGAAAACAATGCTTCAGGTGCAAGAAAGAATTTACTGTGGATAATCCAAAGACACCCTTCTACGATATTACTACAGGAGAATACATCGGAACCGTCCATCAGCGCTGCAGATCTTTTCAACAATTCTATCCTGTTGTTTTTCACAATTTGAGAGGATATGACGGTCATTTTATCATTAGCGCGCTAGCACACCCTGAAATATCGAAATATTGTAATGATAATCATATTTCATTGAAATTTATCCCCAATAACACAGAACGATTGATGTCTATCACGGTTGGGAAATTGAGATTCATTGACAGCTATCAGTTCATGAGTACTTCCTTGGAGCAATTAGCAAAGAATTGTACTAGTTATCCTATTACTGAAAAGCATTTTAAACAGGACTTGCTAGAATACATCACCGTAAAGGGAATATTTCCATATGAATACTTCAACAGCATAAAACGATTTTCAGAAACATCTCTGCCATCCATTGATAAATTCTATTCTTCACTGACAGACACAGATATCACTGACCAAGAATACCAACGGGCACTAACTACATGGAATGTGTTCAAGTGTAAAAATTTTGGCGATTATCACGATATCTATCTGACTGTGGACGTGTTATTGTTATCAGATATTTTTGAAGGATTCAGGATAATGTCGATGAACAATTATGGATTGGACCCAGCTCATTATTACTCAGCACCAGGACTCTCTTGGGATGCATTATTGAAATCAACAAAAATGCGATTAGAATTACTCATGGACGTCAACATGTATTTGTTTATCGAGAAAGCAATTCGAGGGGGAATTAGCGTGATTACAAAAAAACACTCTATTGCAAATAATAAATACCTAAAACAGCATGATATAAATCAACCTAACCGGTATATTGGTTATTGGGACATGAATAATCTCTATGGTGGTGGTATGTCAATGCTGATGCCTTATGGAGGTTTTAAATGGGTTTCTGTAGAAGAATTTCTATCTGCCGCATCCGATTGGAAATCCGGCAATGATTTAAGCACTATAACGTTTCACAATAATGATCAAATAGGTTATTACGTTGAATGTGATGTAGACTATCCAGAACATCTTCATGAATCACACAATGATTATCCGTTTCTCGTTGAAAAAATGATAGTCACCGATAAAATGTTATCTCCGGAGCAATTAGCACTGAGAACTACGAAATATACTCCAATAGCGAAATTGATACCCAATCTGTATCACAAGCGTAATTATGTTTGCCATATAGCAGTGTTAAAACAGGCTATTGAGGCAGGATTGATACTTAGAAAAGTGCACAAAGTGCTGCAGTTTAATCACTCCACATGGATGAGATCTTATATTGATTTGAATACAACTCGGAGAAAACACGCAAAGAATGAATTCGAAAGAGATTTTTTTAAACTGATGATTAATTCTGTATTCGGAAAGACGATGGAAAATATTAGAAAACGAGTTAACATTGAAATTGTAAACAATAAATCACGACGAGATAAACTAGTACGAGGAAATCGCTTTGCTGATATCAAAAAAATAACAAATCAACTCTCATTAATCACTTTGAAGCAATCTCGGCTGTATCTCAATAAACCTGTCTATGTCGGTGCTGCAGTGTTAGAAATGTCGAAATTTATGATGTATCAATTTCACTACGGTTTTGTTAAACAGAAATGGTCTGATGCTAGATTGTTATTTACGGATACTGATTCATTGGTGTATGAAATCAACAGCGATGATATCTATCAGGAGATTAACCAGCATCGTGAATTATTCGATTTATCCAATATAGATCCTAACGGGGCTATGGGAAGATTTCATGATAGCACTAACAAAAAAGTGATCGGGAAAATGAAAGATGAGTTCTCATTTCTCCCTGTCAGAGAATTTGTAGGTCTTCGGTCTAAAATGTATTCAGTGTTAACTGATTCAGATAGTGCTGGAAACACTAGTGTTTCTACCAATAAAGCAAAAGGGGTTAATAACAATTATGTGAAGAACAAATTGAAATTCAATGATTATTTGGCAGCATTAAAAAGACCACCAGGAGAACACTTACCGACAGTAACCACATATGGCTTTAGATCTTATCATCATACCGTTTTCACAGATAGAATAACTAAATCAGGATTATGCAATTTTGATGACAAGCGATATTGCCGTGATGGTATAAACACGTTTGCACACGGCCATCACTCTATTGAGATCATAGCATAATATAAGACCAACCACTAGTCGATTTTTATTTTTTTTGCTGTCAAACCCAAATTGTAGCCCAATAATTCAACTCAATTCATTATTAATAATGGCCTATCTGAAATGTGATATAGATCGTTTACCCGGAATTATTCAAGATCGACTATCAGTAAACTCAAAATCAGTTGTGAAAGTGAAATTCCATGATGGGAAAATGCGGTTGGTACAAAAAACACCAACAGGAGGAAATTTTATAGCTAAAATACTTGAAAACCGATCAGGTGTTGCACGGTTAAGACTACAACAAAAACGACTTAACAAAATGAAACAAAATGGAATCTCTGATGAAGAATTAAATGCAGAAATGGAACGATTAGGTCTACTTCCCGTTTAGTTTTCTTCGAGTCTGTTCTTGCAGTTCTTCATATTTCTGTGTTGCAAGAGTTTTTTCACGATGAAAGGCTCTGATGACTGTATCATTGTCGATGGATGTATCATTGATGACTTCTACTTGTTTTTGTTTTCCAAGGACATCTTCAAGTTCATTAAAAAACTCACGGTCTTGGTCAGGGATATATTGCTTCCATGAGTCATCGTCGATGGCTTTGTTATCATTAGCGATTTTACGTTTCCGTTTTCGTTTTCCACTGTTATCATGTGATTTTCGTTTTCCACTGTCATCATGCGATTTTCGTTTGCCACTGCCATCGGTGGCTTTGTCATTAGGAATCCTCGAATATATTTCATTGATTTCCGCAGCAATAGAATTATACTCTGATAGCAATGAATTGTATTTATTAGTGAGCGATGAGTAGTCTTCAGTGAGAGATTTTAATTCACATCGCACTTCATTGAGTTCAGTCCTTAGCCGCTCACGGTCCTGAATCACCTCATCACGACGTTGTATTGTGTGATCTAACCGATATTGTAGATCATTGTCTGTTATTTTCTGATGCTGAATAGTTAATAGTTTTCCATGCAATGATTTGTTTTCATTGGTCAGATTGGATACTTGCTGTTGTAAGCACCGAATGGTCTCTTTATCCATGATGTTATCAGTAACAGCATTCACATCTTGTTTTTCTCCATCTAGAAAATCTGCTACTTCATTTTCAACTTCAGTATCAATAATTCTTTCCATAGGAATATCATTTCTGTCATCAGATGATTTCCATATTTTGTAGATGCGCTGGTAACCGATTTTATACTTATCAGCGAGTTCAGATAACGGGATTATGCCTTTGGAGGCTCTTATAGCGGATATATCATCATGGGTTAGTGTTCTACGAAGAGGCATGATATATAATGAATGATATTTTTACAACAATGATAATGATAATGATAATGATAATAGCAACAAGACTGAATAGAATGTTGAAAGTATCATAATTGTATATAAAATAAATAATACTGATAGTTTCAACATCATTATAACACTTCCATGGTGGTTAATGGCACTAGAATGACTGTTAAATCTCTTTGAAATCATTGAAAATCAATCCTAACAGCTTTTCTCTATGGAAAATCCCATGCAAAATTGACTACTTGACCCTACGAAGTTTTTTGATGAAAATCGATGAAAAATGACCAAAAATCGCTGAAAACAAGCAGAATTGCTTTAGTAAGTAATAACAGTTAGTAATACCGATAACAATAACAACAATAAAAAGTTGCTTTAGTAAGTAATAACAGTTAGTAATACCGATAACAATAACAACAATAAAAAGTCGTGACATATTATTAGTGCAGGAAAAATAATAATCTTGAAAAAATCTCAATGCTGTTAGATTTATCATCTGAGATGAGATTGTGTCAGAGTTGTTAATTCATCATCTGAGGCTTCTAAGATGAATTATTGTGATACAATTATTGATTATTGCAACAGAGTCAGTGAAATAGTGTCATTGAAATATTTTTTATTTATAGTGACATTGAAATATTTTTATTTATAGTGCTAGTGAAATATTTTTATTTATAGTGTCATTGAAATATTTTTATTTATAGTGCTAGTGAAATATTCTAGTGCCATTGGTAGTTTTTTCACTGGTTTTATCTGTTTTTCACTGATTTTATGTCATTTTTGGTGGTTTTTGATGGGTTTCAGTTGAAAAAGTCAAAGAGATTTTACAGTCAAGTAGTCGATTTTGTATGGAAATTCTCGTAGAGAAAAGCTGTTAGGATTGATTTTCAATGATTTTGAGCCAATTTTCAATGATTTCTGCTTGTTTTCAGCGATTTTTGGTCATTTTTCATCGATTTTCATCAAAAAACTTCGTAGGGTCAAGTAGTCAATTTTGCATGGGATTTTCCATAGAGAAAAGCTGTTAGGATTGATTTTCAATGATTTCAAAGAGATTTAACAGTCATTCTAGTGCCATTAACCACCATGGAACTGTTATAATGATGTTGAAACTATCAGTATTATTTATTTTATATACAATTATGATACTTTCAACATTCTATTCAGTCTTGTTGCTATTATCATTATCATTATCATTATCATTGTTGTAAAAATATCATTCATTATATATCATGCCTCTTCGCAGAACACTAACCCATGATGATATATCCGCTATAAGAGCCTCCAAGGGCATAATCCCGTTATCTGAACTCGCTGATAAGTATAAAATCGGTTACCAGCGCATCTACAAAATATGGAAATCATCTGATGATGGAAATGACATTCCTGTGGAAAGAATTATTGATACTGAAGTTGAAAACGAAGTCATGAATTTTCTAGATGGAAAAACAAATACTGTTGATGTTGTCACTGACAGCATTATGGATAAAGAAACCATTCGGTGTCTACAACAGCAAGTATCCAATCTGGCCAATGAAAACAAATCATTGCATGGAAAACTATTAACTATTCAGCATCAGAAAATAACGGACAATGATCTACAATATCGGTTAGATCATACAATACAACGTCGTAATGAAGTGATTCAGGAACGTGACCGGCTAAGGACTGAACTCAATGAAGTGCGATATGAATTAAAATCTCTCACTGAAGACTACTCATCACTCACTAATAAATACAATTCATTATTGTCAGAGTATAATTCTATTGCTGCGGAAATCAATGAAATATATTCAAGGATTCCTACCACTGACAAAGTCACCAATGACAAACGAAAATCACGTGATGACAGTGGAAAACGAAAATCACGTGATGACAGTGGAAAACGAAAATCACATGATGACAGTGGAAAACGAAAACGGAAACATAAAATCGCTAATGATAACAAAGCCATCGACGATGATGACTCATGGAAGCAATATATCCCTGACCAAGACCGTGAGTTTTTTAATGAACTTGAAGATGCCCTTGGAAAACGAAAACAAGTAGAAGTCGTCAATGATGCAGCCATCGACAATGATACAGTCACCAGAGCCTTTCATCGTGAAAAAACCCTTGCAACACAGAAATATGAAGAACTGCAAGAACAGACTCGAAGAAAACTAAACGGGAAGTAGACCTAATCGTTCCATTTCTGCATTTAATTCTTCATCAGAGATTCCATTTTGTTTCATTTTGTTAAGTCGTTTTTGTTGTAGTCTTAACCGTGCAACACCTGATCGGTTTTCAAGTATTTTAGCTATAAAATTTCCTCCTGTTGGTGTTTTTTGTACCAACCGCATTTTCCCATCATGGAATTTCACTTTCACAACTGATTTTGAGTTTACTGATAGTCGATCTTGAATAATTCCGGGTAAATGATCTATATCACATTTCAGATAGGCCATTATTAATAATGAATTGAGTTGAATTATTGAGCTACAATTTGGGTTTGACGGCAAAAAAAAAATAAAAATCGACTAGTGGTTGGTCTTATATTATGCTATGATCTCAATAGAGTGATGGCCGTGTGCAAACGTGTTTATACCATCACGGCAATATCGCTTGTCATCAAAATTGCATAATCCTGATTTAGTTATTCTATCTGTGAAAACGGTATGATGATAAGATCTAAAGCCATATGTGGTTACTGTCGGTAAGTGTTCTCCTGGTGGTCTTTTTAATGCTGCCAAATAATCATTGAATTTCAATTTGTTCTTCACATAATTGTTATTAACCCCTTTTGCTTTATTGGTAGAAACACTAGTGTTTCCAGCACTATCTGAATCAGTTAACACTGAATACATTTTAGACCGAAGACCTACAAATTCTCTGACAGGGAGAAATGAGAACTCATCTTTCATTTTCCCGATCACTTTTTTGTTAGTGCTATCATGAAATCTTCCCATAGCCCCGTTAGGATCTATATTGGATAAATCGAATAATTCACGATGCTGGTTAATCTCCTGATAGATATCATCGCTGTTGATTTCATACACCAATGAATCAGTATCCGTAAATAACAATCTAGCATCAGACCATTTCTGTTTAACAAAACCGTAGTGAAATTGATACATCATAAATTTCGACATTTCTAACACTGCAGCACCGACATAGACAGGTTTATTGAGATGCAGCCGAGATTGCTTCAAAGTGATTAATGAGAGTTGATTTGTTATTTTTTTGATATCAGCAAAGCGATTTCCTCGTACTAGTTTATCTCGTCGTGATTTATTGTTTACAATTTCAATGTTAACTCGTTTTCTAATATTTTCCATCGTCTTTCCGAATACAGAATTAATCATCAGTTTAAAAAAATCTCTTTCGAATTCATTCTTTGCGTGTTTTCTCCGAGTTGTATTCAAATCAATATAAGATCTCATCCATGTGGAGTGATTAAACTGCAGCACTTTGTGCACTTTTCTAAGTATCAATCCTGCCTCAATAGCCTGTTTTAACACTGCTATATGGCAAACATAATTACGCTTGTGATACAGATTGGGTATCAATTTCGCTATTGGAGTATATTTCGTAGTTCTCAGTGCTAATTGCTCCGGAGATAACATTTTATCGGTGACTATCATTTTTTCAACGAGAAACGGATAATCATTGTGTGAATCATGAAGATGTTCTGGATAGTCTACATCACATTCAACGTAATAACCTATTTGATCATTATTGTGAAACGTTATAGTGCTTAAATCATTGCCGGATTTCCAATCGGATGCGGCAGATAGAAATTCTTCTACAGAAACCCATTTAAAACCTCCATAAGGCATCAGCATTGACATACCACCACCATAGAGATTATTCATGTCCCAATAACCAATATACCGGTTAGATTGATTTATATCATGCTGTTTTAGGTATTTATTATTTGCAATAGAGTGTTTTTTTGTAATCACGCTAATTCCCCCTCGAATTGCTTTCTCGATAAACAAATACATGTCCACATCGGTCAGTAATTCTAATCGCATTTTTGTTGATTTCAATAATGCATCCCAAGAGAGTCCTGGTGCTGAGTAATAATGAGCTGGGTCCAATCCATAATTGTTCATCGACATTATCCTGAATCCTTCAAAAATATCTGATAACAATAACACGTCCACAGTCAGATAGATATCGTGATAATCGCCAAAATTTTTACACTTGAACACATTCCATGTAGTTAGTGCCCGTTGGTATTCTTGGTCAGTGATATCTGTGTCTGTCAGTGAAGAATAGAATTTATCAATGGATGGCAGAGATGTTTCTGAAAATCGTTTTATGCTGTTGAAGTATTCATATGGAAATATTCCCTTTACGGTGATGTATTCTAGCAAGTCCTGTTTAAAATGCTTTTCAGTAATAGGATAACTAGTACAATTCTTTGCTAATTGCTCCAAGGAAGTACTCATGAACTGATAGCTGTCAATGAATCTCAATTTCCCAACCGTGATAGACATCAATCGTTCTGTGTTATTGGGGATACATTTCAATGAAATATGATTATCATTACAATATTTCGATATTTCAGGGTGTGCTAGCGCGCTAATGATAAAATGACCGTCATATCCTCTCAAATTGTGAAAAACAACAGGATAGAATTGTTGAAAAGATCTGCAGCGCTGATGGACGGTTCCGATGTATTCTCCTGTAGTAATATCGTAGAAGGGTGTCTTTGGATTATCCACAGTAAATTCTTTCTTGCACCTGAAGCATTGTTTTCCCCTGACAAAAGAATCTAATCTGGTAAATCTATCATCATGTTGTGATAATAATGCTTCAATGTTTCGTTGCTGTTCAAACAGATATTTTAGCATGTGCACTTCTGCTGGCAAATCAGAATCCTTTTCCAATCGATAGATCGGTGATAATTGTGAGTATCTATCATTAGTGCAAATTCTATTGATCTGATAACTCGCTGGGACATGCTTGTGAGTAGATAACGTTTTAAACTGACACTCGCAGACTGATTTTTCACAACCACATTTAGCGTCAACTGGTACACTAAAGGATTCAAAATCTCCTACGAAAATGAAAGGCAGTTTTTTAGTTCTCTCATGTTTTTTAAAGTAGCATAAATTATTAGGTGCTTCTGGTGTGGTTACTGCTTTTACTTCAAAACAGTACTTATTGTGTTCAGTTAGTTCTTGTTGACTGCGAAACCCACAGAGGCAACTATAACAGAAATACATCTTATGATCATACCCTGAAAATTTCGAACTCATTAATCGGCTGAGGTCTTTAATCCACACATAGTGCTCATTATACCATAACAGATTCACTGTAGTGTCATCCGTGATGTGTTTACTGGCTGGGGAAATCAGATACGGAAACACCCTTAGTTTATCATCCAGTGAGAACACGTTAATTCCAGATCGGAACAATGCTGGGTTCTGATGTTCTATTTTAGGTATCTGTTTGACTGGTGTTGGAAAATCGATTCCAGTCATATTAATTCGGCATTGATACGGTTTATAGTTGTTAACTCTATCTACATGATGTTCTGCTGGAAATACTGCTGATAATAGCGCCCACAACAAACATTTATTGTCATCATTTTTCACGTTGATGCATGATTTCGTTGCCTGGATGCTTTTAGGTAACGGCTTATAAGATGCTCCAGTGGCAGGTTTAAAATCGTGGATACTCAGCTGGATATAATTGATTTTCTTGAATACTAATCCAGTTTTCAGTGATGTGAATACTTCGTACTGTCTTGATAGCACTGCAAAAAAATCTTTGGCTGCATCCTCAAGGTGAGTAGACCTCAGAATAATCTGTGGTTCCGCTCGTAATAGGACGGTTATGGTGACATCGGGGTTGGATGCTAAATACATATCAAGATCATAGGTGACATTTACTTTCAATACAGGTCGTTCAAGTAATACTGTCAGGATCACGCTGTTGAAGATTTTAATCAGATCACCTACCACAAAATGATTATACTGCCTTCCTCTTGGGATGAACTTAATATATTTATCAGCACCAGAAAAGGCTTCATCGATGATATAACCTCCTTGAAGAATCTCCTTGTTGATTTTCTTTTTTCGTCGTAAAATTGTTATCCGGTCTGTTAATTCTGCTAATTGTTGATTACTCCTAGGCCAGTCTGGTTTTGTTTTAGTGAGTTCATAGTATTCGTTGACCAGTTCCCTCGCAACTATATGACGAGGCTTTTTTGTTGTCTGGATCGTTTTTAGGTCCATCATATATGTTTCATCATATCTCTAATTCAGTTTTACTATATTTTTGAAGCAGAATATAAACCATACGCAAAATTAATACATTATAGAGCAAAATTATAACATATGTTAAATATGAATTAAAGAAATAGTTAAGTATGGAATAGAACTATGTATAAACTTAGTTCATGCCGTTGGCTTTTGAAAAATTCTAATAATCACTGCGGAAAGCCCTGTTATGGAGACCACTGTGGAGTTCATGCGTATTTGTTACGAAATAGTTCCCGTGCTGGTACAAATCCCTGTGCCAGTTGTGGTGTTGGTGTTATGGGAAAAATCCATCTTTGTGCTAAATGTGGCAAAAATGCCTATCGAGCTATTTTAACGTATTACAAAAACCGTGATAATAAACATGGTATCATTATTGAAAAACCTCCCACGATAGAAGAATTCATTGCTGGGTATCGACCAAGGGGTAAAAGAGAAATCTGTCAAACTCCCATAACAGTGGGTACCTCCTGAAGCCTCTATTTGTCAATCTAGCACACCCTTATTTTTTATTTTTTTTATTTTTCGTAAGTCTCTATTTATCAATCTGACACCTAAATTGGTACCCCTTTGTGATTTTTTTCGTAAGGCTCTATTTGCTAATCTGACACTTAATTATTAAAAATAGACTGGTCCAGGGGTGTAGAAGCGTTATTTTGGCAAACGGAGACTTAAATTGGTACCCCTTTGTGATTTTTTTCGTAAGGCTCTATTTGCTAATCTGACACTTAATTATTAAAAATAGACTGGTCCAGGGGTGTAGAAGCGTTATTTTGGCAAACGGAGACTTAAATTGGTACCCCTTTGTGATTTTTTTCGTAAGGCTCTATTTGCTAAACGGACACTTAATTATTAAAAATAGACTGGTCCAGGGGTGTAGAAGCGTTATTTTGGCAAACGGAGACTTAAACTAAAAAACAGACTGAGCCAGTAGCGAAGATTCTATTCAGCAAATAGAAGCTTCTATGGATCAATTTATTTTTAAGTGTTAGATTGGTAAATAGAGAGTTCTATGATGTTTTATTTTTTAGTTTATTCTGCGATAGAAGCGTTATTTTGACAATCTGGAGTCTTTTTGGTACCCCCCTTTTTTCATGTTTTTAAGCAAAAAAGAAAGTGTCAGAAAGGCAAAAGGAGAAATCACTTCCCATAGGAAATACATTAAAGTGGTCCAGAACCGGGCTTCTTATATACTACTTCAGACTATATATGTATATTCAAACTGAAAATTTCATTCCATTTTTTTTTTCATTGGTTGGTTTAGAATCATTTTTTAAAAGTGAGTTGTACAGTCTTTACATCCTTTATTGTTATAAAATACAGTTTCTAAATGGAAAGGGATAAATAGTGTGAATTTTCTTCCCTTTTATGGGATGATGCAGTATGTAAAGTCAATATGCAAAACAATTAGAGGTCTAATGACACTGGTCAGACTATTTATCTCATAATTTTTTTTTATATTTATAATCAACCAATTTTGTGTAAGATAAAACAACTCTTTGAATATTTGTTATTTGAAAAGATAATATGAATTTTTCGATATCAACACTAGGCCACCTAATAAAAACATTTGAATCATAACCTCTCTTTAAGCATTGTCCATTTCTGATTTCCAAATAAAGATGAAAAATAATTCATTTATTTTCCTGATAAAATTGTGTTGAGGATATGATAATAAGATGAACAAATTATTAAGCTTTGGAATAATTAAGGTTATGCCAACTGGTGTTAAGGATCACCTTTCCCAATGTTTAAATAAGTTTTAATCTTTTCTATATTATTTTCAAAATTCATCTTTTGACCGAGTGTGCTGGAAAACGGGTGCCATTGTGTCAGCAAGATCATCTGTAAAGGTCACAGAAAAAATGAAGCCCACAGCCACATGGAGAAATCCAAGGAGTTGCATATGTCACATCAAATGTGGTCAAGATTCCCAGAGGTGAACAGTGCACTCACCAAAAAATGAGTTTCCCTTTTAATAACCTGAGCAATTTGATCTGTTCACTACCAGACATGCTCACTGTCCAATTTTTAGGTCATTAGGAAAACTGCCAATGATTCCAAGTTTAACATCGAATGCATGGCAACAATATTTCCAACCAACTTCAATGTGCCATAAAACGGAGTCATATTCACTTTGTAAAAAAATCTGTAGACATGTAGACCACTGATAAATCCTTGTCCAGAGTCAGGATTTCAGTATGCAAAGTGTCAGTGTGTTCTGTTAAAGTGTAATGATGGCAGCCTTAAGCGGAGTTCAGTCCGCTCCATGGCAAGATGGATGAATCATTCATAAAACTCCCTATAGTTGTAGAGATAAAGCCATAGGTACAGCAAGATGGATGGATCATTCATAAAAGTCCCTATAGCTGACGAGAGATAAAGCCATAGGTATGGCCAGATGGATGGATATTTCAGTCCTGAATGTCTGGAACAAGGCAATACATCAAATGGATCAAGAAAAAAACATGCCTGATTTACAGACATAAAGGACATGCTCAGCTGTAATGGGGTTCTTATATAAATTGACAGCAAAATGTCACTGTTTCTCCCTGTTTCCAGAGAAGTGTTAGTAGCTGAAGTTTGTATATATCTTTGGGGTGGGAAACCCAGTAACATCCATCACAAAGTTTTTATGAGATTCTGCCTTAGATAAATACTTCATGTCTGTATTGTCCTTATAAGATTTCTTTTCATTGCCATCGGCCAAGTTATGTAAAATAGCAGCCCATACATCCTTAGACCAAATCATGCACACAAAGTGGTGTAAATAGACAAAGTCTAGGAATGTGACACATTCAGGAAAATAGTGGAATTTTTAAATACCAATGAACAGGAATGATTTATACACAAGATAAATTGAAATGTATGGTTGGACAATTAAAATTCTCATTGAATTATATTGAGAGGTTCTTGTATGAATGTATGAAAATGAAGCTTAAAAACTAGTTACACCTGGTGACAGCAAGTGGAGGTAAATGGCAAGAGTTATTGCCATTTGTCAATACAATATAGACATAAATGAGGATATTTCAACTTTTCAACTTCTAGGGTTGGATTCAGGAGGTAGCAGAATTATATTTCAAATGTTAACACATGAAACACCATATCAAGGTTTTACTTTTACAAAGTACATATATGAATATTTCAAATTTACAAGTCAACTGAACTTTCCTTGTAGAGTTTATAATTTTACAATTAGAACATATTTTGTCCAATAGATATGCATTTAAAATGCCGTTTTGATCAAGGTAAGGGCATTTAATGTACTATTTTGAACATGGTATGAGCATATAATGTACCACATTTATCAAGGTAGGGGCATTTAATGTACCATTTTTATCCAGGCATGGGCATTTAATGAACCATTCTGATCAAGGTATGGGCATTTAATGTACCACATTTATCAAGGTATGAGCTTTTAATGTACCATTTTGATCAAGGCATGTGCATTTAATTACCATTCAGATCAAGAAAAGGCATTTAATGTACCATTTTGATCAAGGTATGTGCATTTAATGTACCATTTTTATCACGGTATGTGTATTTAATGTACCATTTTTTAAATCAAGGTATGGGTATTTAAATGTACCATTTTTATCAAGGCATGGACATTTAATTTACCATATTGATCAAAATATGGGCATTTAATGTACCACATTCATCAAGGTAGGGGCATTTAATGTACAAATTTTTTCCCTTGTATAGGCATTTAATGTACCATTTTTATCAATGTATGAACTTTTAATGTACCATTTTGATCAAGATATGGGCATTTAATGTACCATTCTGATCAAAATAATGATATTTAATGAACCATTTTTAAAAAATCAAGGTATGAGCATTTAATGTGCCATTTTTATCAAGTTATGGGTATTTAAAGTACCATTTTGATCAAGGTAATAACATTTAAAGCATCGATACATGAGGTTGAATACTTTTCCTTTCCCTGGGTGAAAAACTACATAATAGAATATATTAAGCTCCACATGATAAAACCATACATACACATAATGGGCATAAAAAGACAAATACATACTTGCAATTAACAATGGCTCATTCCAATCCTAAATGACTTAGCCCCAAGGTCATAGCTTGGAAACTATGGATTTAGCCCCAAGGTCATAGCTTGGAAACTATGGACTTAACCCCAAGGTCATAGCTTGGAAACTACTTATATATCCACACCATAACCAAATATATACTTACCTGGAATGCAAAGACAAATTTAGACATGCAACTAATATTTAGCCTAAGTTACACTCCTACAGAAAGGGATTTAGCCCCTGGATCCTAACTTTGTAATAGCATACACCCTACCTGTCGGGATGACATGTATTCTTCCCAAAGATAAACAATCCACATGAAGATGAGAACTGAGTAGAACACTGTCTCAGGACTTATGCCAAGCTCCATCATGGCTGTTTATTGATTTCAGGTCTAGGTTGAATCTGAAACAAAAATAATGCTATTTTACAAAAGGCACAAAACATAAATTTCTAACCCATCTTGTTAACAATGCTATTGTACACCTGGCACAAAACATACGTTTCTAAACCATCATGTTAACAATGTTATTGTATACAAGGCATGAAACATGTCTTGCTAACAATGATCTCTTGCACATGGCATGAAACATACAGTTCTAACTTGGAGAAGATTCAGCATAGTGCTGTTCAATGCAGTATCAATTAATTATTTATTATTTAAGATTTTTTTCATCACTTTAAATCAGGGTGACACCATTCCTACTGTTTTAGACTTTTTCTAATAAGAAGTCCTGAGCTATAAAATGAGTTGTCATTGCTTTGTAATGATTTATCAGCAAGTTTGAAGACAAGAAGACCAGGACTGGAAACTGACAACTAACATATATTAATCAGAACAGCACCTATCGATTTGCAATTCAGGGACTGTCTGTAAATTTATAAATCAAACCGTGTTCAGTTATTATTTTTTGGTGTCATTTCACTGACAAATTCTCACTTTATTAATATTTAAACATTTTTCTGAATGTGACACTTTCAACAGCATCCAATCACAATGTCATGCATTGTATATACTGCTAATGAGTGTGTCCAAAGATTTCAAAAGTAACTCTCACGTCTCCTGGATAGATATGATTAGAGAGATTCATTTTGTCCAGTGAAAACTGGATGCATAAAGCTATATGATGTGTTGCCCAGTGAAAAATGCATGCATACAGCTTTATAGTTACAAAGATTTGTTGTCCATCGAAATATGTACACATATGGGTATGCAGTTACCATATTTACCAGCCTATAAGTTACATTTGGCCTGAAATCTTAGCTTCATCTTATACTCTGAATTAACTTATAATTAATGTCATCCAAATAGTTTTAACATATGTCACATAAGTTTTTGTATGAAAAGAATTCTCCAATCAGTATGAAAAATACTGTGTAAAAAATATTTAGTTTGGGGATAAGTCTGTGTATGAGAAAATATAGGATCCCACATTAAGAAGGACTTCAAACCATTACATGATTGTCGGTATTACAAATTAATTAGTGGCGCTGTCCGAATCTCAGATTCGGCTAACGTGGGAATGTGAGAAAGCTTGCCTGGGTCAGTGGTTCTTTCCGGGGTTTTCCTGGGACTTATCATCCTTTTAACTGATTTTGACATTCCAATCTTCCATCACATTATAGACAGGTCAACAGATCTTGAAAACACATTGGTTTGCTTCTGTTAGAGCTTAAAACTATTATAAAAAAAAGACAGTAAAGTCCAACTAAAGCAATATGACTTTAGTTTGTAGAAAGCATTGCTATGGGCTGCTGAGAGATATTCCTGAAAACTTGACTTCTCATTCCGATGTTAGTCACCTCGGAACATGCAACACAACGGCGTAGTAGTAATAGGGTTTAACGCCATTTATCAACAATATGATAGGCTATGCATGGCGGCCAATATTAATAGTGGAGGCATAACCCGGGAAAGAACCACCAGCCAATGAGAAGCTACTGGCAAGCTTTCTCACATACCCACATTGGCCGAATCCGAGACTCGAACCCACGCAGACAGAGGTGAGATAGCCGTGATCCGTAACGGAGAGCGCTTTAGACCACTCGGTCACTTTGGGCATCCCATCCACACTGAAGGACTAAAACAGAAAGGAGCCAACAACTGCGAACGTGACAATACACGAGACAAAAAGCCAAAACACAAACATTAGTTATTTAAATATTTAATGGCTAAATATACTTTTCTCGGATTTTCTATCACCTGTATCTACATCTAGCAACTGCTAGCAGGAAGTAAAATCATATTTAATTCTTGTCCGAAAATAGGTAACAGTCACTCGCATTCACAATATGTTCGGCCTCTAAATTAAATATAGACATGTCATAGTTTAGTACGGACTGAAAATTGTATACTTCTTACTAAATTTGTAACAGAATAAATCTTAATATCTGCGTCGACCAAGGATGATCCACTTCACGAACGCCAAAATGTAAAATTCATCAACCTAGTATTCAGCATGAGAACATGGAAACCAGTAGTCTGGTTCGTGATTAGTATGCTCCATGCGTTAGGGTTAGATAGTGCGGAGCGCAACGTAAGGCTCGTAACAAACAGGAACCAGACTAGAAAAACCAGCCGACTTCATAAGTTCCGGTGTTAAAAAAAAATTTTATGTAGCTAACATCCGCGATAGGAACCAAAATATCTCTGCTCAGAACCACTCAACATCTGCGCATCCAATAACCATACATAAAACGCGCATCGAAGCAATATTGAGTCCGGTACTTATGACATTTTTCCTGATTATTATTATTATTACTACTACTATTGTTATTATTATTATTATTATTATTATTATTATTATTATTATTGTTGTTGTTGTTGTTGTTGTTCATTACCACATTAAAGATATAATCATTGCACAACTATTGATATAGCATAACTATTGGCAGCTTGTTATTGATGTAGGCCCCTTAATCATATTTAAAGTTATCATATTTAACATTTAAGAAAATACCCGTTACTTCTTTATTGGTTTTCCTAATGAAATTGAAATTCTTCAGATAAACTTACATCGACTCAACTGCAATTAGTTCATATTCTGGGAAGCACTGGCAGAAAATCTACTAATTACCTGAATGAGAAGTGAATATATATTTTAATTTATACTGACGACAACCTTGTAGATTTATGTTTTCATTTAGCATTATTTAAATTAGCAATATATTCCATCTTCTTGCTTTTCACAATATAGCAGAATATCATCATCATCATCAACAACAACAACACAATATGGCAGTAATTTATTACTTCATGTTGTGTCTTCATATATATTTTATTTTATCGGTTATTCTCCATATAAATCCTTCATAAGACCGGTGGCTAGGTTGGCATATATATATATATATATATATATATATATATATATATATATATATATATATATATATATATATATATATATAAGATAATCTATGTCTCATATGATCCAATATTGTAATGCTTTCGTTTCCTAATTTTGATATCTATATGCGTTCTGCAGATTAACAAAATTAGTTTTTAGTAAAGTGTTTAAAATTATATCTCTGAGAAAAGTGATATTTAGCAAAATCAGCAAATTACATGAAGGTTTTAATTGATCCATTTTGCCATTGTAACATCCGTGCCTAGAACCAAGATTTCCTGTTGAAAGATAATTATATAAAAAATAGACTTAAGATACTTAAACATAGTTCAGTACAGATGACAAAATTAATCAGATCTGTATTACTGCATAATAAATTCACGTTCTCATCACAATCATGCACCGATAACATGTAGAATACGGACATTTGCTTCATCGATGATAACATCCTCGCTGGGAACGAAACCAACTTCATACATAAAATACCATACTCTAGGTAACATCTTTAATAGCATATTTGAAATTTCGTGTGCTGCGTAAATCACCATATTTTATACTGTTCCTGATTTTCATGTTATTTTACTTACATCATAGATTAATGCACTTGAGCAATACAGTACCGTATCAATGTTTGCATCCGTGCTCAGAAGCAATGCTAATATTCCTCTTTGTGAAAGCCTGGATCATATATATTTCGTTTCATACATATCTGCACACATAACATTATCTCCATGTATATCATGTCACATTTTTTCATCTTTAGATATTGCAATTTATCGACTTTATTCTTAATACCATGCTCACAAGACCTGTTTCCTAATTAAGGTACCTAAACTCATTTCGTTGAATCGATGCATCTGCGCTCAGAACCATGACCTTTTTATCTCTGCCTGTCACAACACAAGTTGATGCCATGATAAAAATCAGTATAACTATTGTTTACAATAACCACCTGACACTAACCACCAGTTAGCGAATGAATTATTCCCTTTATTATAAACACAAATCATATCATGAGGATATATAGGCAATAATCGAACAAAGTCTGTTCATTACTGCAAGCTGACTTATAACATCCGTGCCTAGAACCATCAAGTCCTGGTGAAAGAAAGTTATAAAAAGCGGAGTTGCAATACCCACACATCTTTCAGAACAAATGACAATGAGAATCAAATCTTTATTACCGCATATCAATTCACGTTCTCATCACAATCATACGCTGATAACATGTAGAATACGGATATTTACTTCATCGATGATAACATCCCCGCTGGGAACCAAACCAACTTCATACATAAAATACCATACTCTATCTAACATCTTTGATAGCATATTTGAAATTTCGTGTGCTGCGTAAATCGCCATATTTTATACTGTTCCTGATTTTTATGTTATTTTACTTACATCAAAGATTCATGCACTTTAGCAATACAGTACCGTATCAATGTTTGCATCCGTACTCAGAACCAATGCTAATATTTCTCTTTGTTAAAATCTGGGTCATAAATATTTCGTTTCTTACACATATGCACACGTCACATTATCTCAATCTATATGATTTCACATATTTTCCAACATTATATATTGCAGTTGATCAGCTTTATTCTTAAATCATTGTTCCCAAGACCTGTTTCCCACTTATTTTACATAAATTCACTTCTTTTAAGCGATGCATTTGGACTCAGAACCACGACCTACTTGCTACTGCCATTCGATGCCAAAACAAACATGAGTTTAACTATAATTTCAATAAACATAATGCTACTAACCACCAGTAAATGAAAGGAATATTCCTTATATTAAAAA
Source organism: Unio delphinus (assembly GCA_029339505.1). Lineage (NCBI taxonomy): Eukaryota > Metazoa > Mollusca > Bivalvia > Unionida > Unionidae > Unio > Unio delphinus. Next base: position 7,620,824 of record JAQISU010000042.1, read on the forward strand.
AAAATCGTATCATGAGGATCTGTATTGTGTGGCGCTTTGCCCGACCCAAAATTAAATTAGAAACATGTGTAATCAAAGTAATTCGGACAAGCCACTGTTTATTGTAAAACATGACCGCAGGCGAACACTATCCTTTACGTAAGTTTGCCTGGCTAGGATGGGAAGCCCGACCAAGGCCGTCAGAAGTGCAATTCTCACCTTGGGTGGAACGTGCTTATGTAGATCAAAGAAGTTGCCAGAAGGAGTGGACGTGCCTCATCTTCTTGATACGCAGACTGACAGTCAGGTTGAATTAGTCGATTGGACAGGGCCCCAGCGCTACCCAATCGGAATCGGGATAGGGGTGGGACCCTGATTTGGGCTAAGTATGATATCCTTAGACCTGCAAGCAAACTTTAGTGCGCTATAGTTCTTTGGAGAGATTGCCACTTTTGCCAGAAGATAGAGACTCCGGTCAGCCATACGTTATTGGCGCGAAAAACCTTAGAATAGGATTCTAAGTGTAGCTTCCAAAAGGTCAGTGAGCTACTTGTTCGATCTTTGCTGAATGCGACTGCATTTAATTGTTGATCGTAGATATACTTATTATTATAGAATCGTAGTAGGAATAATTATTTTGTGATATTAATATGTTTGTATATTTTGAAGAATGAGTTCATATTTGTAAAGAATCATATTGCTTGCTAGCCGTCGTAAGAGTTTTATAGTCGACTAGCACATTTGTCCATGCAAATAGATTTTGCCATTGTTGAATTGAATAGTGTCTTTGAAATGGTTGCACTGTGAGAAATTAGTAATATGAATATTTGAATATTTGTGTAGGCTTGTGGGAGTGTAGTGTACAGACATGCGTCCGTTGTTGTAATCTTGTAAGTACAATGAGATTAAATATATATTTTGATATACTGATGTGATACAATGTATTGATGTATGTATGATACCGTGTTATTACACCATTGTTTTCCCTGTAAGAGGGTGTGGAAATTTCGATGTGTATGTATGCGTGACCTAAAAAGTAATAGCCTTATCTGATGATTAATTGATGATTTAGTGTGACGTGAGATTCGATAAACCAGATGTTAACGCCTTGTGGTTTTCACATTAAGCTTCAAGGGACAGACTAGTGATAGTGGTCCCAGTGTCTCCGATAGAGAGACAGAAGAAAAGAGAAGGAAGGACAGAAGTCGGGAGAGGAAGCTTCTGGGGACAGACCAGTGAAAGTGGTCCCAATAGTATCAGATAGAGAGACGGGATAAAGGAGAAGGAAGGAGATAAGTCGGGAGAGGGTAAATCCAGGAGGAGTGAGAAAAACGGAATAAAGAGATGAGTAGAACCAAAGGCCAGGGGGAAAATCGAACTCACACTGAAAATCACGAGATGAAGTAGGCTATCACTTGGAGGACGAGTGATTATCATTTAAAATTATAGACTTTATTAAATTGTTATTGTTTTGAATTTCATCTTCGTGTTCTATATAGTCTAACCGTCGGCAGTGCTGACTGGGGGCTCAGAGCTGTACATCTATTTCGTCTTTAATTTGACTTTATAAATTCACGAGCCAGGTGAAACCTCCATATTTTAATTAAAATATTGGAAGTACCCCACCCCAACCTTTGCAAACGCTACAGTGGGCGCTTCGTACGGGATTTGAATTAGACATAAATATTATTTTAAAGACCTAAAGTTTATTTGTTAGGAGTATTAGTGAACAGTGTGAAACAGTTGTGAGTTATTTTCCATCCTGTGTATTTTGCATTTTTATGATTTTCTCATCTTGTGTTTGTTATGTTTGATATCTGCATGCTCTTTAGATCTTTAATTACCTGCAGTAATTGTGAAGCAAATATCGAGCAAATATCTTACCTGAACGAAATTAGTTGTTGTCGACAGGTAAGTATTTGGTTAGGAACTTGTAATATCTGTCCATTGTTAGTAGGGTCGAGACAAGGTATCACTTCGTATTAGTATAACAACATGGCTACAGAAAGGCAAATGATCAAGGAGTACCGTGCCATGGGGTCGGAAGATCAGCGAAGAGCAGCAGAGAAAGTGATGGCAGCCGAAGCAGCGGAGAGAGAGAGAGAGAGAGAGAGAGAGAGAGAGAGAGAGAGAGAGAGAGAACTAGCGCTAGCCAGACGTACACGCTCGAAATGAAGAAGGTAAAGCTAGCAGCTAGGGACATCGATGGGGACGACGCCAGTACGAGTTCCGGAGGGACCCGACGACCTTTCATCGACCACGAATGGTCCAGATAAACATGCCGCGGTTCAACGATAAGGAGGAGTCTATCAACGATTTTCTCGTGCAGTTTGAGAAACTTGCTCACGCTCATAAAGTTCCTGAGCAACATTGGGCGATAATGTTTCAGCCTTTTTGCAAGGTGCAGCTCGTGAAGTCTACCACGGCTTAGCTGCAGACGATGCAGACAATTATAATGCGCTCAAGAAGGCCCTTCTTTGCCATTATCGGCTGACCGCCGAAACGTACAGTAAACGTTTTCGGGACTCGACGAGAAAGGCAACGGAAACCCACTCTCAATTCCACAACCTTGTTCCAGGGTTATTTGAGAAGTGGATGAAGATGGCCGAAGTCGAACGATCGTACGACGGGTTACGCGAGGTTATACTCAAAGAACATGTCTTGAGTACTTACCGTCGCGAGTTGACAATTTTCCAAGCAGAGAGGGTGCACCGTACGCTCGAAGAGATCGCTAGCATGGCGGAGCGATACGAACAGGCGCACTCGAAGAGTGGAAGTTCCGGGGCTGCGGACCGACCCCGACCCACTGAGTCGCGCTTGAGGTGGAGCCGGCTGTCCGTAACCGTCAGGGCGACGGGAGAGCCGGAGGGGGATCTACAGGTAGGGATGTCACCCATAGACCTGGACATGCCTCACCCCCGAAAGCGGGATTTGCAGGTCGGCGTGTTACAACTGCAAGCGCCCGGGGCATATAGCCAGGGACTGTTCCAAGGGAAGACAGACTCAGGTGAATGCGGTCGCTAGGAAGGATTTCGAGCCGGGAGTAAGATGCAAACCTTCAAATCTGCAACTGTCAACGGAGAAGGTGACACCATCTTGCATGACACCGGGTGTAGTGTCCAAGTCCTAGTCTACAGGAAGCACGTTAAGCCAGAGGATTACACAGCGGAGGTAATCGAAGTTCAGTACGCGAACAGAGCGCGTGACTCATTGCCAGTGGCCGACATTGACCTCGATTCGCCGTACGTGAAGGGGAAAATTGAAGCTGCGTGCTTGGATGGTCTATCACATGACGTCATACTGGGATGTCGTTATGTGTTGCCACAACCGAACCCCGAAACCTGCACACCGATACCAGTGAGTGCTGTGGATACCAGGTCCAAGAGTCGGCAGACGAAAGCGAAGCCGATGGAAATTACATCGTCACCGGTGAGTAACGTTCTTCCGGCCGAGTTGAGGAAGCTGCAACAAGAAGACGCAACTCTGGTCCAGTTGCACAACCATGCTGTAGCAGGAACAGAGAAAGAAACTCCGAATAGCGCGGTGAAGTTCGCGTACAAGAACGGAATCTTGTATCGGCACGCCAGGAAAGGCAGCGAACACTTAAAGCAAGTTGTCGTGCCGAAAGAGAAGCGAGGCGAACTCTTAAAACTCTCACACGAGAGTCTCATGGGAGGACACATGGGATTTGCCAAGACGCGTGACCGTCTTGTCAAAGAATATTACTGGCCAGGGGTCCAGGGTGATGTCAAGTGATTCTGTCTCTCCTGTGACAAGTGTCAAAGAATGGCACCGGAAACGGATCATCGACCCGTCCCCTTGGGGAGTACACCCCTGATCGATGAACTCATTCGACGCGTCGCAAATGGATTTAATCGGAGTTGGTCAAGAGTCGGAGTACTCGACGAGATCCTGACCGATCAAGGGACTCAATTCATGAGTCGTGTGATGGCGGAGGAGAACCGACTAATGTCAATTAAGCACCTCACGACTACACCGTATCACCCCCAATGTAACGGACTGGTCGAACGGTTCAATGGGACCCTAAAGAACACGCTCAAAAAGCTGTGCGAATTCCGCCCCAAGGATTTGGATCGGTATATGCCTGCTATGCTTTTCGCATACCGGGAAGTACCACAAGCGAGTTTAGGGTTCTCTCCCTTGTACAGGAGGACTGTACTTGGCCCAATCGCCGTACTAAGACAGCTGTGGACGGACAACCACGCTGTAGAGGAGGTACGCACTACCTACCATTACCTCGCGAACTTGCGTAACAAACTGGAGGAAGTTTGTTCCCTCGCACAGGAGAACCTCAAGCGAGCGAAGGCGCGTCAGGCGAAGAATTACAACAAGCACGCAAAACCAATCCAGTATGAAGTAGGGAACAAGATGTTGTTGCTGTTGCCCCAAGAACACAACAAATTGCAAGTTTCTTGGAGAGGTTCATACGTCGTCACCGAGAAGGTCGGAGATCAAACATATCGGATACGGCTGCCAACGAAGGAGAAATTGTACCACGCCAATCTGCTTAAGAGATACCGGAAAGACAGACCGTCAGCGATTTTGTCATCGCCACGATAGTCATCGAGGACGCCGAAGTCGATACGGAACGCGCCAACACTGTCCCGAGCTGTCCGTTAACGAGGGCTGAGACACCCTCGGACGTGAAGTGTGACCTCATGCTGACTGCGGCACAGCGGGAAGATATTGAGACGTTGCTGCCCGGGTATTCTGATGTGCTTACGTAAATACCTGGAAGAACTTCGCTTGTCGAGTTCGGGTTAAAGCTGGTGGATGACCGGCCGGTACAGAGGAAACCCTACCCCTCATGGCGCAAGATGCAGACTCCCCTTCCTCTGTCACCATCGATAGATACAACTTGGAAGTTGTCGAGAACTTCACATACCTCGGGTCCAACGTCTCCAGCTCACTCTCAATTGATTGTAAGTTGAATGGTAAGATTGCCAAGTCAACTGCAGTGATATGGAACAACTCCAACCTCACCGAGAAGACCAAACTGCGTGTCTACCACGCCTGCGTGCTCAGCTCAGTCCTCTACAGCAGCGAAACATGGACCATCTAAGCAAGTCACGAGAGAAAATTCAACAGCTTCCACCTGAGATGTCTGCGGCGCATTATGCACATCAAGTGGCATTACAAAGTACCGAACACAGAGGTTCTAGAACGCGCCAACATCAACAGCATGTTCAACATTCTCATTGAGAGGCGCCTTCGCTGGCTCGGCCATGTCAAGAGAATGTACCCGGGCCGCATCCCTAAGGACATATTATATGGGGAACTAGCAGAAGGTACACGACCAACTGGACGCCCACGCCTGCATTACAAAGACGTTTGCAAGAGGGACATAAAGACGGCCAACATCGATGTCAACAAATGGGAGAGCTTTGTTATTGACTGTTTTTTCTGGGGCCTAGCTGTCAAGCAGGAAGTTAGCAAAGCTGAGGATGACAGAAATAGGAAGCATGCTCCAAAAAAGAGCCAGAAAGAAGGAACAGCTAGCTTTGGAGCTACATATCGTCTCAGGTAGATCAACGGATGCCATGAGATTGATCGAGCCGTGTGTAAAATCCAGCAGAACTGGAAGCTCCATCTCAGAATGCAAACGGGAGTGAAGATTACACACCGGCCAGAAGTAAGTTGTATCTTTTCCGCCTAGTCGTTCAGCAACGACGATGGCTACAATTTCATCACAATTCCTCATTATATCAATATGAGGGAAAAGTTTTATTCTCGGTGGATATTTGCTTAATGAAGTTTTTCAACATTTGCCCCCATCTCAGTTCAAGCTGGCTGACGGATAACTGCTGATCACACAAATTCTTTTTATGTCATCTGCATGTTTAGTTGGTAGCGAGTTGATGAACGTGACGATAACCGAGATATGCAAAGCTCCTGACAATCGCCAAACATTTCGCGTGGCTATCTCGATGTTCTCGATAGTTACTAATTTACTGCAGTATTTTCCAATATCATCATGTCTCATATATCTTAGAATGAGACTTGTTGTTTCATAAGCTGATATTATATTTATGATTTTGGATTTTCTCAAGTGCAGTACTGGAAATTCTGGAACAAATGTTACATACTTTTATTTCCATCTCTAAGAGATTTCTTGCTATCTTTTAGTCAGGTGCAGACAGAACTTTTTCATTTGTTACATGCAGTTCACCCTTGTCCAAAAAAGTGATAAAGAACTACTTTCAATCTGACCATATCGTCATCTCTACCACTGAACGATGGAGGATGACGTCATAATAGTGGCGGTATGTTTTTTTAATATTTAAATAATGTTTATCCTCATCTTTCTCTTTTTCTGTTTTCATTCATTTTATCTTCATCGGTACAAAATCGAAGCTAAGTAAAAAGTCTCTTTTTTTCATCAAATGTACCAGGAGTAAACCGGTTATAACCGGTTTATAACTACTTTCAACTAATATCAACTAGTGAAAACCGGTTAGAACCAGTTGGAACCGGTTTAAGCTGGTTTTTACTAACTAAACTAAGTAAAAAGTCTTTTTTTCATCAGATGTTACTAGGAGTAAACCGGTTAGAACCGGTTTAGAACTACTTTCAACTAGTATCAACTAAAAAGAGCATGACGAACGCCCAAAAAGTCAAAGTACCGCAGGCAAAATTTTTGTTATGTATCTAACACATTAATAACTATGTCCGACGACATCATCAAGAAAATGGGGCATGTGTACTGGCCCCTAAACGAATAATCGAAATCATTTTTGGAAAAAAAATTCAATTAATATTTGCCTAAGATGATACGGAATTTGATTACAGATGCCAGAATTTGGAACCCTATTTAGAACAATTGTCAGTTTTCAAACCATATTGGCAAAGATTCTTGTTGGGATTTTAGTGGATTTTAGTGTTATTTGGGTGGATTTTGGGGTGATTTTGGGTAGATATGGGGTTGATTTTAGGAGATTTGGGTGGATTTGGGGTTGATGTTAGTGGATTTGGGTGGATTTGGGGTTGATTTTAGTGAATTTGGGTGGATTCGGGGTTCATTTTAGTGGATTTTGGTGGATTTGGGGTTGATTTTAGTGGATTTGAGTGGATATGGGTGTTTCGTAACACCTCAAATATGCTATTAAAGATGTTACTTAGAGCAAGGTATTTTATGTATGAAACTGGTTTGGTTCCCAGCGGGGATGTTATCATCGATGAAGTAAATATCCGTATTCTACATGTTATCGGCGTATGATTGTGATGAGAACGCGAATTGATATGCGGTAATAAAGATTTGATTCTTATTGTCATACTGATTTTTATTTTGACATCAACCTGTGTTGTGACAGGCAGAGATAAGAAAGTCGTGGTTCTGAGCGCAGATGCATCGTTTGAAAGAAGCGAGTTTAGGTAAATAGGAACAAATTTCTTGTGAACAGTGTGTTAGGAATAAAGCCGATAAACTGGAATATCTAATTATGAAAAAAATATACATGGAGATAACGTGACGTGTGCAGATGTGTAAGAAAGGAAATATTTATGACCCAGACTTTAACAAAGAGAAATATTAGCATTGGTTCTGAGCACGGATGCAAACATTGATACGGTACTGTATTGCTCAAGTGCGTGAATCTATGATGTAAGTAAAATAACATGAAAATCAGGAACAGTATGAAATATGTCGATTTACGCAGCACACGAAATTTCAAATTTGCTATTAAAGATTTTACCTAGAGCATGATATTTTATGTATGAAGTTGGTTTGGTTCCCAGCGGGGATGTTATCATCGATGAAGTAAATATCCGTATTCTACATGTTATCGGCGTATGATTGTGATGAGAACGTGAATTGATATGCGGTAATAAAGATTTGATTCTTATTGTCATATGTTCTGAAAGATGTGCCATTATTGGAACTCTACTTTTTATAAACTTTCTTTCACCAAGAATTGTTGGTTCTAGGCACGGATGTTATAAGTCAGCATGCAATATTAAACAGACTTTGTTTGATTGTTTGCTATACATCCTCATGATACGAGTTGTGTCTATAAGAGAAGGATTAATTCATTCGTTTTCTGGTGGTTAGTATCAGATGGTTATTGTAAACAATAGTTATACTGATTTTTATTTTGGCATCAACCTGTGTTGTGACAGGCAGAGATAAGAAAGTCATGGTTCTGAGCGCAGATGCATCGTTTGAAAGAAGCGAGTTTAGGTAAATAGGAACAAATTTCTTGTGAACAGTGTGTTAAGAATAAAGCTGATAAACTGGAATATCTAATTATGAAAAAAATATACATGGAGATAACGTGACGTGTGCAGATGTGTAAGAAAGGAAATATTTATGACCCAGACTTTAACAAAGATAAATATTAGCATTGGTTCTGGGCACGGATGCAATTATTGATACGGTACTGTATTGCTCAAGTGCGTGAATCTATAATGTAAGTAAAATAACATGAAAATCAGGAACAGTATGAAATATGTCGATTTACGCAGCACACGAAATTTCAAATTTGCTATTAAAGATTTTACCTAGAGCATGGTATTTTATGTATGAAGTTGGTTTGGTTCGTTAATTTGAATATGGCTACAAGGATCAGATATTTCTTCTGAGCTCTGTATGCGAGATTTGTCAATATTTTTAAACATTCTTTACTATATGCGTTAGTTTGAGGTGATGATGGTACAAGGAAGCCTGCAATACGAAATATGATTAAGTCCATTGTACTAGGAGTTGTTTGTTGGTTGTCAGACTCAGTTTATCTATATTAATAGAGATTCCAAAATTTCCGTTAATTTCACCTCAGTTTTGTGCAGGCATAATACGCTCCATAAGGTGTGTTTTTTGGTGTCCTTATTTAATTGCTATCGCGTGCGTATCTGAGAGAGAGAGAGAGAGAGAGAGAGAGAGAGAGAGAGAGAGATTTTTCATATGCCTTTGCTTTAGCCGTGAGAAAAAAAACAGGACTCCGTACACAAAGAAATAATGTTATTTTACTTTACTTGAAGAGACAGAGGTAACATATTTATTATCTTTTTCGTTGTTCTAGTTCCTCTACGTCGTACTAATGTCAATAAATGGAAATTACTCTTGAATTGGTTCCCAGCGTGGATGTTTGGCAGTGGTTCTAGCCGTGGACTTCCGTTTCTTATTGCGGATGTGCAGTGCAATACACTGTTGAAAAAATTTCGTTCGGAAGATGGTTGTCTCGTTCCGATCCTAGTCGAATAACTTCGACTCTTTGAATCGGTCGCGGCTTAGGTCAAATAAAATGTGTATCAGTCTGCTCTTGTAGAAAGCTGTTACCAGTCTTGCGGAAGTATCTAATTTGAAGAAGCCTGTTTTAGTCCAGTTTCAAGTGTTATCAACCTTGCGCATGCCATGATTGCTATAAAGGCCTTTCAGGTCCAATTTACGGGGATTTTTTAACCTGGTGAAAGTCATTGAACTGGAAGGATCTTGGACTCATTTGGATGGGTTCCATCGGCATTGTGAAAGCTGTTGTTGTTCGTCCATCGATTCGACGAGGACCTCTCTAGTCATCCGATGGTTTGAGGGTCTGGTTCTGATCTTTGTGTGCGCAGGTGGCTGTTAAGGCCAACCCTTGCACGGAATGTTCGTTTGCATAAGGGGCATGGGACGAGTGGGAAATCTCCAGGATGATTGATGGCACGTGCTTTTCTGGTTTACCTCGTCAGCTTTGCACCTACTGTCCTGCTAGATTCGCACAACTTGGAGCCATTGCTCACAGATGAACGCAAATTGACTCGATCGCTTGCTGTTTGCTCTCAGAACTCGGGGGTTTATGTTGACTGCTTTCAATACAGCTTTCAGACTGTGTTTGAAGCGTTTCTTCTTACCTCCGTGGGATCGCTGTCCTTGCTGTAGCTCGCTGTAGAAGAGTCTCTTTGTCAGCTGGTGGTCTGTCATGCGTACAACATATCCCGTCCAGCGTAGCTGGCACTGCATCAGGATAGTGTGGATGCTGAGTAGACCTGCTTGGGCAAGTACCTAAGTGTCATTGTCTGGAACTTTGTCCTGCCACTTGATGTTGAGGATTTTCCTGAGACTTGTTATGTGAAAGTGTTTATGTTAGCTGGCGTGGCGTTGGTACAACGTCCACCTTTCGCATACGTAAAGTAATGTGGGGAGCACAAATGCCCTGTAGACCTTTAGTTTAGTCTGGATGCTGATGCATCTTCTATTCCAGACGATGGCATACAATCTGCTGAAAGTTGCGCTGGCTCTGGCAATACGAAGTTTACCTTGTCGTAAGTAGTTACGCTCTGTGACAGTGTGCATCCAAGGTAGGTGAAGCGGTTCAGTACGTTGAGCTTTTGGGCATTGATGGTGATGTTGGACTCAACATAGGGCTTTCCAGGGGCCGGCTGATGCACGACTTCAGTCTTCTTGGTACTGATGGTGAGACAAAAGCGTGTGCAGGAGCTGGAGAACTTGTCAATGCTGTGTTGCAGGTCTGCTTCTGATCCAGCATTGCGGGCACAGTCATCTGCAAATAAGAAATCCAGATGGTGTCTGTCATGACCTTGGTTTTCGCGTGAAGCATCCTGGAATTTGAATAGTTTTCCATCTGTACGGTACCTGATGCTGATTCCAACCTCTCCGTCTCTGAAAGCATTAGTCAGTATGGCGGAGAATTATACTCTGAACAGTGTCGGTGCCAGAACACAACTCTGCTTGACGCCATTGGTTACTGGGAATGGCTCAGATGTCTCTCCATGGTCCTGGACTCATGCCTGCATGCCATCGTGTAAATGCTGCACCATGGATATCAGTTTTATTTTGCACCCGTACTTGGTCATTACCTTCCACTAGCCTTCTCTGCTGACAGTATCAAAGGCTTTTTCTTTATTAAGCTATTATTATGTCGAAAGCTGCTGAGTCCACTTGAAGGGCAGTAGATGTAAACTAACCCTTGGAACTCGCTTTAGTCATCGGACAAGTATTTATGCTAGTCATCATGATTGTTCGAGTACTAGTATTTTTGCTAGTCATCGTGAGTGTTCGGGGACTAGTATTTATGCTAGCCATTATTATATAAATTGGGTGTAAAAGATAACCATGTGCAACGTGACCACCTCGCGATAATAGCGGTAAGCAGCAGAGAGGATGAACAGGCCACTTGCCCGAAAGTCCATTGATGAAAAAAAAATTTAATTCAGGAAAATATCGGGAGAAATGATAATTTTTTTCCCGACCGTGAAAAGTCCGTGAGTTTCGCAAAAATTGACTAAAGTCTGGAAAAATCCGGGAATTATCACCCACCACATAATGCCCGAAACAATTACGTAACTGACTCGTAACTAAACTGATCGTGAGTTAAATTGATCGAGCTCGAACCGGAATATTCGGAGGGTGCTGTATGGACCATTTGGGTGCTTACAGTAACCATTTTTGCTGAATTAATCCAAATGCGCAATGGACTTGATTCGTCTAGTAGACTTTCATTTTCAAAGTCAGCTCAGTATCCGTATCTTTCCTTACATAGAAGATATGAAAAACAGTCTAACATCACAAGAGGCCAATATGATGGTGACAAAGGGTAACCGCTTACCGGATGGCTAGCTGACTGGAAACTTTGTTAAATCGAGTGATACATGCATGAAATTAAAATGAAAATTAATTTGTTTCTCAGACACTGTGAGTATTGAAATCATTATGTCTTTAATCTGCTGAAAGACATGATAAAACTACGGCGTTGATGAAATGTGACCTGGTACTCGCGATTTGAGTTCAATGACTAAACAAATCTAACAACCCACATTTTCAAAATGATGTAAGAAAAAAATTAAATGAAAGTCGTACACTGGTTTTGATAAAACTACAAAAACGAAAGAACACAAAACTTTACAACTTTATATATTCCGAAAACAATTTCTGAATTTTTGTGGTATCACGTGACTACCAAGTTGACATGTGCTCTGCTCTGTGCTTCATAAATCAGACTGACCAGATTGCTGGTTTTTACAAAAAGTATCCGACTTTCATTATATAATTGAATTCCTGTATGACAACATTAAAAAGGAATTGCTGTTGATATCACGTCACTATTGGACTTCTGATGTCATTTGAGATGTGTGAAGTTATGAGACTAGTAATGCAAATTGCGAGTACCTGGTCAGGTTTCCTCTATGCCGCAGTTTCGTCAGCAGATTAAAAACCTAGCAATTATAATACTTGCCATTTCTGAGAAAATAAATCATATTTCTATTGATTTCATGCAGGTATCAGTCGATAAGACATAAGATTAAATTTTCCTTACCCGCTGGTATGGAGCTCCCATATGTCGCTACCGCAATGTGGCGGCAAATTCCCAATTAGCGATATGCAGTTGCAATACCCACACCCCAGCCTAAAAGAACGAACAAAATATTAAAAATGAGGTGGGAATATTCGCAGGAAACTCGGATTAGAAAACGGACTGCTATTAGTTTTAAGCCAAATTTGTAGTCCAAATTGTCGAATCTCTGAGCTGAAATGTGGAATTGTATTTCTAGTATTTTTAAAAATTATTTATAAAAACGATATAAGTATATGTTTGGGACTGGTTTAACGAATTACAAGAAGACAAGTTAATTTTACAGTAAATTCATCCCTTGTTTTTACAACAGTATATCATTTCCAAGGTCTTTTGTAAAAATTTAAATCAACCCTTTTGAAAATGTTATTTAAATGATGGTTTCTAACAGATTGTCTTAATGCGATTATGTTGTTTGAAAACTCTTGTTTGTGGTTTTATTGGCATAGATAAATACTGGGGTTAAATTCCTTTCGTTACAAGACAGGAGTCTAATTATTTGCGTTTATTGTTGTTGTTAAAATAATGTAATAGGAAATTTTACTTTCTATAATATATATATATATATATATATATATATATATATATATATATATATATATATATATATATATATATATATATATATATATATATATATAACATAATTTAGCAACATATTGCAGGTCAGCAAAATTCATAGAAATACAATCAAACTTATTTCGTGTGATACATTTACTTGTTGTATACATGATCATCTGTTCTTACTTAGATGTTTTGGAGAGTAATGGTGGTCATATGTGAACCTTGAAAAAGAAATTAATTTCATCCTGGAAAAACCCTGGAAATGACCTGAGAATTTATCTTTAGAAAAGCGTGGGAACCATGCAGAAGCCTCTGACCAAAACAACGAGATTCTCGTGTTTTCAACATTTGTATGTGTGTTTTCTTTTACCTTTTGGACACCCACTGTTGGTCGCACCCTCTTTGCTGATGTTCATTTGATCTTTAGGTTTAAGTTAAGATAGATAATTTGAATTAAGAATTATTTTAATGTCTCTTAATTCCGAACGTGAATCAGGAAATGAATTTCAAACTTTTATATATTATAGATAAAGCAAGAGCAAATCGTATAAATTAAATAATACGACGAGTCCAAAATGACTCTAAATCAGAATTAGATAATTGGATTATAAAGATACTGATAAATATTTTTAAAATAATGAATAATTTATGAGTAGTTATAAGCAATACTTTAGGGTCTATGGAAATTCCAGTCAAAATGGTCATGGGACTGTTTAGGGTCGATGGTATTTTTAAGACGGGGAAAAGCCTTGTGGTTGTGTTAGGATTGAATTTTTAGTAAAATTAATAAGATTGATATTTTCCTTGAATTGTATTAAAGTAATGATTTATTTGTTTATATTCTAAAAGATATTAAAGGTAATTTCACTTGTTTTTCAAGTACAACTGTATAGAATAAAAAGAGTTTCTGAGCAAGTGGAAGAAAGGCAATGTATATAACTATACTCTATAACATCAGTAAAAATAACTAATGTACAGTGTTGTGTAAGATTGTATATCATAATACATGCGTTTGCCGACTTAGCTACAGTTCTAGGTTCCATCAGTAAAAATATGTTTTTGACCTAGTATTGGCATAGGTTCAATTCGGTTAATGAAGGTGGAGAAACTTCTCTCTCTAACAAGCTTTTGACGACACAAAAACAAGATGGCTTCCAACTAACGGATATCCATATTTGGTCTGACGTCAATAAAACAAATATAAATAACTACAAGGTTAAGTCTTATGACGTAAATAAGGTGGTTTTCACCTGCTGAAACTGGTTATTACCGGATTCAAGAGTTCGTATTTTTCTGTCTGATGCGTAGAGGAAATGACCTTGTCTAACCCTGGATCTGGCCGCGTATGTATATATAGAGATGCGCGAATCAGGTCAGATTTAGTTTTCCGTATCAGCAGAAAAATGACGTTGACTCTTCAATTCCAGGTAAGCAACTGTACATGTCATAACTCCTTTAAGAATAAGTATTTAAAATTGTTTTGTGTGTAACATTACTATTGAATTCTTTTATTTATAATATATTGTAATGGAATGTTTAAATGTTTTAAAGAATTTTTATTTAATATGTAGTTTTTATCATAAAGGTTGAATTCGCTACCAACTTCATGTTTTAATTTAATGATTGAAATAAAGTATTCCTTAAGTAAGAAAGAGTAATATCTAGCAATGTATTCTAAATCAATATTCTATTTTAAAATAAGTAAAGTGCATTAATTGTTATTACATTTGATGCGTTTACTATCTTGAAATTGATTGGGAATTAACTAGTGTATAATATTCTAAGGTGCAGAAGTTATATGAATAAAATAAAGTTGGAAAGCTTAATGATGAAAATTATGAATTTTTATTATAAAGCTTTTAGATGTGTTTCTAGAATGTAGTAATATATATGTGTGTTGATTATTTAAATAAAGTTTTCCGTATCAGCAGAAAATTGACGTTGACTCTTCAATTCCAGCTTCGATTCCGTACCTGACCTAATTCCCTTGACATTTTATCATCGGGTGACATTCTTTATCTGGGGACTCAACCTTTTTCTTCTTTCTATCCTCCTGAGTTCCCAGCCTGTGTTTATGAGACTGATCTATAGAACGTTCCAGCTAAACATCTAAGAAAAGTCTCATAAAAGTTGTATAGGGTCAATGGAAGTCTCAGTCAATAATGTGTCCCGGTACTATGGGGTCTATGGGAATTTAACGGGGGTGGTGGCATGTATAGGGACATTGGTAATTTAACATGGGAATGACAACTAGGGAATTTAACATGGGTGACGTCACGGTGTTTATAGGGTCAAAACCTTTACACAAACGAGTGGCATTCGTCCGTCCTTTGTACAAACTGTCCGCTGATTCAGTGGGTCAACCAGTTTGTAACTTTCCACGACGCGTTTAAACTCGGGATCGGTTTTCAAACGGCGATCGTACTCGTGTTCCAACATTTACACCACTGTGTGTCCTTGCTGTTCTAACTTCTTCAAGTGGCCTCGTACCGGTCTTCCATGGTCCCTTGTAAAAACTGATTTTTGGTGTCACGTTGAGGATAGCAGATGGGACATCTGTAAAATAAGCATCCGTTAAACTCGTCCATGATCTGAGGGTTTTATAAGTTTCAACCATCCACCAAATATGTTCAGACGTTCTTTTCGCATCCTTCGTTTCGGTCATGTTAAATCCATTAGTCTTCCTTGTCGCACAAATAATGTAGCCAGCGTAAGGCTTTGACCGAGTTCGTCGTTTGAGGACTTATGACAGTCGCGGTGTTTTCGGGCATGAATCGTTGGTGGTACAATCAGGAAAACGTTTTGAGCAATGGAGCAGGCTTCTATCGAAGGATTTATTCCTCCGTGTTTAATGAATATTTCTCGAACTTCTCCACAGCAACGCCGTAAAAAGCCAACGGCAGTACGACAAGACTTTAACATTTCTTCCTGAAAGTCTAAGGGGTCTGTCACAGAATTAGGCGAAAATTGCATTTATTTTTTTCTTGAATTACAAACTAATTTCACCATTTTTTTTGTTTCGTCGTACATACGTTACCTGGGGTGAATAAGTGGTTTTCTCCAAGGTAAGCGGCGTGTAACGATTTGCATGTGCCTGACTTTGAATTACATGAAGTCCGGAACATTAGATTCACAGGGTGCACGGTAATCTTGCCGTGATTTCTGCTCACCTATTTGAGGGTATATAAGGCAGAATATTTCTGATCAATATTACGGGACCAAAAGTATCTTATCACAGGAAAGATAGCTCGTCATTCAATCTCCAGCCAAAGGGGTGAGTGTTAAATTTATATTTCGTTTTATTGCGAATTTTATTCAGTTTATCATTTCATATAATGATGCCTTTATTACAATGCAGATTTTAAACGTGGAATATTTGGAATTACTAGTCACTATTAGACTTTAAATGCAATAGCGTAATCTAAGGTTTAGATTATTTTTTTAGAGACAGCTATTATTAGTCTGGTTTCTTTATTGTAGCTGATAACGTCTGATAACGTCGGCTGATAACGTCTCTGAGATCGTAGCTGAAATTGTAGATGATTTATTGTGGAACATCTCTGATAACATCACTGATAACGTCGGCTGATAACGTCTCTGATATCGTAGCTGATTTGTTGCGGAACATCTCTGATATCATCTCTGATAACGTCGGCTGATAACATCACTGATAACGTCGGCTCATAACGTCTCTGAGATCGTAGCTGAAATTGTAGATGATTTATTGCGGAACATCTCTGATAACATCTCTGATATCGTAGCTGAAATTGTTGCTGCTTTATTGTGCAATCGAATTGAAGTATTTGACTATCTGTCTGTCAGATTGTCTGTCCGTCTACATCTGTCGTGACGTGTAAATATCCGGAAATCTAGAAGTCCGAGTGTCGGAGCTGTCTAGAGTTGTAAACATCCGGGGTGGTATCTAGGGTATTGAGGAACGTTAGTTCTAGTAGATGTTGTATGCTGTCTGTACGTATAACTGTGGTGGATCCGTGAAGGGCAAGTGACCGATAAAAGTATTGTGTCAACCCTAGGTCTTCGGATAAACTGGGCGGCGATTATACAGGGTCGAGACACATGTGTGTGTTGCAATTGTAGTACAATTGCATACATTGTTGTATTTACATGGTTACTTCAAATCACAATAGTATTTCAAGGGATTGCATGAATCTCAATAAAAGCTAGCAACTTGATTAAATACATGTATATGTTCGTGCTAGTTGTCGCAATCCATACGTGCGATAGTATAGTTTGATGCTTGTGTTTATTATCGTAATTTATACTTGCGTTAATATAACTTTTGTAAAGGTTCCTTGGATCTGTGTATAGTCCAAGAGATTCCTTTGTATCTGTGTTTTATTTTGTATTAATATTTCATTTATTCATGTATTGTGAATGGTTGTGAGTGTAATTGTGGGTTGAACGCATGAGTTATTGTGTTGATACATCATTATTTTTCATTAATAATTTATTTCAAAAATTTATATTTTCTTTCACATATTGTGTTTGTGTTGTACATTTAATCCACCATCCTCTCGGTAACAATTCTGTTACAGGGTCCGAGGTGTGGGTCTGGTACCAAGCGTAGAAAGGTTCTAGTTGTTCGGTACGCATGTTGTTGGGGTCGTATTTGTTTTGTTTTTATGGTTTAACGCCATTTATAAGCACAATATAGGCTATACATGGCGGCCAGTAATAATGGAGGAGGAAGAACCCGGAACACCCCCGGAAGAACCACCGACCCACGAGAAGCTACTGGCAAACTTTCTCACATAACTACATTAGCCGAATCTTAGACTCGTAGTAGTGAGCCTCAGGCAAATGGGTTAGAGCGATGTGTGTATTGGCTTCGGTATGATATAAATGTGGCAACAGCCTTTGCCCATTTCTGCCATTCCAAACATTTTAAGCATTCGACTCAAAGGCATGGCAAAGTAACGCATCGGTTGTTTAAACTGCAGACCCACTTGTATGGAAATGATTTTGACTCCGTTCAAAGTCACTTTAGGACGTTTGGTAGTTTGTTCCGTATAGTATCTCAAACGAAATTGTCCATGGTATCTCGAAAAATTTTGAGCCATAATCGTGGCATGGCGATGACAATCTACGTAACGTTCGATGCCGTCTTGGCTCCATGTCTAGTCGATTGGGTCCAAGATCTGTCGGGTCAAATCGGCTAGTGTGTTCGGTCCCCGGAAGATTTTTTTCACGTTCTTCAGTAATCTTGCTGCGGTGATGGCAATGACTAAAGATAGGCTCTTGGATGCACTCTTCGCACACTCGATGAGCCACATAGAAATTAGGAATGAGCATGCCGGTCTGTTGCATGCATTCGAAATCGAAAATGATGAAATCGCGTTTCTTCTGGGGGTCATCTTCTTCCACATGTTTAGAATGGTAGTTTTGAATGTAGCATACGGGTACCAAGTCCACGATTTGGCGATACATATTACATAGTTTTCTTTCCTTTTCATACGTGTAACTTGGCACTATTGCTTTGTCCATAAGTAGAACATAATCGCAGGAGTTGGAAGCACTTTAGTGCTGTGAACCTTGCGTCTTCAGATGTTGTTGGTACTAGGTTCGACTGACAATGTTCGCCCAAACTCTTTTTGATTCGGTCGTGTCGTTCTTGTCAGCATACGTTCGTCTCGTCACGATGGCACTGGCCAAACCCATATGGTTTTGAGTGTTGTTAATTTGAACGAGGCTCTTTTGGTGCTGCAAAGCTTGTCCACCAATAACACCTTTTTTCGTCGAGTCCTTTATGGAATTGACACGTGGGTCGAGGACAGTGTCAACTTTCCATCGGTGGTGTAATACATGTCGTTGGATTGTTGCATGTGTCGAATCTTGTCGATGACTTTGGAAGGTATCAATTCTGCTGGGTTGCTAAATTTGATCCAAACCGGGGACTTCAAACTGTCGTGATCAATGGAAAGTCTAAAACGATCGTCTTCTTTGGCTTCACATTCCCGTTACAATGTGATTAACACAGACTCAAACATATCATTGATGATCCCCCGCCCCCTTCTTCTCAACCGGTACGTCGGACTTTAAATCTTTAAACTTTACCGTGTACGTGTAGGCTGTGGTTCTAAATTTTATAGAGGAACACTTTTCCACCTCTCGAATGGGGTAGTACTATTACGGGGTTTAGTGGTGGTGGTGGACTTTGTTTTGGACTAGGCTCTCTCGGTCTGGCCGAAGACGTGGAAGGTGTTTGTTCAGGTTCGTTTAAGTCTTCGATTTGAGCGAACACTTCTTTCCGTGTGTGAGGCGATATGTCACATCGCTGCCTCATACCTTCTTCTCTCTCACTGAAATCGTGTGATCGTTTCATCTCGATTGCTGATTAAGAAATGAAAAAATACTAAGACAGTTTGTGCGATCAAGAGAACTAGAAACGGTACTATGTCATTAGGAAACGTACATACTCCAGAAAACCATGCTACTCGACTACGATGTCTCATTTTCTCTGTCACTTTTACTTTGTCGTTGACCACAATGTCTACCAACCCTGATTTAACACACGTTTTTCTTCATTTGATTTATATATAGAAATACTGAACCCAATTTTTAAAGAACTAACCTTTTACAACAGCAGCAACGATGTCTCCTCTTACTCTTACCACTGTTGCTGCACATACAAATGTGATCTAAGACCAAAATATGCGACAGATCAAGTAAATTGTGAAGCTGAGAGACGGTGTTAAAACAGCAACTGTCAAGCCCCTATGTTCCCGTTCTTTTTGTGATAGTAAATTGTGATACTTCACATTTTCTAAAGTGGAAATGTTTACAAGCTGTACAAAAGTTATGTGACTTTAGCTTTTGACACTTGCACAGACTCTTCACTTTATAAGTGTCACGAAAAAATATCTATCTGATTTTTACCATTTTCCAAACAAATATATATATATATATATATATATATATATATATATATATATATATATATATATATATACGGACAACTGGGCAACTTCATCATCTTTATTTCCTTCCATGGAAGATTATATGACATAAGAATAAATCATATGAGTGCAATCAATAAATGATTTAAAATAAAATAAAATAAAATAAATAAATATTAGAATACAAATTCTTACACTATATCAGTCAACAAAGTGTTCGTCAACTGCATAAGTTGCAAGTTTCAGTACCTTATTTGCAGAAGATAGCTGCACACTGCATAACAAAGTATGCTGCATACAAGACGAATAGCTTGGAGTTTTCTTTGTCAATTACACCTGATGGTAACCTTTTACCAAGAAGATGTTGTAGTTGCAGCTCATCTTCTGCATTAAATAACGCAATGTGCAGGCTCAGTGGAAATGTATCCGTAAGGAAATCTCACAAAGAGTTTATAAAATTCGACATATAAGAACAACTAACACAACAATGAAGTAGCATGTCTGTATAAACACTCCCACATCTAATACAAATATCGCGCTGTGTTTGAGGAACAGCGGCCCATACTTTAACTACATATATAAATACCTTAGTGTGTTGTCTTGTCTAATACAAATATCGCGCTGTGTTTGAGGAACAGCGGCCCATACTTTAACTACATATATAAATACCTTAGTGTGTTGTCTTGTCTAATACAAATATCGCGCTGTGTTTGAGGAACAGCGGCCCATACTTTAACTACACATATAAATACCTTAGTGTGTTGTCTTGTCTAATACAAATATCGCGCTGTGTTTGAGGAACAGCGGCCCATACTTTAACTACACATATAAATACCTTAGTGTGTTGTCTTGTCTAATACAAATATCGCGCTGTGTTTGAGGAACAGCGGCCCATACTTTAACTACACATATAAATACCTTAGTGTGTTGTCTTGTCTAATACAAATATCGCGCTGTGTTTGAGGAACAGCGGCCCATACTTTAACTACACATATAAATACCTTAGTGTGTTGTCTTGTCTAATACAAATATCGCGCTGTGTTTGAGGAACAGCGGCCCATACTTTAACTACACATATAAATACCTTAGTGTGTTGTCTTGTCTAATACAAATATCGCGCTGTGTTTGAGGAACAGCGGCCCATACTTTAACTACACATATAAATACCTTAGTGTGTTGTCTTGTCTAATACAAATATCGCGCTGTGTTTGAGGAACAGCGGCCCATACTTTAACTACACATTTAAATACCTTAGTGTGTTGTCTTGTCTAATACACATATCGAGCTGTGTTTGAGGAACAGCGGCCCATACTTTAACTACACATATAAATACCTTAGTGTGTTGTCTTGTCTAATACACATATCGAGCTGTGTTTGAGGAACAGCGGCCCATAGTTTAGTTACATGTGTAAATACCTTAATGTGTTGTCTGGTTGTAGCCGACTGCCACACTCAGGTAGGTCGTAAGTATCTGTGTATCGACGAGAATCTATCAAAATCTGCTCCAGAGGCTATTTTCAAGACTAACAATTTTTGACCATACAATTTCTTTCCAGTTTTGTTTAACTGGAATTTCAGAATTATGTAATTAATCAGTTAGATAACCGTGCAAGTCAAACGTCTTTGAGGTATACTATAAATTAGAAATTTGAATCTGCTGAATGTAGACATTGACCAGCATTTACAGTTAAGACATATGCTCAAAGAAGACATTGACAGTCATTTACAATACAGACCTATGCTTAGATGTAGTTCTCCATGATTTTGCTCATTGATTTGTACTGTATCACTACCATAGTTTCTTGATGATACGGAGATCGTACCATGTTTAAAAATGTGCATATTATCATCTACGTTTATATGTTTTGTTGTCGAGGTAGCTCTAATTTTTAACAATGCTAATTAGTCCAAAATGTGTTATTACATCGGTTTCTTATCTATTTGTTCAGTGGGCACATATTTAGCAAGTATTGTTTCAAGCCCTTCCCGAGAATGAGCTTAAATGATATGTGCAGTCGTATCATGCGGTATAAATCACTTGTTTGCCTGGTTTCTAATGCCATTTCAATTTAAGATTGTGGCAAGCAGGATCTTTGGGAATAACAACATATTACCACCTGCCTACCCTAAAATAAGGTTTGTTTCAATGTATTTTATTTCTCACAATGCATGTAT
This sequence comes from Unio delphinus, assembly GCA_029339505.1. Classification (NCBI taxonomy): domain Eukaryota; kingdom Metazoa; phylum Mollusca; class Bivalvia; order Unionida; family Unionidae; genus Unio; species Unio delphinus. Next base: position 7,642,764 of record JAQISU010000042.1, read on the forward strand.
TGTACATTAATAAACTTGTATTAAAGAAACTTTCTCCCGCATTTGCTATTGTTATAATTGGCTAATTATTTTTGTTAATCAAGAGAAAGTGTTTAATTACAAATGCTTTCTTTGGATAATCTTTACCCATTTACTCATAGACTGATTTGAATTTTGTGATTATTGTCTTAGCTTATGTCTATTTAGAATATATGAGATGATTCTTTGTTATGCCTATGTTGACAAAAATTCTGTAGGGAAATGAAGGGAATTTCAAGAAAATTTGAAACCTTTGGAATTTTATTGCAAACTAGACTTATTTACTGCCTAACAAATACACTATTATCTACATATATGGATTTGTCCTTATATTATTTGTTTAATTATGTAGATAAATTTTGTTTCTGTACAGAAATTGTGTAAGCAGCAGATATTGAATCTTTACCTTAAATGTTAACATTTTACTATGTTCCAGACATCAAATATAAAATTATGTTAACATTTTACTGTGTTCCAGACATCAAATATAAAAAAATGTTGACATTTTACTATGTTCCAGACATCAAATATAAAATAATGTTAACATTTTACTATGTTCCAGACATCAAATATTAAAAAATGTTAACATTTTACTGTGTTCCAGACATCAAATATAAAAAATGTTAACATCTTACTGTGTTCCAGACATCAAATATAAAAAAATGTTAACATTTTACTGTGTTCCAGACATCAAATATAAAAAATGTTAACATTTTTACTGTGTTCCAGACATCAAATATAAAAAAATGTTAACATTTTACTGTGTTCCAGACATCAACTATAAAAAGTGTTACCATTTAACTGTTCCAGACATCAAATAAGAAGAATATTAACATTTAACATTAACATTTTACAAGGTTCCAGACATCAAATATATAAGGTGTTAACATTAACTATGTTCCAGACATCAAATATAAAAAGTGTTAACATTTAACTGTTCCATATGTCAAATATAAAAAGTGATAATATTTTACTGTGTTCCAGATATCAACTATAAAAAGTGTTACCATTTAACTGTTCCAGACATAAAATATACAAAGTGTTAACATTGTACTATGTCCGAGACATCAAATATAAAATGTGTTAACATTTTAATATGGTCCAGAATCAAATAAAATTGTTTTTCACATTTTACTGTGTTCCAAACATAAAATATAAAAAATGTTAACATTTTTCTATGTTCCAGACATAAAATGTAAAAACATGTTAACATTATACTGTGTTCCAGACATCAAATATAAATATAAAAAATGTTAACATTTTACTATGTTCCAGACATCAAATATAAAAAAATGTTAACATTTTACTATGTTCCAGACATCAAATATAAAAGATGTTAACATTTTACTGTGTTCCAGACATCAAATATAAACAATATTAACATTTTACTGTGTTCCAGACATCAAATATAAAAAATGTTAACATTTTACTGTGTTCCAGACATCAAATATAAAAAATGTTAACATTTTACTATGTTCCAGACATCAAATATAAACAATGTTAACATTTTACTGTGTTCCAGACATCAAATATAAACAATGTTAACATTTTACTGTGTTCCAGACATCAAATATAAACAATGTTAACATTTTACTGTGTTCCAGACATCAAATATAAAAAATGTTAACATTTTACTATGTTCCAGACATCAAATAAAACAATGTTAGCATTTTACTGTGTTCCAGACATCAAATATAAAAAATGTTGACATTTTACTATGTTCCAGACATCAAATATAAAAAAATGTTAACATTTTACTATGTTCCAGACATCAAATATAAACAATGTTAGCATTTTACTGTGTTCCAGACATCAAATATAAAAAAAATGTTAACATTTTACTATGTTCCAGACATCAAATATAAAAAAATGTTAATATTTTACTATGTTCCAGACATCAAATATAAAAAATGTTAACATTTTACTATGTTCCAGACATCAAATATAAAAAAATGTTAATATTTTACTATGTTCCAGACATCAAATATAAACAATGTTAGCATTTTACTGTGTTCCAGACATCAAATATAAAAAAAATGTTAACATTTTACTATGTTCCAGACATCAAATAAAACAATGTTAGCATTTTACTGTGTTCCAGACATCAAATATAAACAATGTTAGCATTTTACTGTGTTCCAGACATCAAATATAAAATATGTTAACATTTTACTATGTTCCAGACATCAAATAAAACAATGTTAGTATTTTACTGTGTTCCAGACATCAAATATAAACAATGTTAACATTTTTCTATGTTCCAGACATAAAATGTAAAAACATGTTAACATTATACTGTGTTCCAGACATCAAATATAAATATAAAAAATGTTAACATTTTACTATGTTCCAGACATCAAATATAAAAAAATGTTAACATTTTACTATGTTCCAGACATCAAATATAAAAGATGTTAACATTTTACTGTGTTCCAGACATCAAATATAAACAATGTTAACATTTTACTGTGTTCCAGACATCAAATATAAAAAATGTTAACATTTTACTGTGTTCCAGGCATCAAATATAAACAATGTTAACATTTTACTATGTTCCAGACATCAAATATAAACAATGTTAACATTTTACTGTGTTCCAGACATCAAATATAAAAAATGTTAACATTTTACTATGTTCCAGACATCAAATATAAACAATGTTAGCATTTTACTGTGTTCCAGACATCAAATATAAAATATGTTAACATTTTACTATGTTCCAGACATCAAATAAAACAATGTTAGCATTTTACTGTGTTCCATACATCAAATATAAACAATGTTAGCATTTTACTGTGTTCCAGACATCAAATATAAAATATGTTAACATTTTACTGTGTTCCAGACATCAAATATAAACAATGTTAACATTTTACTTTGTTCCAGACATCAAATATAAAAAATGTTCACATTTTACTATGTTCCAGACATCAAATATATATTTTTTTAAAATGTAACATTTTAATGTGTTCCAGACATCAAATATAAACAATGTTTACATTTTACTATGTTCCAGGCATCAAATATATATTTTTTAAAAATTTAACATTTTATTGTGTTCCAGACATCAAATATAAAGAATATTAACATTTCTATGTTCCAGACATAAAATATAAAAAATGTTAACATTTTACTATGTTCCAGACATCAAATATAAAAAAAATGTTAACATTTTACAGTGTTCCAGACATCAAATATAAAAAGTGTTGACATTTTACCATGTTCCAGACATTCAAATATAAAAAAATGTTTAACATTTTGCTATGTTCCAGCCAACAAATATAAAATGTTCTGAGTCCATTAATTGTCGTTCGGAAACCGTTTTTGAGCTTTAACTGGTGCAAATCCTTTACTCGGGCTCTTACTATAAATTTACAAATTAAGTCAGGATTTAGACTGGTGTTAATATATTGCAAATCAACCTGTACTCCAGTCTGTAGTGAAGCCATCCAAAACATGACATGTGATGGGTATGGTTGTTAACGACAGTATATGCTTGTACGTCAACAAATCACCGAAAAGATCTGAAAACTAATCTCAACCTTTAAAATACTTTCTTGCCGATTTCACGATGCTGATTCTGGTTGCTATGTTTTTGATAGTGACCATTACAAATGGCCACAGTTTGATGGAACTCCCCAAAGTTTTGCTGGTGTCTTTTGACGGATTCAGATGGGACTACCTTTTTAATATGACCAAAACCACATCCAACTTCCACATGATTATGAAAAACGGCGTCTATGCAAGGCGTGGACTACACAATTGCTTTGTTACAAAAACTTACCCAAATCATTACACTATCGTTACAGGACAGTATGAGGAAGCTCACGGGATAGTTGGTAATACATTCTTTGACCCATTATATAACGAAACTTTTATGCCTACTAATGATTCACAAGTGAGGGATCCAAAGTGGTTTAACATGGGCGGACAACCAATATGGGTGACAAATCAGCTGGCGGACACTGAACGGAGATCTGGTGTTGTATATTGGCCTGGAGATGCTGCAAGTGTGGATGGTGTTTTGCCATCACATTATTTGCCTTACACCGGTTATTTGAAAAATAAGACTAGAATTGACACGGTCATTGACTGGTTTACAGTAAAGAATCCAATAAATTTAGGCCTTCTGTATTTTGAGGAGCCAGATGGTTTTGGTCATATGTTTGGGCCATATTCAGAACAGGTGGTTGAAATGGTAGAAGCACTGGACAGCAATGTTCTTGGATATTTGTTACATTGCCTTAAAGAAGAAGAGCTCTTGGAGAAAATCAACTTGGTTATTACATCAGATCATGGAATGGCATATATATCTGATATAGAAAAGAACAAAATTGATTTGGATCAATATGTGAACCCATTGTCTTACAGAGTGCTTAATGGTAATCCAGTCATATCAATTCTTCCAGTGCCCAATACAACAGGTATATAGTCATTTGTGACAGATGTTTAATATTTTACTCATATAAGTTAGCTGCAAACCGTTACTCATATAATTGTGGTGCAGAGCATTACTTGTATGAGTGAGGTGCAAGGCATTACTCATATTAGTGAGGTGCAAAGCAGTACTAGTACAAGTGAGCTGCAAAGCATTACTCATATAAGTGAGCTGCAAAGCATTACTTGTATAAGTGAGCTGCAACACATGACCTCCCACTTCACGGAGGACGCTCTAAGTCTAACCACTAGGCCATTGGAGCAGTCTGAGTTGGGAACAAAAAAAAAAAAGACATTGATTGTAGTGTACTACAGTGTTTCTGAACATTCTGCAATATGTATCAAGAGTATGACAATTAGGGAACAATGATGTCATCATCTGGGACAAGAGTTTGGGATCTTTTCGGTCAATTTTCATTTTTCAGTAACTGAAACAATATCTTCTTCAGATTTATCGCAAATAATGCCATATTATATATTGATATTATTTGACAAAAAAAATTAGAGAAAAGAAAATAGTTCAGCTCAGATGAAAATCACAGTCTCCCCTAAAATTAAATGGTTCAATGAAATTTATTTGTGCATTGTTGTAGAATTTTATGATCCAAAGCTGTAATTAATGTGGTGATCTAAAGTGCTCTCCGTTACGGATCACTGCCATCTCGCCTCTGTCTGTGTGGGTTCGAGTCTCGGATTTGGCTAATGTGGGTATGTGAGAAAGCTTGCCAGTAGCTTCTCGTGTTTTGGTGGTTCTTTCTGGGGTTTTTAGTTTTAGTTATTGGTCAACATTGCTCGCAAAATTTTAAAGCCTTAAAGTCTCAATATTTGACAGCCTTACAGTCTCAGTATTTTACAGCCTTACAGTCTCATTATTTTACAGCCTTACAGTCTCAATATTTTACAGCCTTACAGTCTCAGTATTTTACAGCCTGACAGTCTCAATATTTTACAGCAATGATTGATGAAATCTACAGAAATCTGAGTGGAAAACATCCAAATCTTTATGTGTATAGAAAAGAAGAAATTCCTGCTGACTATCACTTCACACATAACCGCAGAATCATGCCTATTGTAGTTGTTCCTGATGAAGGCTACTGGATATCTTATAACAAATCGGGAACATCAGGTTAGTACTTTTCTCAATTGTTAAAGCAAGTTTGACTCTACAATCATATTGTTCCTAAATGATAATGGTACCTATCTGACATGACTGCCATGGCAGCCATCCTAAAAATTTTGTTATTGCTTGTCCTCCTGAATCAATGGTCTTGTCAAACACAGAATATGATGTCTAGTTCATTGTAAATGAAAATGGATCTGATTTGAAATCCAATATGGCCACAATGTCAACCATCTTGAAATCATAATATAGCTACATGTACTTCTCTTGAATGGATGGTCATGTCCCAAAAAGTACTTCTTATAATTTAAGGTTTGCAGGAACTATAAAATCCATGAATATTAGTATGCCATGAATAAAAGTGACTTGACATTTTTGTTTTTGCTTTTTTGCAGTAGGTGTTCATGGTTACAACAACAGCCTGCCAAGCATGCATCCTTTTTTCCTTGCCATGGGTCCAGGATTCAAGAAGGGTGTTAGTGTGGATACATTTAACAATGTGGATATTTACCCCCTGCTGTGCCATCTTCTGAAAATCAAACCTCATCCTAACAACGGATCCCTGGACAATGTCAGGGAGCTTCTAAATGACGAAATGGAGGATGGGGGACCTAAAATCTTCATTGCATGTAGGTTTTCCAACTTAGGGTGTGTGTGTACGAGTGAGATTACTCAATTTCATTACCCCTGTTGCACACACACACACACAAAAAATGCATCTACATTTTTATCCACAATATTTTTTCTACAGGATTGAAAAGGGACCAAAATTTCCTTTGTTATTTGAATGATTTTTACCTGAATAGTTGAGTGGTAAAATGCTTACTTGGCACCTGCGTGATTCATGGTTTGATTCCCAGTTCCAGCAAATGGTTTCTAATGGGTTTTCTGGTTTCTTCCAAGGCTATCTTATCTATCTTATAAATTGTCAAAACTTGTACGATTTATATGAAATAATTAATGCTCAATAACAAGTATTTTTCTTTCTCTAGAGAATTATATATAAATTATAATAGATTAATAGTTATCAAAATTTCTAAACATTTACATTGCATACCTTTCCAGAAATGATGCCAAATAATCACACCAATTGGAAAGTCTGCCTTTCCCTGATTTGCTTATTAGACTTACCACTGTTAACCATTAACGAGGTGCATGCCATTTCTCACTCTACTTGCATTTGTTTTATTTGCTTTATGCTTTGTATCTCATGATATTATGAGAAGCTTGAGTTCGAATGATCTGTATTTGTTAGACACACCTAACAATTTAGGTAAAACATTATGAGGATCATTGTACTGCAGCATTATGTATATGTGTGTGTGTGTGTGTGTGTGTGTGTGTGCATGATGAAAAGGTCAATAATGCAGACAGACAAGCACAGGCACTTGATTCTGAGTAAATTCATGTATACACTCACCATATAACACAAGGTACCTAACTCTCGCCCGTCACAATCTGACCCCTTGATGATTCCGATTTAATTTTCTGAATCTATCTGTACATTCAATCACTCATATAGTACACCATTGTAAAGAAGACACTCCAAATATTTCATCCATTACCATTTATGTAATCATACTGATTCTGAAGGGCCGATTTTGCGAAAAGTTTATCCGTTGCTTCGTGTATTCCACTTAGTTTATTCAATCTTATTAGATCAACTTCCGGTCCACTTCGGAGTGAATGCGATTTGATCGGGATATCTTCAGCGATTGGTTCTTTTGTTAAATGAGCCGTTTCAAATTTCGCTTTCAATCGCTACATCTCGGCTTAACCCGGTAAATATGTAATCGGAATATCCACGGTATTTTCTGTCAAGTCATTACGCTATTCCGATCGTTACATGTGCTCAAGACTATTGACATTTTCCGGGAAAATAGTTGTAAACAATACAATTTAAAAAATATAGATTTATTTAATTAATAGTTAAGTTATTACCTGAATTTCAGCTGACATGTTATATATGCTGTTGCTTGTGTTGTAAACATTTCTCAGTACCTTGAATAATAATCAGTGTAAAATGAATAAAGCACAATTATTTGCTGTTGAAAAAGCTGTTGAGGGTCACAATATAATTTTATTAGGCCAAAGTGTGGGACAGGCAAAAGTTTTGTGGTTAAGGAAATACAAAAGAAATTGTCAAGAGCAGGTAAAAATGTCAGTGTAGCTGGCACAACAGGCATTGCAGCATTGAATGTAAAAGGATGCACAGTGCATTCCTGGTCTTGGATTGGTGATGGTAGATATGACAGTGATGAACTATGTCGAAAACTTCTCACTGATGAACATTTTGATTCCTATAAACAAAATAGCCAAAAAAATGATTAGGCTAAAATGAATAGGCTAAAATGTTTAGACTGGAATGATTAGGCTAAAACGAAGAGACTAAAATGAATAGCTAAAAATATAAATAGACTGAAATGATTAGACTAAAATGAATAGGCTAAAATGTTTAGACTGAAATGATTAGGCTAAAACGAAGAGACTAAAATGAATAGCCAAAAATATAAATAGACTGAAATGATTAGGCTAAAATGAATAGGCTAAAATTAAGACTAAAATGAAAAACTACTTCACATGATGATTGACAGTATCTTGAGCTGGTACATGTATATGCAAATTAATTAGATCATTACAAAAGTAAGCTGGTACATGTATATGCAAATTAATTAGATCATTACAAAAGTAAGCTGGTACATGTATATGCAAATTGATTAGATCATTAAAAAAAAGTAAATTACTTTATTTTGTGAACATAATAAAACAAATTCTCCCTCAAGAACAGAAAGGTATTCTTCAATGTTTATATTCTGTCACATCTCTCAAATATTTTTGTTCTATTTGTGGTAATAATGATGCACAAAATGAAAATAAACTACACTATTTTAAAATAGGATTTATTGTCGATTTGCCATCAGCTCACCTTTTGAAAATCCTTGTTTGGTTTCCTTTTCAGCTGAGAACATATTTAATTGCAGAATGGCTCATGGAAAATTCGTTTCTTGACCAGATTGAATTTGATAAAAATATAGTCATTAATATTGTTGTTATTAATGACAAAATATTTGAAAATAATCCCAAATTCTAATGTCTATTTAAATTAGAACAACAGTTTAGTTCTTTTTTATATGTCAAGATAGGCAGCTCCAGTTCAGGTAAATAATTAGAAATAATAATAGTTATATCTCTTGGCTATTGCTCCATTGATTGTAATACTTGAAACAATAGTCTAAAATCTGGGTTCAGATTTGCTTGGAATTCTTAGAGGTTGCACCCTTTCTCCCAGTATTATGTCCCCATGGTACCTTTCATTTTCCTCCTTCCCTTTTTTATTGTTTGGTCAGCCTTGGCTTTCCCCTCCTCACTTTTATTGTTTTTTAAAAGAAACTATGTATTTAACTGGTGTGTTATCAAAGAAACCGAGTGATTAGCAGCCAATCAGTGTCATGCATCAAGCCCATTGAAGGGTAATTCTGGTTTGTTATCAAAGAAACTGATGTTTAATTGAGTGTATGTTAGCACCTGCATTTGTTTGACAGAATTAGCGGCCCTATTGAATTAATGAAATTGGTGATGACATAAATATAAATCATGAAAGAATTGTTTGTTTAGTCTGATTTTTGAGAATATTTATCAAATCATATATATGCCATAATAGTAATAACTGCTGTTTAAGTATCGGTGTCACATGTGATACTGTAGTGCCCCCACTACCATATTTTCACGCATATAACATGCCTATGTGTATAATACGCACACACAGATAATGCATGAAAATTCCGTCTTTGTGTAAAAAAAATATATCTTGGATTGCGCGCCTATGCATATACCGCGGGGTAACCAACACTCATCTGATATGCGTTACGAGGCTGTTTATCGTCTCTCGCTCACCAACCAGCGATTTAACGCCATTGCCTTTATCCCTTTCTTCTCGTAATAAATACCGGTATTTCCGGTACAGTAGTTAATGCCACATCGTAATATTTTTCGCGTAAACGGAGGCAAAATAGTACATCAACTACAAAAAGTGAGGCAAATATAAATCTTTTTGGGGGAAACCAAAATGGACACTGTTGCCTACAAAAGACAATAATAATGGCTGATACTTGGCTGGTGGTGATTCCATATCAGTGCCTAAAGCTTGTGTGAATTCATCATGACAACAGTTCACATGAGTAGTCTCAAGCTATCTTGGTATCATACATGTGCCAAGTTTAATCCATTTTTTCTATGGAGCACCTTTAGGGTCAGTTCTTATGGCATTTAATGTTTGTTAGTTTTTTAGGGTTTAACGCCATTTTTAAGGACAATATAGGCTATACATGGCGGCCAGTATTAATGGTGGAGGAAGAACCCAGAAAACCCCGGAAAGAACCACCGACCCATGAGAAGCTACTGGCAAGCTTTCTCACATACCCACATTGGCCGAATCTGAGACTCGAACCCATGCAGACAGAGGTGAGATGGCAGTGATCCATAATGGACAGCACTTTAGATCACTCGGCCACTCAGGGCATCTTATGTATATATATATATTGAATTAATTTTTGTCACTTGTTGTTGCTGAGAGTATTTTTCATTCCTTTTTTGTTGATTCATTTATGGTAATTATTTTAAGATATATATGGTACATTGTAATGCCAGGGGCTTATGTATGTTTTTTGTGTGCTAGTTTGCATCATTCATAGTATTGAAACAAATTGTTGTTGGATTTTGTTAACTTTTTCAGGGTAAAAATGATAAATTTACTACTTTCCTAACAATATTTTCTTTGTTAGCATGATATTATAAACGGCTAAGAATTTAACCTGAATATGTAATGAAAAATGATTAATTATTCGTTTTCTTTCTATTCTTTTGAAACTCAGGGACTCTCACAAAAAGGCTGGGAACTCCAGAGTTTCATGAGCCAAGAGTCTAGGACTCCTCATCCTAAAATTCTGGAAAATACTTTCAAAAGAAATCACTTCAGTAAATCAGTATATTCTTATATATGTTTAAAATCTTCTTATGACTTATGATGAAAAGTAAAGTTAGACCAGTGTTATAACTTGTTTATCTTTTAGGGTTAACAAAATCCAACAACAATTTGTTTCAATACCATGAATGATGCATACTAGCACACAAAAACAGTGTTATGAACTTGTGTGTTCATTAGTACTTTCAAGACTGGACTATTGTAACTCATATCTGTCTGGTTTGTCACAATATTTACTCTAGAAACTTCAAAAAAGTTCAAAACACAGCTGCACAGATCATCTTAGAGTACCTCGATCAGAGCACACCTCACCACTGCTCTGTACCCTACATTGGCTATCAATTCAATACAGAATCAAACACAAAATTTGTTCTCTGTGTTACGTTTCAATGACAGACTCCAGTCCAACATACCTATCCAGCCTCACCCATGTGTATACACCAGCTAGATCCTTACGCTCTTCTTTTGATAATCGTATACTCATTGTTCCCAAGGTGAAAACAAAGTCATATGGACAATGTTCGTTTGCACACCAGGGCCCGGTGACGTGGAACGAATTGCCCATTGAAATTAGACACAAAGACACAGTGGTGCTCTTAAGACTCATCTGTTTCGACTGCAGGGACAAACTTAGCGACCTAATCATGTTTTGTAATTATATGTTTTCAGCATGTTTTTATGTTTTCCATTTTCATTGTTTTTGTCATTTGTTGTTCTGTAGTGTAGTCATATTATTGATGGTGTAAAGCGCTTAGAGCTTCGAAAGATTAGGCGCTATACAAAGTCCTCATTATTATTATTATTATTATTATTATTATTATTATTATTATTATCAAAATTATTTAATATGTTTTGTTCAAGATTAATTTCACTCTGTGTTAATCTATAAAATTTATATTTAGCCTATGCTGACCATGTTGTGATGTTGACAATTATGTCCTGTCATTATCATCATGGGAAAAAAATGACCTACAGTATGAAGCCCAAAATTCTATTACAACATTGTTGACCCCATTTACAGTAAATGTCAGCTTTAATGATATAATTTTAACCTTAGTGGTACATGTACTTTAGCCATCACTTCTATAGTAACAAAAACCTGACATCTGGAAACATACATCAGTAAAGATAGTCTAATTACTTACATTACCATATGAATTAAATATCTGTTTTGGATGCATATTATAATATGTCTGATTTTGATAGGTAATTTTTGCACTAATATGCTGGCCACGTTAGAGGGGTGGCCTTTCTTGAGGGGTACTTTTGAATACAAACTCATCAGTGTCAAGGATTCTGACTATAAAAAGTGGGTGGGACCGTTCATGAGGGGGACCACTTTATTTTAAAAAAACATGAATAGTATCTCCAGAGTTATGTTCTGCCATCTGATCTTGTGTAAATCAGTATCACTGTGTAAACTGGTATGACTGTAAATTAATATCACTGTGTAAAAATGTATCTGCTTATGAGGGATAATTTTCACATTTTGGCATTAATATGCTGGCCACTAGTCATATTAGAGGGGTGACTGTGTAAATTAATATCACTGTGTAAACTAACATCACTGTGTAAACTGGTATGACTGTAAATTAATATGACTGTGTAAAATGGTATGACTGTGTATATTGATATGATTGTATAAAATGGTATGACTGTAAATTAATGACTGTAAAATGGTATGACTGTGTACATTAATATCACTGTATATATTAGTATGACTAAATTAATATCACTGTGTAAATTAATGTCACTGTGTAAATTAATGTCACTGTGTAATTAATGTCACTGTGTAATTAATGTCACTGTATATTAATATCACTGTGTAAATTAATATCACTGTATTGACATTGATAGGGCACAGACTTGACATTGATAGGGCACAGCATTTGGTGATGCTCTTGCTTGTTCATCTGTTTCTCACCCAGTGATGAAATTGAAAAAGGCATCTAGTATTTCTCTTGTCCACCTGTTACTCACCCGGTCATGAAATTGAAAGGGCACATAGTATTGCTCTTACTTGTCCATTTATCTCCCTTGTAGCTTTCAGGCATGGTGGTGTGGCATCTGTGTCTGTGTGAATACGCTTCTGGTTTATTTGCTGAATTTTTAGTCTGTTTTTTTAACAGGAAAAGGAAAATTACTTGAAATCTACTTTTGTGTAGACTTAAAGGTATGAATACAGCTTATACTAAAAAAAAACGTCTTTTTCCATTCACTATTATAGATTGTCACTTTGTTCTAGATATGGCAATATTGCTGTCATTGACTGTCATTTTGTTTTAGATATGGCAATATTACTTTTCTGTGGGCTGATTGGAGGAGTATACAGTGTGGCAGCTTGCAGAGTTCACCGCATCTACAAGCGATACAGGATCCAGTCCCACTCTTTGGTGGAATTTCCTGGCATTGTCCCTTACACATCATTGTTGGAAAATGGGGTAAAGATACCCCTGATGACAGACACATCAGATGATGACTTTGTTCATTGATATTACATGTACATATCTTCATGTTAGTTTTTTCGCTAGTGCATTAAAATAATGCAACTCCTATGTCCGCGATTTCCACAGGTCCATTAGAAGAAAATTATAGGTCATTCAGCGATTTCCACTGGTCCATTATAAAAGAATTATAGATTCTTATGTCAGTAATTTCCACAGGTCCATCAGAAGAAAATTATAGGTCATTCAGCGACTAACACTGGTCCATTACAAGAGAATTATAGGTCTTGTCATCAGAGATTTGTTATGGGTGTTGTCAGGAACAAAAAAATGCTTCTATCCCATGCAAATGGACCCTAGTCCCAGCAAATTAAATTTTTTTTTGAATTTGCCCTTGTTTGAACAACTTTATTCCAAATAATTTGATTTCCAATTAATGAAATTATTTCCCAAGATAATGGTCCAAGCATCCAAGGGAAATCTGTGTTTATGGATAACTCCTACTTTTCCTTTGAGATGATGGGGAAGGAATCGTAGAATAATAAAATAAGTTGTGTCAGAACCAAAAGATTGTTAAATCTAAATCAGTCATGATTTAATGGAATTCAGGTCTCTATTTCACCATCTAAATTAATCATAATTGAATTGAATGCAGGTCTTTATCTCACCATCTAAATTAATCAGGATTGAATTGAATGCTGGCATTTATCTCACAATCTAAATCAATCATGATTGAATTGAATGCTGGTCTCTATTTCACCATCTAAATTAATCACAATTGAATTGAATGCTGGTCTCTATCTCACCATCTAAATGAATCATGATTGAATTGAATGCAGATCTATATCTCACTATCTAAAATCAATCATGATTGAATTGAATGCTGGTCTCTATCTCACCATGTAAATCAATCATGATTGAATTGAATGCCGGCATTTATCTCACTGAAAGAGAAAAAAGAATATTACTATATTGCTGTTGTATTTGCTGCTGAAAGGTTGGGGGACTTGTGTAATGCAGTGATGTAATGAATAATGCTAAATGCCTTTATAAATACTCTAGTAGCCGAAATGTGTTTAAGTGTGTGTGTATGTATGTGTGTGTGTATATCTTTATATATATATATATATATATATATATATATATATATATATAAGGTAGTAGTAGTACAAGTGGCAGCCTTACCTGCCATTTAGTACATGATGATACATATGAGGGTCAAAATCTCACATATATATTCATGCAACATCACTATTCCAAGGATTGCGCTGTGCTGGGCTTCACCAATGTCGCAAATTGCAATTGTTTTCCTTATTGGCGACTAAATATACCATCTGGTGATCTTTTTGGTGACAACACTTTTGGCGAATAAAAATTGTAAATATACAATCATGTGTTTGGAGTTGAGAAATTCAAAGGCACCATGACAGGAAGCCACAAACATGAATATAAATTTGTACTGGAATTGATTGTTACATAAACAAATCCTTTGATCATATTGACAAACCACCATAACACAGCATTGTTATATCATATTTTGCTTATGCTGATGTATGGCCTTAGTTCTCTGTGCTATAATATAACTCAAATAATCATGCTACCTGACTAGCTACAATAATCAACACTGAAATCAAGAACAGGAATGACTATAATCTGACAGAAAAATGTACCTGAAAAAATAGTTTTGAAACTTCAAAGAAAACTGGTTACCTATAAACATGCTAAGCAATTAAGAGAGAAAATTCTGTCTCCGTCAATGTTTTACAATTTTTTGATTTTGCCATAGTAATAAGAAACTAACATTTGTTTGAATTTTCTAAGAGAACCTTTAGCGAAGCCTTCAATAACACAAGGCAGAGACCTTTGATCAAAAAAAGTTGGCAACAAACTTATATAAAAGGATTGTTCATTTTCATAGTTATTGTGCTGTGAAAGTTTCCTGTTTTCAATAAAAAAAATTCATGCTTGCGATTGCTACCAATCTAGGTTTAAAACCCCATTTAAAGTTCCAATATTTTCAAACAATAGATATCTGGCCATTGAGTTAAATGAAGGTGAGACATCTTGCAAGAATGTTACAACTTTTTAATTTGTTCACATTTTTCCATTTCCCTATGAATAGTCTCATCCCTGTTGTAGCCTCTACATCAGTGTAGTTGTCTCTAGCTGACTGAAATCTAAGTGTACATGTAGATGTAGCATATAAACAATGATACTGGTACATGCTACTTGGATAATGAATATCAGTGAATTATTTTGAGAAACATGTTGGTTGACAATGGGATATCAATCAAATGAGGACTACCATTTTTTATATATCCTTTTCTATTATGTTTTCTAACAGGATTTGACATACATGAATTTTCTAACATGATCAAATACTCGATTTTGGGGGCTTTCATATGCATTTATATTATTTAACATGTTGTGGAGTGTTCTACACAAATGTAAGTTGTCAATATTCAAGTGTATTTCAGACTAGTTGTCTTCATATTAATCAAACTTTCCATTTTTTTGCAGCATAAATCCTAGTCACTGACAAAAGGTCTTTTTTTTTTTTACATCACTTTTATGCAAAATTTCAATTTATTTTCAGCCCTCCCTCCACCTTTACTTATCAAAACACCCACATATGTCAACAATATTCTCTTGGTTGTGAGGATGTTGAGATAATTGGATAGTACTGTATTATGAAAATGGTGACATTTTTAGAAAATTGATGACAAAATGTTGAAGTTGGTAATTTTTGGGCAACAACTTTTTTTAAGCCATTGCTATTTCCTGCTATTCATGTTTAGTCACTATACATGAGTGGTCACTATTCACACCATAATAAAGGTAAGGCATGAAATTTTGACTATTATAAACCTAATTTGGAATCAGATGAGTATTCACAAGTTGGACCTTAAAATAGTATAGTAAGCAGTACTACAATACAAGGAAAGCATTCTGTAAGCTGATTTGTGTCATCAAAAAATAGTTTCCTTTCTTTTAAAGTGTAAAAACAGAATTTTTAGACAGGGTTAATTATTCTTGAGTCAGACTTAGTTTTACAATGAATTTGATATAGAGTTAGACATACTTACATTGTATAGTCAATATTAGGGCATAACCGATTAGCATTTTTCTACTGATTTCCGATTCCGGAATTTGGGCATGAAATTTTTCTGATTCCAGATACGATTTGATTAATCGGAAATGCTAAATCCGTATTTTTTTTTCTAAAAAATTTCATCTGTTTCCGGGTTTCTGGTATCTGGTTTTGCTGTGTCTAGCATGTTACTTAGCACTTTACCATATCCGGCTTCGTTTCTGGTTTTCACCCGTCGGTTCAAATAGATTGTCTCACAGCATGGTTGTGTTGACCATATTGGACTTTTCTGACCTCTTATTTAACTTTATTAACGCACTATCGAATGACACGCAGTGTTAGACACGGTGCTATAGAAATTCAACTTTATTATTTTTATTATCCGAATCGGTCGTTCCTGCCTTGTCCGACTCCGATTAATCGGAAGTTCATACTATCCGGTGGAATCCGATTTCCGGATCAAAAGTCGGTTATGCCCTAGTCAATATATAGGAAAGGTAACTCCTTAATATTTTAAGCAACCATTTTTGTTCAGAATGTTTTTAGATAAGATAAGAATTTAAGAATTCTTTATTTCAGACTACATTGTCCATACATCTAAATTCAAATAAAGAAGAAATACAGTAAAATCATTGTAAACATAACAAAAACATGTCATACAAACAATTATACAGATTCATCTACACAATTAACTGCACCCTGCATTGTTAGGAAATTAAATGGCACATGTAGAAAGTAATTTGTTCCATCTATTTATAATATGAGAGTTTAAATAAATGTCATTATTACAAAGAGATTTCAATATACAGACATGACTGTTGTCAATATGCATAATTAAATATTGCAGTGGGCATTACATTGTTCAAATCATAATCATGTCTAACTTGAGATTAGTTTACCATAAGATGTGAGTATATATGTATGCATATTTGAATGTTTAATGTACATGTAAGTTTAGATCTCTTGTATTAATCAAATGTATGTACCTGTGATACATTTGATTTACAGGTATGTATAAAATGTGCCATCAATTTTTGTAAGTGTATAATTTATGTACTTAATGGCCAATTGTAACAGTATAATTTATGTACTTTGACGACCTATTGTAACAGCGTATAATTTATGTACTTAATGGCCAATTGTAACAGAGTATAATTTATGTACTTGATGACCAATTGTAACAGAGTATAATTTATGTACTTGATGGCCAGTTGTAACAGAGTATAATTTATGTACTTGATGGCCTATTGTAACAGTGTATAATTTATGTACTTAATGGCCAATTGTAACAGTATAATTTACGTACTTGATGACCAATTGTAACAGTATATAATTTATGTACTTGCTGATGGCCAATTGTAACAATGATAAATTATGTAACAGTGTATAATTTATGAACATGCAGATGGCCAATCAACTGAAGGTAGAAAAAAGCTTATCCTTTGTTATGTCTGTCACTCTTGTGGTAATATCTTTCATTCAGATTCTTAATTGCTTGCAGAAGATGGAAAATATCATCAGGTAAGGGAGCAGCATATTTATTTGAAGGTCAAGTCCTTCTACTGCTACTCAATTGATCTGGAGGTCATGCCCTTCTGCCAGCCAATTGATTTTGAGATCATGTCCTTGTAATGCCAGGCAATTGGTTTGGAGGTCATGCCCTTCTAATGCTTGTGTAGATGATCATTAAATACAGTGCATGATATGCAATTCACGGTACTCTTGTTTCCATTTTTTATGTCATCTTACAAGTGAATGACACTAAATGTAATGACATATTTATATTTGTTCTGTAAGATAGAATAAATATTTACACCATTTTTATTGCTTGAAAGAACATTCATATTTAATAGTATGCCATTGGGATTATTTCTTTATTGTCTTATGTGAAAACAGTATTCCTGTTTCCACCATTGAGATGAAAATGAAACCTTATATTTTGTGTTAATTGTTATGGTTTGATTTTCATTCATGTCAAACAATGTATATGAATAGTTGTTAACCCCATGCAGTGCTGGATTAAGGCCTTCCAGGGCACAAAGCAATGAAAATGATATGGTACCCCTACTTTTTATACAAAATGTGAAACTTTAAAAAAAAAAACTATTCAAAGCCAAAAGCATGTGAAAATTCTGGTGTTGCCATCATTCTAAATCAAAATACTCACACATGCGGATCAAAATGGTCATATATAGTTCATTCAATTTTATCAACAATTAATTTAAATTTTTTCTGGTCCCCTGTTGGACTGATGCCCTAAGCATGTGCTTAGTATGCTTAATGGGTAATCTCATGGAGATACATTACTTAATGTAATATTAAACTCCTTATTCACTGTTAAAGCTAGACAAATACCATATGGCTTAGTTATACTGATATGGGTTAAAGCTAGACATAATACCATATGGCTTAGTTATACTGATATGGGTTAAAGCTAGACAAATACCATATGGCTTAGTTATACTGATATGGGTTAAAGCTAGACATAATACCATATTGCTTAGTTAAACTGATATGGGTTAAAGCTAGACAAATACCATATGGCTTAGTTATACTGATATGGGTTAAAGCTAGACAAATACCATATGGCTTAGTTATACTGATATGGGTTAAAGCTAGACAAATACCATATGGCTTAGTTATACTGATATGGGTTAAAGCTAGACAAATACCATATGGCTTAGTTATACTGATATGGGTTAAAGCTAGACAAATGAGATTTAGGTTAATTATACTGATATGGGTTAAAGCTAGACAAATGAGATTTGGGTTAGTTATACTGATATGGGTTAAAGCTAGATGAGATTTGCATCATTTGCTTGGATTAAAAATAGACAAATGAGATTTGGGTTAGTTATATTAATATAGGTTAAAGCTAGGCAAATAAGATTTGGGTTACTTATACTGATATGGGTTAAAGCTAGACAAATAAGATTTGGGTTACTTATATTACCATGGGTTAAAGTGAGACAAATACAATTAGGGTCATTTATAGTACAGTGGATGCAAATTGTGCCAACCTTTTTGGAATTGGGATCAAAGCCATTTAGGGGAGAAGTTGGTTGGGGGCTGAGGAATTTGCATAAGTTTCAGATTACTGGGCTTGTTTATCTCACATGTTTGAGATTTGGCATGTGTCATCAATCACCATGTTTCAGTTTGGACCCCCCCCCCCCCCCCCCGGGTGTTGCTCTACTCTAGCCAAAGGCCACCTCCCCCAATATGTAGGTATAATGCAATATAAGCTAATTGCTATCACTTTATTATTAATTGGATATTATGTATCCATCCAACCTGGTATTTGTTAATATTTCCACAATTGAGCAGCATTTAATCTGTATACAGAGCCTCAAATTTTATAGGAATATCTGTCATCTGATAAATCCCATGCATGAAAAAACATAAATATAATCTTTCATTTGATTTTGATCATATTGGGCTTTCAGATGCATAAACATTCCATTTCAACTTTCCAAAAGATGTTACTTTCAGTTACATTTAACATATTATTGTTTAGTTCCTCTATATGAAGCAACTTTTAATAGCAAGTCCGTGCCTCAGGACATCATGGAAAGAGCCATATTGAACATCTGACTTATTGAGCTCAATCATGGGTTAATTAATTATTAATTATCTAATGGGTATCATAATGTGGTTGCCCATGGGTTAGTTAATTTTGCTTGCAAGAGGCAGAGACTTTATCTACAAGATTACAGTTGTTCAAAATAGTACAGTGTGACCCCACAGACACAGTAGTTGGAGTCCATAACACCCGACTGTGTTATAGACCGGACTGTGTTATTGACCGGACTGTTATAACCAAGTCAGTTTGCTGAAAAAAATGATGCATTTACCTAAAATTATGGCAGGATGGGAGTGGGCGATTAAAAAAGATGGGAGCAAAATATGTGCTTTTGATTAAATGAAGAAAAACTTACATTTGTATAATACAGTCCATAATCCTTTACTGTACTTGTGTATAATAAGCACATGAATTTAAGTATAGATCACATGTTATAGATTTCATGCAAGACTCGTGCCCCATTTGAAAATATAAATAACACCTATTTATTTTAAAAAATGGTAGTCCTTGTTTTGATCTATATCTGATTGCCACATAACACATCACTTCAATCATCGCAAGTAGCACATGGCTATAGCAGTTTACATGTTACATAAACTTAAATTGGCCTAGATTTTAGTCAGTTGCCAAGGCTACACAGGGGATGGGGCTGTTGATAAGGAAATGAAAAATGGAACAAATTAAAAAGTTTAACAAACCTCTTTGCAAGATACCCCATCTTCATTTAACTTAACAGCCATATATCTATGGTTTGAAAAGATTCTAAATTTATTTGCTCTTTATGCCACTGTTGGTAGCAATCATAAGCATACATTTTTCCACACCAAACTTTAAACTTTCATGACACAATAAATGTGTTCCAGTCACTTTGAGAAATGCAACAATCTATCATATTTCATTGCTTTTATTTATTTCTATGGCTATGCTCATGTTTACAAAGTTTATATATGTGTACAATTTGTGATAATAACAACCAGCTGCTTACCTCATGTATGATAGTTTACCTGTCAAGCATCTTGCAGAGTAGTATACTGCAAATTTAGAAATTGCCAATGAAAGCAAAAACATCAGACCTTACATCACTGTTAACCAATAGTCTTTGTCATGAATTGTTTACATTACTTGATGATAATAATGAACTATACATTTTTTTTACATGTTAATTGTCATGAATTATTACATGGTGATTGACACAAATCATTACTGTTAATTATCATGAATTATTACATGATTGACACAAATCATTTTATGTTAATTGTCATGAATTATGACATAGTGATTTGACACAAATAATTACATATCATGAATTATGACATTTTGATTTGACAAAAATCATTACATGGTGATTGCATACATGCCAACCATTACGCTTTTGGCGTAATCATTACGCTTTTTGTCACTAAATTACGCGTTACGCTTAAACGTATATGGATTACGCTTTTTCGGTATATCAACCTCCCCAAAAAAATAAATTCTTTGTTTTCTCATTATTATTAAAATTCCATTAATCACACAGACCGTATTTTAGAAAAGACGGCTTTTACGTAACTTCAATATAAGAGTATGCTAGACCGTGAACTTTCGTAACAGTATCATGTTCTATTTATAGCTAACCTGGTTCTACTGTTGACCTCGATTCTATTTATAGAATCAGCATGCGTAGTGAGGAGATAGAAGACTGGTTTTCCAAATTTAACCTTTACTTCCATATTATAATTCATATTTTTGCAGAACCAGTCTAAATATATTTTAGCGCTTAAAAAGTATATTTTATTTTATTCTATGCATTTATGTGAGCAAAAATATCCCTTTCAAAAATTTCCCAGATAAATTAGAAAAAGGCAACCGAAAACCCCGAAACAAAATATAAAAGAATCCTCTGAATATTAAGAAATAGAGTACAGCATCATGTGACTTCTATTTCCGGCCGTGTCTAAAGAATTTTAAAATTTAGCGCTAAACGTCTTAAGAAGGTTTCTAGTCGATGTGTGTAAAGCTAAAAGTGCTACATATGAAAACCTGAAACAGTAAAGGATGAGAAGGGAAAATAATCGTTGTTTATTGAAATTTTAGCATGTTATATGTGGATTACGCTTTTTCTGCCAGGATTCCGCTTTTTGACCACTTGGATTATGCCATTTCCTTGTCAGGGGTTGGCATGTATGTGATTGACATGAATTATATAGATTACTTGACAACTGTCATGAATTAGACATATTACAACACATATACCAATTAAAGCTGATTGTCATGAATTATTATTATATATATATAATGTTAATTGCCATTAGTGATATATACATTTACTATGTGATCATTGACATGAATTATTCATATTACTTCATGCATAACATGACTTAAACATTGCGTGATATTAATCGCATATATTACATCATGATTTACATGAATTTTATATTTATCACAGTTTTTCTATAGTATGTGCAGTTTCATATTGTTAATATTATGTGTTACATATCACTTTATGTTATTCAGATCGGGCCAAATAAGCCCATAAAATTATTGTGCTGTATTCTCTTTACTGATTGGCTGCAGTCATGGGAAAATCTTTTTAACCATGACTTCTGAAGTTGTTTTCAATGAACATTTTGGTGACCATTTTTCGACTCTAGTCACTAATGGGAATTGGGGGAAAAGATCCCATCTGTCTGAATATTGCCATTTTATCCTCACAGGGGTTTGTCATGTCATGTATAACAGTATCATCATATGAAAAATGGTGTAAAAACCCCAAGACAAGAACAACAAAACAACGAGAAGTAAAACTAAGGGTATTTCTCAGTAAAAAGTAGTTGTGTGGGGTTTGGTTGGAAGGGTTTGGTATATCTGTAACATAGAATCCACATTATTTACAAGTCTGGTTTAAATGTTAAGATTCAGAAGTAAATAGTCATCTCTGTTCATTGAAGAATCTGGACATAAATTGGACCCCCAGCGGACACAATTCATCCAACCACATCATATTGCACTGTAAATATGTAATGCAAATCTGACATAAGGGGATTTTTTCTTAATGTCTTCTGTATATTCTGCTATTCTAATTTAAATACTGTCAATATCCAGTCACAAAAACATTACATTTTATATGGGAATTTATGCATCCAGTAATCCTCCTTCATGTGAGAATCACAAGTGTAATGTTTAGTGAAAGTGACATTTTAGGATGTATCGACTCTAACTGCTATTGTTACTGTATCAAACAATGTTACATGCATTGGACATTATGTTAAAAAATTATTTTTGTCCTTGTAAAATGTTTTGTTTATTTGAATGGATGCTTACTCATTGAATTATTGTGGTAAAAATAAAGTATAATTAATCTACTTTTGCAGCCTTGTTTGGGACTGTTTTTATACACAACAAATGAAAAGTGTCTGTCAGAATGCATGAAATTATTCATACTTCTTTCTATCTAAATAATTTCCAATGAAATAAAAACTGATAAATAGAATCTCAAATGGGTAATAATTAAATTTATGAAACACATTGAATAATGTCTAGCTTTTGCTCGCCAATAAGACCTGTGCTTGGATTGACAAAACTAACGAAATTCAGTGTCACTCTTATGGACAAACAAGAGCTTTATCATATGTCATTGTTATAAAGAATGCAGAAATTAAACTCATTGGCAACCAATAGTACTTCTGATCTGTGAGGGGACTGCAACTTTTGCTGGTGGGAATCTTATTTTTAACAAAATGGGAGTCCTGGACTATATGTATGCATGATGCTTGTCATGAATTATAGATATATATATATATATATATATATATATATATATATATATATATATATATATATATATATATATATATATATATACATGATGCTTGTCATGAATTATAGATACATACATACATACATGATTGTCTTGAATTATATATATATATATATATATATATATATATATATATATGATTGTCACGAATTATAGATATATTGAATGAGCAATTAAATTTTGAATATGTGAGGTATTTATACACATATATTTTCTGTGCATTGAAGGCATTCGGTTTATCTCACTGAAAGCACTTTGCGAGTGCAGTATAGGATGGACCAAACTCATCAAACCAAACGCTTTTTGAGAGAAATAAAGGA
The DNA here is from genome assembly GCA_029339505.1 of Unio delphinus. Taxonomy (NCBI): domain Eukaryota; kingdom Metazoa; phylum Mollusca; class Bivalvia; order Unionida; family Unionidae; genus Unio; species Unio delphinus. The sequence continues at coordinate 7,666,554 of JAQISU010000042.1, forward strand.
GTTTTGACGCAACTGCCAGACTGCCCGCATCGACCCTTATGTCAAAAGCAAATCATTGTGAAACCAGGAGGTAGCTGTGTACAAGGAGGCGTCATCATTCGCTCCCTCTTAAAATGGAATTCCAATACCCCAAACTTCATCCCCAAGAAAAAGTCACTTCCAGGTAACAACGCCAGAAAAAGAAAAGTCCCAAGAAACGACCTCAGAAATCGGCTTCTACACGCAAGAGAGGCACTGCAACCAGGACGCAATCTTACATCCCAAGCCACAACCTTTAGCGACGATGACTGTCCCTAATTTAACAGAATAACCAGGTTGGCTTTCGGATTAATAACAGAACACTTTTGGTGGTAATATAAATACAATGTTTAATGATAAAATTTGAGACGCGTCTTTCCTAATTTGATGGAAATCCGGATCTCCAAGTATTTCTAAGGCAATGACACCCCTTCTTTTTCAGATAAAGTGGCAAATTTTATCAATGTCCAGAAGAGATCGGATTTACAGAGTTTACAGGACTTATGTAAGCAGGAATTGTCCCGATTTAGTCCGTTGCGAACCCCTCAACGTCGAGTGAAGCCTAACATGAAAATGATACGATGGACCGACAATCAATGGGGGCGCATTCCACCACTATAAGAAACAAGAAAGGACCCAACGATGAATAACAGTGTTTTTGTGCTCCTGAATGCAAAAAGATGTCACCTACCAGAAGTGCACACCATAACCACTATCGTTGTTTTCATGTCCAAAAAGGAAAAGGAAAAACAAAATGACAGTCTCGTCGTTTGACCCTGACAAAACGCTTAGCCAATCATCGACTTCTATTCCAAAAAGATCTATCGTCTAAAGATAAAGAGGAGCAACCACAAGGGAGAATTTTCACTTTATGGCGATGATGCGATAGTCAAAGAGGTCATCAAACAGACCGGTCATAGACCCTACAAACTACTCGAAAAATACTACTTCAAACAAGCAAGATAAAAGGACATGTGCCAAGTCATTGATGTCAGTGTATTTTGTGTTCACTCCGGAACAAACAAAGATATCGCTCCCCACCAGATCCATCCCACTTCTACCTCCAAAGGAAAGAAAAGAAAAGGTCTGATTTATCGTTTAGCCAAATAATGGGATGTTTTCCGTCCTGTACGTAATAATAATAATAATAATAATAATAATGAGGACTTTGTATAGCGCCTAATCTTTCGAAGCTCTAAGCGCTTTATACCATCAATAATGATATGACTACATTACAGAACAACAAACGACAAAAACAATGAAATTGGAAAACATAAAAACATGCTGAAAACATATAAGATACAAAACATGATTAGGTCGCTAAGTTTGTCCCTGCAGTCGAAACAGGTGAGTCTTAAGAGCACTCTTTAAAGGCACCACTGTGTCTTTGTGTCTAATTTCAATGGGCAATTCGTTCCACGTCGCCGGGCCCTGGTGTTCAAATGAACGTTGTCCATATGACTTGGTTTTCACCTTGGGAACAATGAGTATACGATTATCAGAAGAAGAGCGTAAGGATCTAGCTAGTGTATACACATGGGTGAGGCTGGATAGGTATGTTGGACTGGAGTCTGTCATTGAAACATAGAGAACAAATTTTGTGTTTCATTCTGTATCGAATTGATAGTCAATATAGGGTACAGAGCAGTGGTGAGGTGTGCTCTGATCGAGGTACTCTGAAGATGATCCGTGCAGCTGTGTTTTGAAGTTTCTGGAGTAAATATTGTGACGAACCAGACAGAATTGAGTTACAATAGTCCAGTCTTGAAAGTACTAATGAACACACAAGTGTTTTAGTGGCATCAACTGAAAGATATTTACGAATGGAACTGATGCGTCTCAATTCAAGATATGCAGCCTTGCATATGTTCATGACATGTTGGTACAATGTGAGAGTACTGTCTAGAGTAACGTCTAGGTTCCGTACTGACTGTGAGAATTTAATGTTGGTGTTGTTGATATTTATTGTCTGAGGTAAAGGATGTGAATGAGAAAGTCTTTGTGTTGTGATCAGAATAGCCTCAGTTGTATCATCATTCATCTGCAGCTTGTTACATATTATCCATGATTTCACATCCAAAATGCACTTCTCTACTCCATGGATGGTAGCATCAACTTCATTTGGGTGGCTAGACTTGTATATTTGGGTGTCATCAGCATACAATTGGTGCGACACTGGGTGATAATCTATGACACTTGAGAGCGGCTGAGTATACAGAATGAAGAGAACAGGTCCAAGAACAGATCCCTGTGGAACACCACAACATACGTCAACTGGGCTGGAGTGTATTCCATTTGCAGATATAATTTGTGTCCTGTTAACTAAGTAGGACTTGAACTACTGTAAGGCTATATTCTGAATGCCAAATTCATGCTGGAGATGGTGAAGTAATATATCATGGTCTATTGTGTCAAATGCTGCAGATAAATCCAGGAGAGTGAGGACTGTAATCTTTCCACTATCCAAAGCAGAGAGAATGTCACTAAATACTTTCAGAAGAGTATTTTCCGTACTGTGGTAACGGCGATATGCAGACTGTACACTGCTAAAAAGACTGTTTGAATTCAAATGAGATACAAGTTGAGTAAGAACAACCACTTCTAAGATATTTTATATGAATGGGAGATTAGAAACTGGGTAGTTCTTTAAATCGTTATGGTCCAGTGTTGGTTTCTTCAGCAGTGGCTTTACGATGGCAGTTTTGGAAAATTATGGGAATTCCCCTGATGAGAGAGAGATATTAATAACATCAATTAGTGAAGGCAATATTGGGTCTAAGCACTCAAGCAGCAGTGGTGTCGGAATTGGATCAAGTTCACAAGACTTTGGTGCACTTTTCATCACGATTGTCCGTACTAAATCAATAGAAACAGGTTCAGATGCTCCTATTGGTTGTCGCTGAAATTCTGCATCATAACTGTATGCTGACGAATCAGTTGAAATTGTGCTGTCAAGCGAATCTCTAATGGTTTGTACTTTGTCATCAAAGAAATTTGCAAATTGGTCTGGTAGGTCTAGTGGAGAGAAGGTTGTTGGAAGTGGTGTACATTTGTTCCTTGACATTAGTTTGTTAGTTATCTCGAAGAGCTCTTTGCAGCTGGAACTCTCCGTGATCTTAGTACTGTAGTGGGATGATTTGGCTAAATGGACTATGTTTGTGACGTTTTCTTAGCGGCTTCGTAGATTAGTTTATGAATAGCGAGTCTGGTGGAAAGCCAAAGCCTCTCTGCTTTTCACCGATGTCTTTTAGCAGTGCGAAGCTGGTCCCTAACACTGCTATACCATGGAGAACACCTTTTATTGATGCTCCGCATTTGGTGGCTGGGGAATGTTTTTCAAGCAATGAACGCAGGCAGTTATCAACTTGTTCCGCTGTTGGATGTAAGAAAGTTGTTAGGTTTTCTTGGATGTCATGCATGAATTTGGTTCTATTTATCATACGGAGGTTAGTAGCAAATAGAGGTGGAAGGTTAGGGACTGTTACGTCGAGATGGCATACAATGCAGAGGTGATCCGGTGCAAGTTCATGGGATACAAGGGTGGATTGCAGAATATTATCATCAGGTCTATAAAGAAACCAGTCTAAAATGTGACCAAGTTTATGGGTAGGTTGGTTAACTGAATGTTTAAGATTGAAAACATGAATGGAATCTAGGAGTTTTGACATGTATGGTTGACCAGGACAGTCAAAGTGAAAGTTGAAATCTCCAAGAATAATTAGGTTGCCACCTATCGAATTTCCATACTCTAGAAGATTTGGAAACTGCTCCAAAAAGATAGATTAGTCGGCTTGTTTTTTTTCTATTAGGAGGAGGACGGTAGAGACAGAAAAAATGGACTGACCTTTGTTCCAGTGTGAGTGTTGTTTGGACTAGTTCAAACGATGTGTGGCAGAAATTAAAGATTGTGTTGTACTTAAGGCATTTTTTGATCATGGAATTCTTTGCAATTACAACAATTCCACCTCCGCGAGAGTTGCGGGGGAACGACTTGATGGAGTAATCGCTGGGTGTTAAATCCGCACACTTACATTCATCACCTGCGGAATGTAACCAAGTTTCTGTCAGGAAGAAGACGTCAATATTCTGGTCATTGAGCCAAGGTGTGGTCATTGAATCCAATTAATGAGTGTCCGTTATATTGTAAGCGGTCACGTGACGTTGGTTTATTAAAAAACAAATGACGTCTTAACATTGGGACAAAACAGCTGATAAAAATTCTAATTGTTCTCGTTTCCAAAACAAGGAGATGAATTCACACATACGAACGGAACAGCCAATGCATGATGAAACACAATAATGTAGACGATGATAGAGAACAAGCACAAATATCATAAATATAGCACAAAATCGGAAGAGCCTATCTCGAGCAGTTAAGCGATGGCGGCCATCTTTCCGGAAATAGTCCTCCACCCATGCGAAAACGACTCATTCAAGCCGCCTCCAAAGACGTCTTCGATAATGAGTACGAATGTTGCCTGTATATTTTGAGAGGCACTATACCTTTGTCTCAGCATCAGAAAGAATGCTTATCCAAACATCGACACGTTCTTCACCAAATGGTCATCCATCCGCCAAAGGAGAAAGATGTTGGTACAACGCGAAGGATTTGGGCACCTGTTGTTAGACCCATTGTCAAAGGAGTATTGGGACCACTGATTACATGATTCGTGTAAGCTGCTGATTCAAAAGGGATAGGTTAAAAATAAAAATGGAGCAAGATCATAAAATGGATCTCTGGGGTTTAAAAATCTAAGAGTTGACCTTTGGAATATGAAGGACGAAAACTGACTGTAGTGCCATACAAACGAGGGATGAAATTCCATCGTTGGCAAGGACAACTGACCCCACATTTACCTCACAACCCGAAATGTCCTGGTTACAACAAGTACTGCAATCGTTGATGGATGACAGTGACTTGTCAAAAACGGAAAAATATCAACGTTAAGTGTTGTAACGGCTTAAAATCTATCACCAGAAAGCTTTAACGAAACAGCTCGACGTGGTGAAAGTAAGACTCGCATAATCTCATCTAATGAAAATAAGATTTAAATAATCTCATGGAATGAAAATAAGATTCAAATAATCTCATGTAGTTGTTGGGTTTAACGCCATTTTTCAGCACACGATAGTCTATTCATGGCGGCCAGTATAAATGGTGAAGGATGAACCAGCGAAAAATAAATAACCACCCACAAACGAGAAGCTACTGACAAGCTTTCTCACATACCCACATTGGTCGAATCCGAGACTAGAACCCATGCAGACCGAGGTGAGATGACAGTGATCTGTAACAAAGAGCACTTTAGACCACTCGGGGCCCCAATCTCATGGAATAGAAGTGAGATTCCCATAATCTCATGTGATGAATGTAAGATTCAAATAATCCCATGTAATGAAAACAACCCAATTATATTCAACTGAAACAAAATATAACTCATGACTCAGTCATTTGTACAATCGTATAAATTCATAAATATGTGAACTAACTTGCAAATGTATCCACTGACAAACCAAACAGTACTCCCGAATTCTTGGGTTGGCCCACACTTGTGTCATCCCCACACATCCTTCATGGATTCACCAAGCGAACAAGTTTACAAATCAGCGGATTTGTCTTTTTATGGCCTCGATGGTTACAGCATCTTCCATGCCCAAACATATGCACAGACAGACAGTCTAATATACCCGCACATACATACGTACAGATAGCAGGCAGTTCTCCTGAATTGGGTTTGCCCACAATTGTATTGGCCATACCATCCCTTGATGGATCCACCATGCGCTCTGACGCACGTATATACAGCTACAATACAATCAAACTGGTCATAATAACAGGTATGTAATTAAAATATATAGATAAATGCAACAGAATTACACCCATAATAGCAACTTGTAGCAATTCAAAAGTTAACAACGTTTAAAATCCGTGTAGTATTAAAGGCATAACTTCACGATATGATATTAAAAACTGAATATGTTTCACATATAAAAAAAAATAGAAATGTAACACTTACCACTATGGCTGGAGAACAAAACTGGAGAACGTACATTCCTTGACAAGATCGAAAAGACCAATGTATCGCTTAGAAAAGTAACTTGCCTTATATCCACAGGAGAGTGGGTATATAAGGATACAATACCTGTGCATACCGTGCTTTTAGTGTCTCTCGCCGCAGGCGATCTATGACGAGATACATGCCATTTCAGTTGTTTACCTAGAAAAAACATCATCCACCCTAGGTACATTGTACTTATGTACGACGATAATAATTACATCGTTCTAAGGCTAAATTAAGTTATTCCGTGCCTTATTAGGTGACAATTAAAAGAAATACACAGACGACTTGCTTCAATAATGTGAAATTACAAGGCACATATTCCTTGGTGAGCGGGCAATATTGTATGTATTTTCTTCATCAACGCTGTATTGGAACATTAGAACATTTAAAGACTTATTTTGATTGTGACTCGAAACGATGAAAAGTAGATGTTTAGTGACCATAATGAATATATGTCATTATGAATATGTATTGTCTATAGCTAGGAAACGAAGTGCACATCAATGGCCAAATGACCTTCATCAGTGGAAGTCTAACTTAATCTTGACTACGTTGTCAACCTTGTCAAACATTTATTTGAGAAAAAAATGTGTTGACGTCATATTAATTTTTGATGGTTTGTTAGTTGAATAAATATGTTATTAAATGTTTTTAATTCACTATATCAGCTTTTTTACTTCTCTCTATCTCTGACCTTGAGATGAGATACAAACAAATCGTAGGGATGTTTTATAATGCGTTTACGCTTGAGACATATAAAGCGTGGTGGTCTCCAGTCCTCTTGTATGGCCATCCACCATCCATTGTTAATGCGTATACCTGTGAACATGACTTACAAATTAGCATAGCAGAAGGAACCCACTTATATTTGCATTGTGTCAGGCAAAACATGATGCCAAAGCTTGTAGAGACGTCAGGATGTTGAAAGTGACACAATACCTGTTAGAAGAGCTCTTCAGAGAAAAAATAAAAAAGAAGCAAGAAAAGCGGACCGAAAAGTACAGACATCAGAAACGTAAGAGAGACAAGCAACTTCAACAATAGCAGGAGGCAGACAGAGGTTTTGTCGATTGTAGAGTAATCATAAAGGAGTTTCCTTGTCCTTCTTAAGAAGCAGGCCTTATCCTGTGAGAAAGTCTGCAGTCCGACGGGGACACGATCTTAGACAATAAGAGATCGCAACAACCCTAAACAAAACAGCGCTATTCAGGACTACCCCATAAATCTAGAAAAGACATACTATCATACTGCCAACATTTATCTGTATTTGTCTATTGGTCTCTGAGTGTGATTTTTATGTCAAAATTTAGAATTGTGCATATAAACAATTCGGTTGCCTGGCTTGTAAAGATACTGTGTTTTTGGTTTAGGATTGTCTGTCTGTATGATAACTAAGTGTGTTTGCACACAAAAAAAAAAAAACATAAACTTGATTATGTTAGGTCCGCGTGGTCCATGTTTTGGTGGTCGTGTGGGTAATGTTAATTTATGTGTATGCGGATGTTTTCGTTCACATCCGTGCTTGGAAGATATAAAGCGTAGCGTTCATCAGTCTGGCTACCCATCGTTGACGCATCAACTTAAAACAACAACGTGAGTAGACTTGTCAAACTTTTAGACCTCCATATGCACCTGAAATATGCCCGGTGCCTTACCTCATCCTGAGGCAAACAAGTGAAGTGAAGCCCATGGTGAGGGCACCACTATTACAACGTCAGAAACAACCAATACCACCACCACTACTGAGAGTTTCTGTCCCCCTTATAGAGAACGGGGAGGAGTTGGAGAGACAGCGACAAGAGTGGGAGCCTCAGCGTCAGCGACAACATCCGCAGGCACACGGCAGAGTCGTGAGGGAAAGAGCATTCAGGATCCCTCTTACAGGAGATTGGAATATGAAGCCACCCAAGTTACCTCCGCACTCCCAAGAACAGTCAACTGGGAACAAGATTAGAGTAGAAGATGTATGTCGGGGATGGGGAGGTCTGGAAGGTGTCACCATTAAGCATATGCATTTGGAATTCACAAAGACAGCCTTTCTCAGGGATAACCAAATCTCTAGGTAAGAGGGACTGTAAAAAAAAATATTAGTTTGTGTTTGTATTGTGTGTGTGTGCGTATGCATACGTGTGTCTATGTATTTTTGTTTGTATTTGTGTACGTATAATGTACGTGTATTTTTGGGTGTGTATTTTTTGTGTATGTGTGCGTGAGCGTACATGTGTGTGTGAGTGTCTTTTTTCCCTTAACAAAGTCATTGTCCCCACACTCATTAGTGTTTGTTTTGTGTGTGTGGAGTAGTTGACTATAAATTCCTTTGCTGATGTGATTGTAGGTGATGATGTGTTTTGTAAATAAAAAATTCCCTCTCCACTATGTATTGATAGAAAGTATTGTATTTGTTAGTATTAATGTGTTGATTTGTATAATAAAAAAATGAATATAGCACTCAAATCACTATGGGTTGTTGGGTATGTGATACGGGTAGCTGGTAAGAGGGGATGTTTTCTTTCACATCCGTGTTTGAGGTATATAAATCATAGCTTTCGTCATTGGTGCCTTTTTGTAACATAAGGCAATAAATTAACATCTGCCTTTGAAACCATGGAAACAGAGAAAACCAGGAAACTTATCCAAAAGTAAAAGCAATGATAGAAATGTCAAAATCAAATTAAGATCTATACAGATGGCTCCAAAATAACAAATCCAAGAAAAGCAGCTGCAGCACTGGTCATACCAGAGCTAAATATCCGAATAGGACACCGCCTACCGGATCATTGTTCAATATACACAGATGAATCTGGGCAATCTTCAAGTCGCTAAAATGGATTGAAGAAAACAAAACAAGCAAGGAAGTAATAATAAGTGACTCGCTCAGCGTCATAACTTCAATCCTTAACAACAGCATCAAATCCAGAGATAACTTTCTTAGTCTAACTAACGCACTAATTAAAAGACTAAATAGTAGTATGTGGAATCCCTCCCACATAAGCATACTAGGGAACGATCTAGCCGATCAATTTGCGAAAGTAAAACTCAACGAACCTAATTTCATGCCATTAAAATACAGAGTTAATGAGCTGTACATCATAATAACTAACAATTAACCAAAAATGGCAAAACGATTGGACAAATGACCAAAAAGAGAGAAAGTTATATAACATCCTACAGGAAGTCAATAAGAGAATATAACCACTCAAGTGTAAAGGTTACGACCCAAAAATTATCAACAGAATAACCTTAGGCAAAACCAAACAAACAAATAGTTTCGGAAAACATATATGAACCTTTCCACATAATATTAACTCCTACCATCATATCTTCAACGATTGTAGCGCAGCCAAAAAGGAAAGGGAAAAACTCAAATTAGATCAATTAAAAATTGCATCCCCATATACATTCCCTGAAATGATATTAACAATAAATAACAACCCCAATATTACCAACAAAAAATATAATTACTTTTCTAAAACAACAGGGCTTTACGACAAAATTTAAACACCACAAGCTGAGTAAGTAAACATAACCATGAATAAGGACATTACTATCGAAAACCGGACCATGAGCTAGTTGAAGAGTCATATAAGGGCACGATACCTAAAGAGGACCCTAACTATAAGGATTTCGTCCCACCATTGACATCTATCAACAGACACAGGCCGTCTCAGCCAAAATAGAAAATAAGGATATGAAAGTTAGGAAAATCAACGTCACAAGCAGGAACACAAAATTAAAAGGGTAAAAGTCTTGTAAACAATGTCACGTGATGAGACTATAACCTAAAGAGGACTCCAGCACACTGTGGATTATAGGCCCAGTCACTGACATATACTAGTCTAGTACAACAAACCTTAACATCAAAGAGCTACCCAAATTAACACCCAAGGGAAAATTACATCCTCCAACGTTGACAACATCTAAATATAAGAAAATCAGTATTTACAACGTTGGAACAAAATAAGGAAGGAGAATGGCAAATAAATAACATCATGCTAAATACCCAACATCTAGCCAAATCTAGCAGAGTGTGTCCTAATGCTAACACGCTCACCTCTATCTTTTTCTCTTCTCTCACAACCTATGTGGCAGCATATTAACCAAAAATATTAGAAACTAGAAATAAGATTCAACAAATCTAGCGTATAGATGGACAGATCAAATGTAAAAACCCACATATGGCTCCAAATTAGAAAATATAAGGTAGTCTAACATCCCAAAGACTATCAGGCCCAACAAAGCTGCAAATAAATTAAATTACCAAACAAAAGAAACCAAAACTTATACAATATGAGGTAGTCTAATAGTCCAAAGACTATCAGGCCCCGCAGCACAAGGCTGCACGATCAACTAACAGTTATGCGATAGGACCTCAAATTAGCATATTTAAGGTGGTTAAACTCCAAAACCATCAGACCCAGCGGCACAATGCCGCAAGCAAACTTAATAATAGAATTTAGGAAACACAACAACTTAAGAAGAAATTTAATGTGGTCAAAAATCCAAACCATCAGGGCCGGCGGCACCAAGCTGCAAAATTTCGAAAAAGATGCCTAAACCCAGAAAACGCGTCCTGTCCCTAGGGTGTGTACTCTCGTAATAACATACAGAAACAACACAGGGTATTTTTCAAAAATGGTAGATGGTAGGGGGAAAAATTTAGACCTGATACCTTGGAGTATGGAAGCAAACTGACTGTCTATGCGTATACCACAAAGAGCCACAGAGGCAGCTCTTAGTACCATTTTGTGTCTTTGGTATGACTCGGCCGGGGATCGAAACCACGACCTCCCGCTCCGCGGCGGACGCTCTAACCACTAGACTACCGGAACGGTTTAGAGAATGAAAAGAGAATAAACAAAGAAGATAAAGAGCAAGCGGACGAGGAAAGGATGAGAAGTAGAAGACGAAACATGTAGTGAAGAAGATTAGGAACTCGTTGAAAAGAAGATAGCAAAAGAAGAGGAGACACCAAAGGTATTTTCAAGTGCCCCTCGCTTGTCTCGAAAAGATGTATATTCTCTTTTGCCTAACCTATTTTTAGTCGGATGTATAGTTGTGTGATAAATTTATGTCCATAAATCTCTACATGTCTATGCCTCTAACCACATCTCTATGAATATTTATAAAGTAGTACATATTCAGGTCAGCCCCTTGCCACACTATTCCGCCCAATTGAGGACAGCCACTTGCAACATTGTTGTCAGTGTCCAGTACAATGATGTCACTCCTCTCGAATTTTCATTGTCCCTACAGTTCCAATCCATTGTCACTATAAATTTCCTGTGTTCAATTTCTCTTGTCCGTATACAGTCCCACCAATGTTAAAATGCTTTTTGGCTATACAGAAGCGTGATCATTGTCACTATCAATATTGCTTGTTTGTTTGATTGAATTTTAACGGCACACCAGCACTTTTAGGCTATTTAGCGCCAAACAATAGGTTAGATGTTCAAATATAAGAGAGGTTTAACATCGACCAGCGATATACAAAACCATAATAGTTAAATATAAAATGGTAAGATGTTGGTGACAGGAAAATATGAAGCTTCCCAATCAACGGGAGATGTAAATGGTATATGTTGATGATAAGATGTTATAAATAAGAGGTGATATTTGTATTAGATAAAAATATTCTAGGTGATAGCATACAAGTTATAGTTTAAAATAGAGATTTACTTCCTTCAGGAAATCTAAAATACAAGTGATTTGTATTAGCAGCAGAGAGGGTGAACAGACCACGTTTTCAAGCAAAAATAAGGCTTCCAGATCACGTTTTCGAACAAAATATGGCCTATAGATAACGTTTTCGAACAAAATATCAGGTTTCCAACAAATCTCATTTAACCAAAAAAAAGTCTCCATTTTTGCAAAAACGGAGATTTTACGATTTTTTAATCAATTTTGCTCGCAACGATGTGGTCATCCACCCTCTCTGCTGCTAAAGTTTTCAGTTCTGGGTTAATAATTCTTTTACGATTTTAACCGAATATTTGATCAAGTCCGATACGATATCGTGTCCGAGGATCATGTAGATTTATTGTTGCGAATCCGTGCGGAGTCGACTGAGCATGACTAAAGAAATCTCGAAATTGATTGAAGTCCATATCAGAGCACCATGTCTGCCAAATATTTCTAAGAGTATGAGTATCAACTCCGTTGAATACAGAAAGAATATTGCAGTTATCTCTGATGACTTTTGGAACCTGAGTGTAGCGTTGAGTGACATATATCACGTCAGTGTTTTTGTGACGCCCACGGGAAAATATTCTAGCAGGATTTTTTTGTTTATCCAACATTATATCGTCGTATACGACTAAATTGTTAATATCTCCATCAATATCATCAATGCTCGGTGCTTCATCGATATCGGTTATAAAATCAATGGCGTTCTCACCCTTAATTTCTGATGCATTCTCGTTAAAATCCTTTAACACTTCATAACATCGTTGATCATCTACGCTAGGGGCAATTAAATACAACTTATCCCACTTCATCCATCTCATTATTAAATTGAGTAACAATTGCGTTTTACCGGATCCAGATGGCCCGATTATAATCATCCGGATAGAGTTTGGTAGCGCTGCATGATGCTTAACTGGTTCTCTTGTTTTAGTCGCTGAAAAATCAATTATATCCATATTTCTATACATAAATTATGGATCTATATTGTGTGAAGTGTAAAACGCGTACTGGCACAGATGACTTGACGACGATTACAACTAAAAATAACCGATCAGCGCTTTCTGGTAAATGCGTGCAATGTGGTACAAAGAAATTTAGATTTGTGTCTATGAGATCTGATTTTAAAAAAAACGAGGAGGTGATATCGCAGCCAAATTGGCAAAGCTCCCTGGAACCCCATGGGCAAAGTACCCCGGAGAAAAGCACCTCCCAGGATATAGCTACTGTGGACCAGGAACCAGACTTGATATCAGACTCAATAATCAAAATCAACCCAACCCCGGTGAAGAACCAATAAACGCCATTGATAAGGCCTGTCACCTTCATGATGTTGCTTATAAAAGCAGCAATCTGCAAAACAGGCATCTCGCGGATGTGAAATTAATTCATGCGTTAAATGCTATTCCTGATAAATCCTTCAAAGAAAAATTGGCTTCATTTTTGATAAAATCGGCTATGAAAAGTAAATTGATGTTAGGTGCTGGTAATTAATAATATGGAATCAATTTATTATTCCCCAAGAGGATACTGGAGGGGTAAATCAGCAGTCCATAAACTCGCTAGCGCTGCAAAAGTGAAAAAAACCACTGCGGCTAATTGGTTATCCAAACAGGCACTATGGCAAATTTATCTACCACCGCCTAAACAAATTCAATTCTCGCATTTTGATGTGACCGCTCCTAATGAAGTTCATCAGGCTGATATATTATTTCTGCCACATGATCGTGGTTACAAATACGCTTTAACCGTAGTTGATATTGCAAGTCGATACAAAGAAGCAGAACCGTTAAAACAAAATCAGCCACTGAAGTCGCTTCTGCATTTGAAAGGATTTATCGACGAGGTCCTCTGCACTGGCCAAATCTATTGCAGGTTGATCCTGGCAAGGAATTTCAGGGTGCAGTGTTATCTACAATGAAACATCATAATGTCACCATACGACGAGGGCATACTGCGCTACATCGCGATCAGGCCATTGTAGAACGATTTAATCGGACGATTGCTGAGCGGTTATTTGGATATCAATACGCAAAAGAATTCATTCAAGAAAAGCGATCCCGTGAATGGGTTAAAAGATTACCATCTGTGATTACTGCACTGAATAACGAGATTACTAGAACAATCAACATGAAACCTATCAACGCGATTAAAAAGAAGTCAATACCCGTACAACCACAAAAAGATTTCAAGGAACCAATTCTTGGTAGTAGTGTCATTGTGAGGTACTTATACGAACCAGGAGAGTTTCAAGGGGGTAGAAAAAGGGCTACTGATCCTATTTGGAGCGTCACTACGCATAAGATATCTAGTATAACACGATCAACTGGTAGACCTCCAGTCTATAAACTGGATTCAACTGCCCCTCAGCGGGGTTTTACTCGACAACAACTTCAAGTGATTCCCGAGGATACTCAATTGCCACCGCATGGTCTTAACTAGCACCGTTGCGTCTATTGCACTCAAGACAAGTCAACATCACATTATTTCTGACATGACCGAGATTGTTATTTTTTCTGTCTACGGTGAATTGGCGAGGATCCTTATCCGAATACTGCCAACGCATTATACAATTGCAACTCGCGCAGTGATTATTCTGTTGTTTCTTCAAAGTGATTATTAATTTAGCATCAATATCAAATTCTCGTTGTTTTTTTTTGTCCTGTTGTTTGTAACCGGAGAGTTTTTTATCAATAATTTTAACATCAATATCATCCATTGTTGTGTCATTATCATCGAAAACAACTCTTCGAAGTTGATTTATTTCTCGTACTCTGGATACTGCGAGATAGACTAAATTCGACCATTCGATGTGATTATCCACCATCCAAACAATTGTATTCGATATAGTCAATCCCTGTGAAGAGTGTATTGTTGCTGCGTATCCTAGCGTCCACGGGGATTTATTAGCACGCAATGCATCTTCAACGACATTGATATCAACCAGCACAATATCATTTAATACGAGAATTTGTTTTTCACTCTGTCCTGGAATATCAACTTCAATGTTCTGTTTTCGTGTATCCGATGGCCTATAACAAAGGGGTACTGGAAGCGTTGCAAATTTTTCTTTATGCAATTCAAATAACTTCATCTGAAGTGTATCCCTGACTATTTTTCTACTTGCAATGATCAAATCGTTTGGTCTCCATGTTTCCCAGAAATCATTCATTGGAGTTTCTGAAATCACTTCACGCGCTATTTCGCATTGGATTCTATCCGGTTGTAATCTAATTAGTTTCTTAAATTCTCGTAATCGTTCATCAAGTGATCTATAATCAGTGGTGATTTCTTCATAGTAGTCTACAAAACCCTTTAGCCATTCATGTGGAGATGCACCGACAAATGGTGGTGGTTGGCCGTGATCACCGCACATGACGACTTTTGTGTTTTTGTTTAACAACCACTCAAGAAATGTTTTTAATACATCTAATGACACTGTGCATATTTCATCCCAAATTAAGATTTCAGGAATGAATTTATCACCCATACGCTCAGGAGTCCATTTGTCACCCTTCCATCGAAAGAAACTATGGTAAGTGCAAGCATTTACCCCTCGTTGTATCATCTCTCTGGCGAGTCTGTGAGTCGTTGTTAGCACAATCATGTTAGAAACGCTAGCGTTTCCACGACGAAATAATTCAATTGCACGAGTTGTCTTTCCTGACCCACCACAACCGTTTAAATAAACTGTCTTATATCTACATACTGGATCAGATACCGGTGGTGCATTAGAAAGTTCTGATTGAATTTCAATACGGTTACAACAAAGATATTTATCATCCATGGCAACGTCTGCGGATTCACAATACTCATGTAGCATCTCCTTTTTAAATCGCCAACGCCCCCAATTTTCTTCGGGATCTGTGAATGCCGCTACAGCTGATTTGTACTTATTGTGTATATACATCGAATCAGTGGCCACTCTAACCGCGGTATTAGGAAATCTATTTATCATCGAAAATAGATTAATAGAAGCATAGGCTAGCATTGAACTTCTCAAATGTGTGTACTGGGAATTATATCCATCACAGTAGGTAACAACCGTACCTAATTTCTCACCATTGGATAGAAAAGCATCCTTACGGGATACAAGTTTTCCCTGTTTCATTAAATCCGCTACAATAAAATCGTATTCAGCGACATCTATGATCAACCGCGAAGAGTATTTTGAGTTGTCGTATCGTCCACCCTGGGTAAATTTACCGATTATTCTTCTTCCGAGATCTTTTGCTTGTTCTTTTTTAATTTCAAATAACTTCTTAGACCAATTTATGATTTCTTCTTCACTGAAATCTGGAAACTGTTTTCGTAGTTCGTTGATTATTCTATCTAGATCGGGTTGTGGTAGCCAAACTTCTTTCTGAGCTCGATAGCATATAATAGCCTCGGAAACAATCAACGATATTAGCATACCACAATCAATCATATATCTCAATAGCACTATTGGCATCCAGTGTTTTTCAGATAGGTGTCTACCGAGCCAAACATAACTACACGGATGTAACCCTGTAGCTAATTCAAATGATATCACACGAGCGAATCCGGTTAAATCAAAATCAGGCAATGGTCCATTAATCGCAACACGAGTCATTTCATGCGTGGGGTGTCCAAATCGTTTGAAGTACTCAGCGCATTCCCCATATCCGAGAAAACTTCCGGGATAACACGCGGCTATATCAATTGAAATCATACCATCACGTGAGTATTTCGTATTCCACAGTCCTCCATGACCAAATTCGACGCAACTCAATTTAACATCCTCGAGAAAATCACTTCGTGTTGGACGCCATGAGTTTTTTTCTCTTGCGAAGTGAGCTACC
Source organism: Unio delphinus (assembly GCA_029339505.1). NCBI lineage: Eukaryota > Metazoa > Mollusca > Bivalvia > Unionida > Unionidae > Unio > Unio delphinus. The sequence continues at coordinate 7,683,136 of JAQISU010000042.1, forward strand.
ACTGATGGAATAGTAAAACTATCCGTGAGTAGTTTTTCATGGGAATTCTCCGGTGAAAAATCACTAGCGATTTTTCTCATTCTGTTATCTAATTCTTCAATGCGATATAATTCACCATTTGGTTTTACAAATTGATCGAATTCTTCATCACTTCTAAGTAACCACACTGACACAGGATCATCCTTACACAACGCATGAATAGCATCGAATAATCTCTCTTCATAGAAAACATCCCCGACGAACTCCTTAGGGATATATCTCACGGTTCGTTCTCGTGGAAATATTGTTACCGCAGGTGTCCACGCGTGTTTGTTATGATCAATAATCTGTATTGGGGCTCCTCGCGATTGATATTTCGGTACGTATAATACTTCTCCGGTTATTGTTGTTACTGATATTGAGAATTTTAATGATGCTTCTAATTTAGCTATATCAGAAATCTTTGCACCGTGCTGTTTTACCGTTAATTCCCACTCGGTTATTTTTTTTCGTCTTAGATCAGTTAGTTTATTTCCTCGGGATGCATTTGTGAAGTGTTCTATTATTCGTTCTGCTACACAATTCAGTGAACTAGAATATTTCATAGGAGCTAGTTTTGCGATATCGGGTTTATCATTTAACGGATATATCCCATAAACCATTGCTGTTACGGGATAAGATCTTTCGTAGTATGGCTTATCGATTCCGGTTAGAATTCCTGGTTTGGAATCTCTACTCACAATGACAGCTTTTTTATTCTTGAGGATTGGTTCAAATTTATCCCTAATAATCCATTTGCCATCGACTTCGATAATGAATTTGATTCGGAAAAAATGCCGTTTTTCCCCAACACGTGAAATTATCACTGCTGCTTTTTCATCATTCATGGTAGCGTCAACAACACCATCAATTCGAAATGTTGACCAACAATAAGATGCTCCATCACGCTTGAATTCATTAAAACAGTCTCTGATTTTACTAATCATGGCTTTATCAAGAATTGTATTCTTTGGTGTATTAGAAACTATATCGAGATTGAATTGAGCATCTTTCCAGGGTAATCTCTTGGACGTTTTTTTTGGTTTATCGAGATTAAATTTAGGATTAATTTTTAATAATCTCTTAAACTCTTTCATGTTTCCGTCTCTTGGACGTTTTTTGGGTCTATCGAGATTAAATTTAGGATTAATTTTGTTACGTTTTTTTGGTTTATCGAGATTAAATTTAGGACTAATTTTTAATAATCTCTTAAACTCTTTCATGTTTCCGTCTCTTGGACGTTTGTTACGTTTTTTGGGTCTATCGATATTAAATTTAGGACTAATTTTTAATAATCTCTTAAACTCTTTCATGTTTCCGTCTCTTGGACGTTTGTTACGTTTTTTGGGTTTATCGAGATTAAATTTAGGACTAATTTTTAATAATCTCTTAAACTCTTTCATGTTTCCGTCTCTTGGACGTTTGTTACGTTTTTTTGGGTTTATCGAGATTAAATCTAGGATTGATTTTTAATAATCTCTTAAACTCCTTATCAGCATTTCTCGAAGGCGTTCTCCTTAATTCCCTCATGCTATAATTAAAACAAGCATTTAAATGAAAGATTTATATATAATGAATCACTGCAAGTGGCTTATGATTGGATCAGTAACCCCGTGTAACAAATCATGCAGAAATGAGTTTTGTGGGTATCATATGCAAAGCTATCGTCGTGGAAGCCTTGGTCCGTTACCTTGTATTCTATGTGGAGTTGGGGTCAGGGGAAAATCTCAGTTGTGTTTGATTTGCGGTGGTAAGCGATACAGGGAGTTGAAGCGTTATTATGATAAAAGAATAAAAAATGGACAATCAATCAGAAATTATGACCCTGACGCTGACAAAGTCAGTATTCTTGACGCTGACAAAGTCAGTATTCTTGACGCTGACAAAGTCAGTATCAAGGATAAAATCATAAGAACTCCTCAAGACTACATCGAAAGATTTATCATTAAACCAAACAATGAATTAGACAAACAATAGTATTATGTATACGAATGAACCAAGAATTCAGACAACACCCTGTGATCACAAATTATGAAGCATCCAGTGATGGTGTTGTAAGAAACCGCAGACTGAAGAAACCAGTTGGGTCTGTGAATGATCAAGGGTACTTGGTGTTTGGTGCTGGAAAGAAAACTTATCTCAATCATCGTTTCGCATTTGAGTGTTTTTATGGATTGATCGAGGAAGATTTTGTTATTGATCATATCGATTTTAATCCGAAAAACAATTCTTTATCAAATCTGCAGGCTATCACACAAAGTGAAAATTCCGAACGAGGGGGGACTGGGAAATACTCGAAAAAAGCGAGACCTGTGAAATCTTTGAATACGATAACTAACGAAGAAAAAATATTTCAATCAATGAATGAAGCCGGTAGGCACTTTGATATTTGTGGATCCTCAGTACGAAGAGCTGCAGAGGGGATAACCAAAACGGCGATTTCAAAAAAGACAGGACAGAAAATTCGATTTAGTTACGTCTAATGCGTCATATTTTTCATTTAGAAATATATCATTATTATAGAATAATGAATTCTGAAAACATGAATAGCATCATATCCGAGATTTCAAAATTGAAAAGTTGGGATATTGAACTATCAGATGGGTTAAATCCTGATCAAATCATGTCTGATTTTCAGGATATAGAATACGGAGTTAACAACAATAAATATATGCTACCAAAGAAGTATGCGCTCTTCAAAAGAATTCAGAATTCTATTCGGGACTCTCTTGCATTCTCCAGTGACGTAAGTGTGTTCGCTCCGTTGTATACCATCGTAGAACGAATACGAAAAGAATTGGGGTACGAATACGAATTGAAAAAGGAGGTTAATTCTAAAGTTAGAAACCTACGGGCGTTAATTCAGGAAAATGAACAATTTTGATTGACCAACCATTTATCATTATTTGATTGTGACCGTCCCTCATAGAGATTTTAATTTTTTTTTAGCATTTTTTGATTAAAACTGTTGAAATCAGTGAATAAAAAATTGATGGCTGGTTCGGATTGATCAAAAATAGAATGAGGGAACTAACAGTATTATTATATTTATATACAATTTTGATAGTTCCCTCATCGATGAACGAAGCTGTTATAGGATGAAATAACGCTTCTATGATCGTGTTAAAAATTAACTGACATGTCTGACATGTAACAAAAAGTGTTTTCGTCTGTTAGGTCGGATTGAAAAATTGTTTTGCAATTGAAAAATTGTTTCTGATTTCAAATAATGGTCAATGAAGCATTAACAACCCGATTAGCTCGTGAACGACTGGATGCAATCAGGAGATTTGTACCAATTCGTGACTCTGTACGGAATAAACTACAACAACGACAACAAGCGCAGACTGACTTTTCTGTGTCAAGTGAACAACTGTTTACTCCGATAACAAGTGCGACCAAAGATGTGAAAAAGTTAACTGAAGCAGCGATATATGGAGATATTCCTGAGCGAGAACGAGTAAAGAAGGCGCCGCTGCTTGATACGCTTGAAAAGATAGCAGCAGAGACCGGACAAACACACGCAGGGATACAACAGCTATCCAGTGATATAAAAACTCAGCGCGAGTATGAACGATTAGCTGATATTGATGATTCTGCGCCTGAAACTCAAAGAGTTTCCACACCTGAACCACAACCTGTTGATGTCGTCACCCCAAGAGGTGTTCCCTTTATAGACAAATTCACCGAAGAAGCTATAAAAGAAATCAAAGAATCTCAATTAATAAAACTCGAAGATTATGCTGATTTTGGCGTTTTCGCTATCCAAAAATATTATTCAAGGGAAGAGTTTTTAAAAGACGAGTATAAAAACAGTAGAATTAAACGAGACGACTGGGTAGATTGGTTATATAAAATAAACAAGGAGATTACTGGTAATTTGAAAAAGGATACAATTGAGTACAGAACTTTTAAAGCAGGATTTGATAGCTATGGTATACAAAAACAACAAAGTCGAGGCCGACAAAGGCAATTACTTGATGATAGTGAAGGCGCAACTGGTACAACTGAGGAAACAAGCGGAAAAGGATATTCGATTGGAAATCCAAAGGATTTCAACGCTGGAGTCTTTGACTCTACCACGACATGTCCTGGTAGTGTTATCAATGATATATCACGATTAGAAGTTCTTGTAGGAGGTTTCCGAGCTGGAAATAACTCACCGGAAATCATTAATGAAGCAGCTGATATCTGTAGACGATTATTTCAGGGTGGTATCATGGATATCAGCACATATCGAGATTTCATTGACGAGTTAGCAAATGGGTATCATAGTGACTGAATTGAAAAGTCAATTGAAAAATTGTTTCTGATTTCAAATAATGATCATACACTACAATCATGATAAACCAACCCCCGTCTACGTAGTTAATTCACGGTTTCCGGTTTATAGAGCATACTACGGAGATGGTTTAGGCAATACCATTGCAGGGTTATTTGCGAGAATGGCTCCAAAAGTGATGCCGTTGGCTAAACAACTAGGAATGAAAGCCATTGATGTTATTCGTGATAAGGGTATTAGTGCTGTTGGAGATTTTGCTGGAAAAGCGTTTTCAACTGCGAAGAATAAAATAACATCATTAGTGAGACGAAAAAAGAAACCGGTACCATTGCCATCTACAGCGGAAATGCCTGCAAGTGTTAGTAGAATTATAAATAACGCAGTAGACGAAAAATTAGCGTCGATAGCTTTAACCCCCGACCAAAGCAATATTGCAAATATGATAGCAGGAAGTGGCTTTAAAAAACTACGACGATGAGAATGGAAAAATCGTTTACGATTTCACTATTTAGACTCTGATAAATAGAATAAAATGTTCAAACAGTCACCTGATCCAGCGTTTGATATAGATGCCCCAGTTCGCAAGGATGATTCTGTACGCGATTATCAATATTACGCCTATCATGCCATAGACTCAAATAGTCGAGCAAGAATTGAACTTCAAGTCCATGATACCAGTAAATACTTTTTGCCCTGTGAAGCGTTTATTGAAGTAGAAGGAGAACTTGTAACAGCTGATGATACTCCTGCTGTACCAGCACCGTATCCAGATGGTACTCAAGTCGGTTTTGTCAATAATGGTATTATGGCGTTATTTGAGAGTGCTAGATATCTCATTGATGGAAAAGAAATTGAGTCCATAGATCGCGATGTTGATGTGGCTACAACAATAATCGGGTTAGCGAGATATTCTGATGATTATACAAGATCAGCAGGACCCTCTATGATGTTTGCAAAAGATGGTAAGAATACCGCTGGAGGAAATCCATTTGTTGTAAGACGACCAAAAAAACGTGATAATAGTGATGCTGATGTCGAGAATATGATTATAAACAACGACGTTAATTTCAATCTAGGAGCCGCAACACGTATTTCAATGTTGCAAGGAGCGCGTAAATCATTTTCATGCGCGATTCCACTGCATCACATATTTGGATTCTGTAGAAACGTCAGAAAAGTTATCTACGGGGCGAAGCATACAGTATCGCTTGTACGAAAGAGTGATGATAATGACGCAATCTGGAGGATTCCAGCAGATGCTGCAAATCCCAATGCTGATGCCGGTAAAGTCAATTTAACAAAAATATCATTGTGGATGCCAGTGTTGACTCCAGCAATCACCGCAGAAGAACGATTACTATCATTTATGGACCAAGGAGGAAAGTCGTTGTTGAGTTGGCTAACCGTGAGTACAGATGTTAAACAATCAAATATCAACGGGTTATTCACGTGGAATCTAGCATCAAAACAAGGTGTTGCTGCGCCACGTCATATATTTATTGCGTTACAGGATAACACACGAGTTGGCAATCAACTCTCCAGCCATATGATATTTGATCAGTTAGGTGTGAAAGACGTCTCACTGAGAATAAACGGCCAGCAGGAACCATCCGAGGATATACAACTTAATTACACCGAAAATCATATTGCACGAGTTTATCATCGTCTGTTGTCATTTATGGCACGCGATCAAAATGTCGATACTGGTTTGCAAATATCACAATATGATTTTAAAAATCTGTATCCGATCTATTACTTCTCACTGGAACATCTCGATTTGATGAGACAATCTGTTGTTGATATACACTTTAGAGCTAATGTGACTCGTGGTGCTATTGCTAATTATAGAGCGGTTGCTGTCATTCTCAGTGATAAATCAATGCTACTTGAAGGTGTTGGTGGAAGAATGAGAGTGGTAGATGCACCAGTAGAAAATCTTTGATTGATTTTCTCGATTTTTCATTGAATTAGAATCAATCAATTATGTATGTCATATAGTGTTATTAGTGTTGCGTTAACTCCTGGTCAAATCAAAAAATTGCAATCGGAATCAGCTAAAAAATGTGCAACCACAATCACGTTGAAACCCAACCAAATGACTGGTGGTGCAAATAAATTATCACTGACAACTCGTCAAATAAAACATTTCAATGATGCACTTGCAGCCAAAAAAGGTGTTCAGATTACTCTCTCTGCGGCTGCTATCAAAAATATGATTAAAACAGGCGGTATATTCCCGTTGTTAGCTGCGATTCCAGCATTGATTGCAGCAGCAGCCCCAGCGGTGGCTAAAGCGGCTGCGTTAGGAGCCGTTGGTACTGCAGCAGGAATGGCACTAAAGAAAGCAACTGGGAAAGGATATAAAAAAAGGGAAAGGGTCTAAGACTACCAGGAACCCCGTATTCGTGGTACAGCGGAAAGGGTCTAAGACTACCAGGAACCCCGTATTCGTGGTACAGCGGAAAGGGTCTAAGACTACCAGGAACGATTTATTAATTCAGAAATCTTCGATGGTTCCCATGTCCAATTTTGATTTACTCGATGCTGCTAAAAAACTAGCGATTAAAAACTTCAGAGGTGTCTTTATGAAAGATCAATTACCACATCAACCAAACAGCGTTGAAACCGGAATCATTAATTTAGATAACAGCACCGGACCTGGAACTCACTGGGTTGCATACGCTATTGATCCACGTGGGATTGTCTATTTTGATTCATATGGATTAGCCCCACCAAAAGAGTTTATGCGGTATATAAAAACCCTTCCAATGAAGACTTGGTATTCTACGCTACCAACACAAACGATGATTGACCCACCAATATGCGGCAGCGAAGTATTAAATGTCCTTGACGCTATTTCTAACTCCTTGAGTAACCCAAGCGGAAAACCACCACATGTTGTCGTTAATGAATACGCTAGTAATCGCTGGTAATCGAAACGATTTTAGAGAGAGAAAGAGTTTTACAATAACATGATTGATATTTGGGGGAGATCTTTGAAACCCAAACCCGATGGCACTGCACCACCTGATTCTGTCAAGGATGTAAAAAAACTAATCAAAGATGAAATAGCTGAGACGTTGAACTTAACAAATGTTGATCCTAATGAAATAGTTGTATTTCAAGACAAACAGGGTAAATTGAAATCCAGTGATGTGTCATTGGATGATATTTTAGTTAAACAACGAAACGCAATCGAGAATACTATCGCGTTATTTTCGGATCAGGGTAAATTGAAAACCAGTAATATTTCTCTGGATGATATTTTAGTTAAACAACAAAACGCAATCGAAAATACTATCGCGTTATTTTCCGATCAGGGTAAATTGAAAACTAGTGATGTCTCTCTGGATGATATTTTAGTTAAACAACGAAACGCAATCGAGAATACTATCGCGCTATTTTCCGATCAGGGTAAACTCAAACCGGGTGTACTCGTTTCGACGATTACAGATCGATTAAAAACTCTCAACGATGAGTTAAACAATTCTGTGTTTGTACTAACAACACTTGAATCTAGAATTGAAGAAAACGGAAAACAGTTTACATCATTTCGTAGAAATATCATTGATAAATTTATTGGAACCCCGTTAGATAAAATTGAAATAAAACTCCCGGATATTAAAAAATCCATCGATGAGACGAAAAACTTCATCGAAGCCATCAAAGGTGATTTTTCGAGGATGATAACAATCATTGAAAAAACAAAAATTCCTCATGAGAAAACCAATAACGTAGTATATACAATCCAACACGGATCATTTGCGTGGACACCTACAAACAACAAATTAGATATCACTGCAACCGTTAAAGGTATTTATCGATTAACACTAGTAACACCATTGACTCAATTTAATATATCATCGTCGAGTTCATCCGGGGTTAATAATACGATTTCAACGATCATCGACAAGGATACAACTGAAAAGTTCACTATAACAGCTACTGATACAAATTTGATTAAGGTTTCAGCAACCTGGTATGTGGAATTCGTAGCGGATTTAAGTAAATAACTAAATTGAAAGGAAAATCGTTCGGATTTCACAATTGAAAACGCTAGTATTTTTAAAATAACAATGATTTCATCAACTCAATGTCGCTATGATCAGGTCAGAGAATTTCAAAATAGACTCAAAACCCTCACTGAGGAGTATCAAATAAAAATAAAAAAATACCGACGAAGAATCACCGCAATTGATATTACTATGTACTCGGTGTCAAGCGTTCTCGATGGCGCCGGAATAATACTTGCATCGGTTACAATGATTGCCCCGGTCGTAGTTCCAATTTGCATTTCTGCGGTGGCTACAATCGGGGGTATATCAACCGGGATAGCAAAAAGGATATCATCATGCAGCCAGAGTAAACTGCAGAATTACTTACTTCAATTTCATATTGCATCAACCGCATACTCGCAGTTATCCCTGATGATATCGTCGTCACTCGATAATACGATTATATCAGATAGTGAATTCTCAGCGATGGTCAGTATTTTTGATTCCGCGATATCGAAATTAGAGCGACAACATGAATATAATAACAATGACAACACCGATGGAATCAGAAAACACGAACCCAAAAAACAAAATGATCTCAATAATATCAACATTACCAGATTGTGAGTTCTCAGTGATGGTCAGTATTTATAATTCCTCGATACCAAAATTAGAAATAAATCATGAGTATAATAACAATGACAACACCGCAGGAATTACTTCAACGAATAGTGGAGAACACGAACCCAGTACAAACAAGCATGATATCAATAACATCAACGAATCCAGAATTCAGTGTGAATTTCCCCTCTCCGGTCCCAGTGAAGGAGATAGCGCTAGCAAAACTACGAGTGTATCACAGTTGGCCTAATATCAGATCAAAATCATTTGGTGGTCAACAACCGAATAATTCACTGGTGTTTGCAAATAAGAATAAACCCGACGGGACTCCAGACTGGAACGTCGTTTCGATACCAACAGGGTCATACCAAATTGAACAAATCAATAATGAATTCGCGCGTAGAATAAAATCGATTACTGGAGTAGAGTCAAAAATCGCTATAACGGTTCATGAACCGACGCTATCATCCGCAATTGAGATAAACACAGAAGGATACGTCGTAGATATCTATAACAGCTCGATAAGAACCGTACTAGGATGGCCTGAATTACCACCTCAGGAAACCGTTGTTGTATCACCCGAACCTAAAAAATCTGATTATATCACAGACAGAATAAAACCTGATAATCCATTAAAAAGTTATAAAGATTACCAATCCAATGTAGATTTTTTTGATTTCGCATATCACTCAACTGGAAGAGAGGAGGATATCATAGAGAGAGTTCTTTTTGTTAACGAACCTAAAGTCGTTAAAAATTTCACAGAAATGAATAATGATTTTTCACTGTTGTTAATATCTCTTAAATCCGGCTCTCTCACCCGAGATGAATTTATCAGTGTTGTAGAAACATGTAACAAAATCATCAATGACATGGAAACATTTAATTCACAAATTATTCGAGTTATACTCGGTGATAAAACCCCCACATCGAGAACAAGATTTGCAACAGACTATAATATCCGCGTAGAAGATATTCATGCGTTCAAACTACCAGGATATAACGTACCAGAACTAAAAAAACTTCTCAATGATGCCATCGATGTTGGTTTCAAAATAATCCATGACGCATGGAAAAAAACAGCATCACCGGAAATAAAAATCCTCAGACACAATAATGACCCAGATGGTGGCGGTAGGTATATCGCTCCGTTCAACGTGAATATTTCATCGGTGATTGCGCTCAATTTAGTATGTGATGTTATCGAAGGAAGCTATCAAATTAATCTCGAACGATCAAATCAAGCTCAGCAAGGATATATTCTTTATTCGTTTGCACCAACAGCTCCTCCAGGATTCCTAATTATTGAAAACCCAATTAATCCTGTCTACATGCGATGCCATAATAATTCATTAACCAGAATTAATTTCAAACTCACCGACCAGTCAAATAATCTGATTGATTTACAAGAAGAGGTGTTAGCGATTAGTCTGTTTGTGAGATCCTAAAGACTTGATCAAATCATTTATTATTTTTTGTTAACCCAGAACTGAAAACTTTAGCAGCAGAGAGGGTGGATGACCACATCGTTGCGAGCAAAATTGATTAAAAAATCGTAAAATCTCCGTTTTTGCAAAAATGGAGACTTTTTTTGGTTAAATGAGATTTGTTGGAAACCTGATATTTTGTTCGAAAACGTTATCTATAGGCCATATTTTGTTCGAAAACGTGATCTGGAAGCCTTATTTTTGCTTGAAAACGTGGTCTGTTCACCCTCTCTGCTGCTGTATTGTTTCAAAAAGTTCCTTCATGTCACGTACATTATAGTATTTAGCACGCGTAGGTTGTAGGTCGGAACACTCGGTCATAAAGTGTTTAAAAGTGAATGGCTCATTGCAAGAAACGCACTCTGGTGGATCTTCACCTTTTAGTATGTGGGAGTGAGTAATGTATGTATGACCGATTCTGATTCTTGCAATGACAACCTCCTCCCTACGGATAGTTCTGTAGGAAGGAGTCCATTCTCCCAGGGTTGGTTTGATGGCATTAAGTTTGTTATTGACTGCATCATCCCATGACGCCTGCCACTTCTGACGTAGGTACTTTCTGCTACAAGGTTTAAAATCAGTATACGGTAATTTAAAATCCGATGGTTCTTGGGATAGACCCATCTTAGCAGCCCGGTCTGCGTCTTCATTACCTCTAATACCAATATGGCTAGGTAGCCAACAATATACTATATTGTATGAGGTGCTAAGTTCCGAGTTTTTGATGAGTATATCGACTAGTAATGGATTATCCAGTTTTCTATGGTGTAGCGACTGAAGTACTGACAGCGAGTCACAGAAAATAATGCTATTTAAAATGCGTTTTCGTTCGACAAATTTCAGAGCAAGGTCTATTGCTCTGATTTCCGCTGAAAATATGGACGCATCGTTTGGCAAGCGCACTTTGGTTATGTGCTTGCCACTAACGAAGGCTGCAGCAGCCTTGTCATCAACTTTTGATCCATCAGTAAAAATTTTGGTGTAGTTTTTAAAATCGTTGAGAAGTTCATGATAAGAGTTCTGGAAAACGGCAGGATTTGTCTCAGATTTTTTCCCATCGTGCAACGTAAAAATCACTTTAGGTTGCTTAAGGAGCCAAGGTGGTGTTTCCGAGACAAACGTGTTCTGAACTGTAGGGAGATTAATTTTGATAGTGTCAAAGCTGGATGATATTCTGATGCCAAATGAAGGTATGGCATTTGGTTTGTGTTCGTATAAAGTTTTGTATTTTGGTTGAAAAACAGCCGAATAAGCAGGGTTCAGAGGGTTTGGTCTTAACCTAAGAGCGTACTGTATAGAAAGCATTTCTCTGCGGTGCGATAAAGGTGGTTCATTCGTTTCGCATGGAGATGTCTTAAATGCTCCTAGAGCTAGTCTTATTCCCTGCTGATGAATTGGGTCAAGCATTTTCAAATAAGACTTCCTAGCTGAACCATAAACAATGCATCCATAGTCTAGTATAGAACGGATAAATGTTCTATATAAATTGAGGAGGACTTTTTTTTATCAGCACCCCAGTCAGTGTGCGCAATTACTTTTATTAAATTTAAAGCTTTTAAGCATTTAGCTTTTAAATTCTTGATGTGTGGTATAAAAGTCAGTTTTCTGTCGAAGATAATACCCAAAAACTTTGTTTCCTCAACAACTGGGATAAGTGTTCCATCCAGCGTGAGTTTAGGGTCATCATGATGTCTTCGCAACTGACAGAAATGCATGCATACTGTTTTCTATTTAGAAAATTTAAAACCGTTATTACTGGCCCAATTGTGGAACTTATTGATATTTTGTTGAAGTTGCCTTTCAATTGTATGCATGTGCTTTGAACGATAACAAATTAAAAAATCGTCTACATATAAAGAGCAGTCCACACCGGGAGTTAAGCACTTGGTGATGCTATTGATTTTAATATTAAAAAGCGTCACAGATAAAATACTGCCCTGGGGCACACCCATCTCTTGCTGGTGTATATCAGAGAGGGTAGAGCCCACTCGTACTTTGAATTCTCTGTCGGAAAGAAAACTGGAGATGAAAGAGGGCAGACGGCCTTTTAGACCTAGATCGTGCAGGTCATTTAGTATCCCGTACTTCCATGTTGTATCATAGGCCTTTTCTAAATCAAAGAAGACTGCTACTAAATGTTCCTTCTTGATAAATGCATCTCGAATAAATGTTTCCAGTCTAACCAGATGATCATTAGTACTACGACCAGAACGGAAGCCACTTTGGAAAGGTGAAATTAAATTGTTACTTTCCAAGTACCATACAAGCCGAGAATTAATCATTCGTTCCATTGTTTTGCGTACGCAGCTTGTCAATGCAATAGGCCGATAGTTGTTAGGATCTTCGTTATCTTTGCCTGGTTTGGGAATCGGTATCACTGTTGCTTCTTTCCAGCTCTTAGGTACATTACCAGCAATCCATAAATCATTGAAGATTTTCAGAAGCAATGTCAGAGAAGATTCTGGGAGGTGTTTCAAAAACTGGTAATGTACTTCGTCAGGCCCAGTGGAGGTATCATGGGCCTTGTTTAAGGCCTCTTTAAGTTCCAGTAAAGAAAACAGCTGGTTATAGCTTTCAGAATTGTTTGATGTGAATTTTAAACGTGACCTTTCTTTTTGAGCTTTTAACCTTCGAAAGGTTTCTGAATAATTTGATGATGACGAGTTTTTTGAGAAACTATCTGCAAGAATATTTGTTATGTCACGTTTCGAACTAAAAATGTTGTTGTTTGTTTTCAGGTGTCGAATATAATTGTTTTGTCTCTTTCCATTTATTTTTCGAATACTATCCCAAACTGTTTTAATCGAAGAACGAGAGTTTAAAGTAGAAATATAATTTTTCCATGATGCACGTTTACATTCTTTTATTGTGCGTCGAGTTTTAGCCCGGGTAATACGATATTTGTTTAAATTTTCGGGCGTTGGACGATTATTGAATGTTTTCAATGCTTCTCGGCGTTGTCTAATGGCTTCTTTGCATTCCTTGGTTACCCAAGGTTTTTGCGGTTTTTTACTGTGCGGTGAGGACTTTGGAATAGATTCTTCTGCTATCGCAATTAGAGTTGATGTAAAATGCTGTATAGGATTAACATCGTCGAACACTGTATCATTATTTAGTCTTGTTTTACATAGTGTTTCAAAGGAAACCCAGTCGGCTTTCTTTAGATTCCATTGTGGAATTGCGTCGTTAATTTTAGCATTATTTTCAAGAGTGATTGGAAAGTGATCACTGCTGTGAAGGTCATCAGCGACCTTCCATTCATAGTCCAAAAGCAGTGAGGGAGAGCAAATTGTCAAATCTATGCACGTATATGTTCCCGTACCTGGGTGTAAATATGTCGGTGAGTTAGTGTTAAATAGACACAAATCGTGTCTAGAAATGAAATCTACTTTGTGGCCTCTGTCGTTTATGTGATTTGATCCCCACAGAATGTTATGGGCGTTAAAATCCCCGAGCAAAACGAAGGGAGCGGGGAGTTGTTGGACGAGGTTGTCTAATTCGTTTGCTACTAGGTTGGTGTTTGGAGGTAAATAAATAGAGCAAAAGGTAATCACTTTATGTAGAGTGACACTTAAAGCAATGGCTTGTAAATTTGTATTTAAAGGGATGACTCTGTGGGGAGCTCTATTGTTCACAACAACAGAGACTCCTCCTGAGGCCCTGTCAGCGTTTTGAAAGTACTTGCTAAATAGAGAATAGTTTTTTAAGAGTGATGTCATCCGTATCCTTCAAAAATGTTTCCTGAAGACATAGGACTGCAGGATCATGTTCGCTTACGAGCAGAAGAATATCGTTGTAATTGGTTTTTAGTCCTCTACAGTTCCATTGTATGATCTTGTTCTTCATTAAAGATTAAAAGAGAGATTATGTAATTAGGTTAGACATTTTGCAGTAGCATATTGTGTGGTTATTTGTCTGGAGGAAGTACTGGGTTAAATCTCCAAATGTATTGCCTCATTCAACAGTACCAAACATTTTGCCTAGTCCAGCAGTACCAATATTTTACGTCATACGCTAGAACTAAATATATTGCCTAATTCATCAGTACCAAGCATATTGCCTAATTCAGCAGTTCCAAACATTTTGCCTCATTCAGCAGTTCTAAACATGTTGCCTCATTCAACAATGCCAAAAGTTAGCTTCATATTTAAGTACCAAACATTTTGCCTCATTCAACAGTTACAAACATTTCAATTCATTAAGCAGTTCCAAACATTTTGTCTCTTTCAAAAAGTTCCAAACAATTTACTTCTTTCAGCAATTCAAACATTCTGCCGCATTCAACAGTACCAAAGATTTTGCTTCATTGAACAGTTCCAAACATTTGGCCTATTCAACAGTAAGGGGCCCCCGAGTGGCCGAGTGGTCTAAAGCGCTGTCCGTTATGGACCACTGTCATCTCACCTCTGTCTACGTGTGTTCGAGTCTAAGGTTCGGCAAATGTAGTTATGTGAGAAAGCTTGCCAGTAGCTTCTCGTGGGTCGGTGGTTCTTTCCTGGGTTTGTCCGGTTTCTTCCTCCACCATTAATACTGGCCGCCATGTATAGCCTATATTGTGCTGAAAAATGGCGTTAAACCATAAAAACAAAAACAAATTCAACAGTACCTAACTGTTTGCCTCTTTTAACAGTACCAAAGATTTTGGCCTCAACAGTTCCTAACATTTTAATTTATTCAACAGTTCCAAACATTTTACCTTGTACAACAGTTCCAAACATTTTGCCACATCCAGCTGTACCAAAAACGGTGCCTCACTCAACTGTACCAAACATTTTGCCTCACTCAACTGTACCAAACAATTTGCACCATTCAGTGATACCAAACATTTTGCCTCATTCAATGGTACCAAAGATTTTGCATCACTCAAACAATACCAAACATTTTGCCTCATTTGGTAGCCCCAAACATTTTGCCTCACTCAATGGTACCAAACATTTTGTCTCTTTTGACTCAGATGTACCAAACACTTTGCATCATTCAATGATACTGAACATTTTGCCTCATTCAATGGTACCAAACATTTTGCCTCATTCAATGTTACCAAACATTTTGCCTCACTCAACAATACCAACTATTTTATCTCATTTGGCAGCACCAAACATTTTGCCTCTAGAAAGCAAAGACTGAATCCTGAATGGCTTTTTGAAGGAATAACAAAGGATACTTGACAATAAAGATTCTCAAATTTAATTATTTCCTTCAAGCTGAACAAAAACAGAAGCATCATAACACAAAACAGGGTAACCTTAAGATAGTAATTGCTTATTTTCTCAAAGTTTTTTTTAAAAAAAAACCTGAATTTTTTTAAAGATACAATTTCTGATACATTTTTGAGATAAAGTTCGTGATAATATAACACCACCATGAACAACTTTATTTGTGTCACTTTCATGATAAATTATGCAATAAAAAAAATCTGAAATTTAGTGTTTATTACTGAACAAGTCACAGAATTTCAAAACTGATTTTTGCCATGAAAGTGAGGAAGAAGCTGAGGTTGATAATAGAAATTTACTAATAGATACATTTTATACTTTAACCATCATCAAACAATTATGGGATTTATGTCTCTAAAACCTGAAATATAACCTGTCATGTTTAAAAAAAAATTCTACACATGACAAAAGTACATTAGGATTACTAGTAAATAGTATCATAAAATATTATGGACTAAAATAATTTGTGTCCTAACATTTGAAAATGCCATTAAACATGAAACATTTCTTATTGACATCTTTTGTACTAGTGTGATGCTTGTGTTTCTAAATTAATGAATAGACTATTGTTATATCAGAGTGGAAACAGTTAATGGCAACACTAAAAAAAGTTTATGAACTTCAAAAAGAAAAGAAAAAAGGAAAGGCTAATAACTTAATTTTGTAAGTTTCTGGTGTACAAAAACACATGAACTTCTAATAATAAAGCTGTCCTAAAAATATTTAGCTGAAAAATGTTTACTCATTTGTATTTAATATCATTTACGCTTAAGGTTTTATGACAAAGGAAAATGGCAGCTTCACAATAACCATATGAATGAAATCAAATGGCCATATCAAAATAACCATATGAAGTCACATTATTCCAAGATTTAACCTTTCAAAAAAGTTACTTTGAAAAAACTTGTTTAAGAAGAAATTTCCTGTTTGTTGTGGTATCTAGTTATGATACACATGCATAACAAGTTAAAGCAAGATGGACCGCTCTGGTGACCTAAGCTGCTAGAACATCCACCTTATTGCAGGTTTCAATCCAGCCATGTCATACCAATGATTTACAAAAATGGTACTAACAGCTGCCTCGCTAGGCACTCAGCATTAAGAGGTTAGTGTTAGGACTGGTTGACCTGGTGTCAGGATAATGTGACTGGGTGGAACATCATTCTACATGTATGTGGCATGATGTCTCAGTACTAGACATCACTATAAAACTGCCACAATGCAGTCATTGTAGCAATATGACTAAAGAATTGCTAAAGCTACATTAAAAAAATCCAAATCACACTTACATACACACTCAAAGCAAGATGTCTCATGGTTCGGAAAAAGCTCACCAGAAACAACCTGAAGCTAGGTTCTACCATGTTAACGTTTCCTATTTTATATTCCATAAATTATGGAATACTTGACCCTCATTTAGTAGAAAAACTTATTAATATCTCAAATGCTAATATCAAAAAGTCAATCAGAATCTTCAATTATTAATGAATCCATGAAAACTCATCAACCACCAGACTATCAAATATTAAAAAAGCATCAACGCTAAAAAAGAACTTTCTGGTACACATTTTGAGACAATAAGCCAATGCTAAATTCAATATAACATCCAACAAAATGACTACAGTAAAGATATATATATATATGTGTGTGTGTGTGTGTTACATAAGTGCAAACTACAAGTACAAATTAAATGTTTTTGTATCAAGAATTTATGCTTTTCTTAGAATTCAAAGAGTAAGGGATTAGAATAACATTTATTTTCTTGCAAACCAGTCCAAGACATAATTGTATTTTATTTAATAATTTCAGCACTTAATTTCTAATTATATAACAACAGTAGACACAAGAGATACTGGTCCCTATTTGTAATTGTAATATATTGAAATTGTGATTCAAGTCTTCTGGTCCAAGCAAAAAAGAAAAATATCTTAAAGGTTTGACAATTTTAAAAAGTCTTATAGAATGCACATCTAATTCACTTCAAACTACAAAATGAATCGTCAGTTTATATAAAAATCACCACAATCATCACATAAGACAAACGGAATGTAAAAAAAAATGTTCTTATATATTATTTGATTTCTTGTATGATTTGATAATTAAGATGTGACAAACAATTTCGAATTCAAATTTAGTATTCATTATCACAATTCCATTCAACAACCAATAAAAAATGTATGACCCATACAGTTATAAAGCATGCAACTCTGATAAAAATGTAAAATATACAAAATAATGTTTTTTTCAACAAAGCAACGGATTTCTATTCTATTAAATACGTTTACACCAATAACAATGACCAACACAAAGCCAATCTTTGTTGGAATTAGCTAAATTTATCAGATGCTGTAATAAATAAAAGCAGCAAATCTGTGTGCTCACTTCTGTGCTGTAAAAATGTACCTTTAATTAACTTACCTATCTAGGCTGCCAAGATATCACAAGACATTGTTAAATATGTTTCATCCTGATGAGCTGTGATCTTGATAACAAGCACCAATCAAATATATGACATGCTCAATTAGCAGACAAAAATGAAAAAGTCATACTTGGTTTTGAATTTCACTGAAAAAAATCACCTTTATTATACAATATTTATTGAAATGATCAGCGTACAACAATATTTTAAAATCAATCCTATCCAATTTAATTTGATGATCAATGTAATTACTTGTCACTTAATTGTGAGGGTTTGTATGGTGCTTGTGAAGACGGGCAATCATACCAAAAGACATGCAAATGATAGAAACCATACAAGATCTGGCCTGCCAGACCAACCCGCATATTCATGTATAATTTTATGGATTCTTTGTGGATCTCATATTTTACATATACATTTATAATTTTATGAGTTATTTGAGGGTCTCACATTTTACATATAAATGATTGTATAATTTTATGGATTCTTTGAAGATCTCATATTTTTCATAAACATGTATAATTTATGGATTCTTTGAGGATCAAATATTTTACTTCTGTTTTTACATCAGCTTAATCATTTTTTTCTTCAGTACTTATCTTCAGCTGATGTGAAGATTTACTTTATTCCTATACCTTCACACTGAGCTGGAGAAAAAAAACCACAGATGAAAAAACAAACATGCAATGTTAATTATTCTGTAAAGAATTTTTTTTTACATGAAAGAAGTACAAACTTTGATCTACAGATTACATCCAGTTCTACAATGCAATAAAGAATATAATTTTTTTTTAAAAATTATATTTTTTTATATACAAATTTCACTTTTTTGGTGTTAACACTAAAATTTCTTATTCAATATTGTACAATTTTTATAATTAATTCCAAAACATAAAAATAGATAATCTACAGTAAATGAAAAGAGCAGAAGCATAATAAATAAAATGCAAACAAAAAATGAGATGCAAAAGATTTAACTAAGGATCAATCCAAACCTCTACTAGTTTCTACATGAAAATGCAATTAATGCTTTTAAAGTGTAGTGTATCTGACAAGCTTCAAGACAAAAATTTACAAATGTCGTGAGACAACCATGGATTAGTCAGGCAACCATGCTAGTAGGAAATAATGTCAGGAAAGGATTACATTTTTAGGAATGAAATTGCCAAACACATTACTTTATGATATTAATGACAAATCTGGATTATTTGTCAGTGAATTAATCAATGGAAAGATCACTTAATGGGACTCTTCTAGCTTGGCGCTGTCTTTTTTGTTGATTCAGCATCAATTCATAGCCGATCAGTAATAAACTAAGTGATAAATCCTTGTACAACCAAACTGACTCAAGGTCAGACCGTTGTAATTCTACGTCATTGAATGGTTCTTTATCCCAGCCATCTGTGGTGATAATACTAAAAGCCAGAAATTATAAATAAGTAATGATCATCATCCCTTTTTTAAATTTAAAAAGTAATTTTAAAAAAGTCTAAAATAATTGTAATTAATTTATCACTTACATAAGCAAACGTAGATATGTGCATTATTTATTCCAGATGGAGGTTAGGGGTTAGGCTTACCCTAAGCTTCCATTATTAAATGCATCATTCAAACTGAAGCTTACTATATTGAATAGTATGCACTGTACTGGTTGCATTTGAACAATGTACACTGTAAAATAGCAGGGTCCAAAGTATCTATATGATATTGTTTGGTGTTTTTGGGCACATCAACACAAGTAGATTATTTAGTGTCGAGTTGCTCTGAAGTATATCCCTCAAAAGGATCACAATAATATTATGCGTCCAATGGTTATCACATTTACAGGCCCATTTAACAAGTCACATCTTTAATTCTAAAGGCTAGTCCATAGTCAGCCATTTTCATAAGGGCAGTATGGTAGTTAGTCATTCTCTCAAAAGACAGTACGCCAGTCAGTCATTTTCATAAGGACAGTACAGCAGTCAGTCATTCTCTCAAGGACAGTATGGTAGTCAGTCATTCTCACAAGGACAGTACGGCAGTCAGTGACTCTCACAAGGATAGTCAGTCATCCTCACAAGGACAGTATGGCAGTCAGTCATCCACATTTCATATTGTGTGGTACAATGTCACAATTCATACTGTGTGATACAATGTCACAATTCATAATGTGTATTACAATGTCACCATTCATACTGTATGGTACAATATTACAATTCATACTGTGTGGTACAATTTCACAATTCATATTGTGTGCATCTCCATTTTTCTATTAAAATCATTTCTTGCTTGAACATTCCATATAAGAGTAAAATAATGCAATTCAATGACTGATTAAAAATCAGACTTTTGCAACAGCAACCATTACAAACCAACAACTTCATTTTTTCATCATTTGTTTCAAATACAAATCTGTATCTATATAAAGACTGCAGCTAATTCATCTAACCCAAAATGGCAGTATAATAAATCATAATAATTTTTCATAAATCACAGCAATTGTTCCTCACAACCAGATGTCTAACTTGCATCCATATTCTCATTAGTGCAACCCTTGTGTCAAACTTCCATAAAATATCACAAGAAACTTTAATATTGTGGACCATAATGCTTAGGCAAGAACGTTAGGCAGAACATGAATCTGATACATTTTTGCATACAAACTTTAGGTCTGTAGTAATAATAGTCAAAACTTTAGACCAACAGTAAAAATAGCCAAACCTTTAGACCTACAGTAATAATAGCCAAACCTTTAGACCAATAGTAATAATTGCCAAAGCTTTAGACCAATAGTAATGTTAGCCAAAGCTTTATACTAAGTAATATTAGCCAAAGCTTTAGACTAATAAAATATTAGCCAAAGCTTTAGACCAATAGCAATATTAGCCAAAGCTTTAGACCAATAGTAATGTTGTCAGCCAAAGCTTTAGACTAAGTAATGTTAGCCAAAGCTTTAGACCAATAGCAATATTAGCCAAAGCTTTAGACTAAGTAATATTAGCCAAAGCTGTAGACCAATAGTAATGTTAGCCAAAGCTTTAGACCAATAGTAATATTAGCCAAAGCTGTAGACCAATAGTAATGTTAGTCAAACGTTTAGTCCAAAAATTATTAACCTGCTATTTCAGTTGAATACAGTAATAGATGTTAAAGATATGACTTTAAAATAAAAATGAACATAAAATTTAGAAGTCGTTTAAAAATCAATGAAACATGTCTTGAGCTTAAGCTGGTGAGACTTAAAAGACTGAAAAATCTGAATACGCCAGCATAAAATTTATACTTATTTTTGTATTATTGTATCCAGCAACAAATGTAAAAAACATGACTTTCAAAAACTTAAACCATGTTCATAATGATGAAACAAACCATCTGCTGATGTGAGACAGAAACATAAATTTAGACCCAAAGTAGAGTTATTCCAAAGTTTAGCTGAATGCAACCACTAATGCATAAGATATAAGACTCTCAGAAATTTTACTGCAAAACTAACATTGTTTATGACAATGACAGCAGTCCCACTGTTTCCACCAGAAAAGTCATTACTATATTTCACCAAGTTTTAACAGGTGATACAAAATGTCAAATGCATATGAAGAAATTCTGTGGAAATGTAACTTTCATTTGAAACAATAGCTAGAGAGGTTCTGCCTGAAGCCTGTTCAAATACTTTTATCTGAATTATTTATCGAAATTTCTTTCTATCACATAAATACAACTGTAATAAGTTTTTTAAATGAAAAGCTGCATGGTATGAATGACAGATTGAATGACAGACTGGTAGATGGAATGGAAGATTGGCAGATTGACAGATAGACTGACTGATGGAATGGCAGATTGGCAGGTTGAATGACAGATTGAATGTTTGATGTGATGGCAGATGGGAGGGTAGATTCTCAGATATAAGGGCAGACAGAATGGCAGACTGGCAGATAGAAGGGCAGATGGAATGGCCGATTGGCAGATAGAATGGTGGATTGAATGGAAGATAGAATGGTAGATTAAATGAGCTTTTAATTACTAGAAAGCAAAAGGTTTAGGCATACATTATATCTAATTGTTATAAGCTCCTCAAATTAATAACTGGATATATACATGTATAAATGCATCACATTAGAATCAAGGTCCACACTCTTGCCTGATATGTTTTGAGCTTCACAAAATTGAAAGTAGAAAAAGAGTTGATGACTACAATGTCATCACTTAAGACACGAGGTCATTAACTTGTTGAACCACATACGGCAGACAATAATTACAACTAATTTCCCTAAACCTTATTTGCGTACAATTCCCAAGCGCTTTTGAAGGAATTTAGATGATATTTTGTTTGCATATTTCTTCATGTAGTTAACCCCATCAGATTGAAGCCAGTGTTCTTCAAACTCCTTTCCAAGAATTTCTGCACCTTTCTTCTTGGTAAGACCAGTCTGATCCAAGCTAAGCTCACACATATTCAGGTCATCCACACCTGAAAATGACATCAATTGACATCACATCTTATATATAAGAAAACAAGTATTGTGCATGACAGTTTTTTGAAAGACAATATATACTTATATGCATATGAAAAAAATCTTTAAAATAAAATGACATTTAATTCCTTATGACCAAAGAACTGTCAAAAAGTGATAACTGTATCTTACTTGGCTTGACAAACAAAATTACATTGCAGCTGTGTCCTTTTCTTTGAATACTGTACTAAGACCATATTTATGTATGCCCATAAAAATAATAATAATAATAATAATAATAATAATAAAAATAATAACAATGAGGACATTGTATAGCACCTAATCTATAGAAGCTCTAAGCAATTTACAACATCTATAATGATATGAATACAAAAAACAGGAAAACAAAAACGAACCATGAAATTGGAAAACAAAAAAGGTGAAAATATTTAAGGTAGGAAAAGCTATTAGGTCTCTAAGTTTGTTCTTTAAGTCAAAAAAGGTGCATTTTAAGAGCATTCTTGAAAGAATCACTGTTTTTGTGTCTAATTGCAATGGGTAATTCATTTCACATTGCTGGGCCCTGGTATGCAAAAGAACAATGTCAATATGACTTCATTTTCATAGTGGGAATAATAAGTGTAAATATCTTGCTGGTGTGTAAACATGGGTGAGGCCAGATAGGTATGATTGACTGGAGTCCATCAGTGAAATGTAGCACATAGAACAAATTTTGTTTGATTCTGAATTGAATGTTTAGCGAATGAAGGGTACAGAGCAATGGGGAAGTGTACTCTAAAGACAATCCGAACAGTTGCGTTTTTAACTTTTTTAAGTTTCTGGAGTACATATTGAGACGAACCGGACAGAATTGAGTTACAATAATCCAGTCTTAAAAGTACTAATGAACATACAAGTGTTATAGTGGCATGAATTGAAAGATATTTGTGAATGGAGATGATACATCTCAGCTCAAGATATGAAGCCTTGCATATGTTCATGTCATGTTGGTGCAATGTGAGAGTACTGTCTAGAGTAACACCTAGATTTTGAACTGACTGTGAATTTAATGCTGGTGTTGCTGATATTTATTGTTTGAGATCAAGAATGAGAAAGTGTTTGTCTTATGATCAGAATATCCTCAGTTTTATCATCATTCATCTGCAGCTTGTTACATGTCATCCATGATTTTACATCAGAAATGCACCTCTCTACTCCATGGATGGTAGCATCAACTTCAGTTGGGTGGTTAGACTTGTATATTTGGGTGTCATCAGCGTACAATTGGTGAGACACTGGGTGATGATCTATGACACTTGAGAGTGGCTGAGTGTATAGAATGAAGAGAACAGTTCCAATAACAGACCCCTGTGGAACACCACAACATAGATCAACTGCACTGGAGTGTATTCCATTTGCACATACAATTTAAAACGAGATATGCACAAATTTAAGAACTAATTTTGGCTTCAGTGATCTTGACATTAATTCATGTGTAAGGAAAGCAAAAATTTTAATTTTACAATTGTTAGTTTTGGGGTAAAACTAGTTTTGATTATGTAATACTTACTAGCTACTATTATATTGTTTCTAACATACAGAATGTCATCCTCTTTTCACTTGGACCATGACTACATAAAAAATGTTATCCTCTTTTCACTTGGACAATGACTACATACAGAATGTTATCCTCTTTTCACTTGGACCATGACTATATACAGAATGTCATCCTTTTTTCACTTGGACCATGACTACATACAGAATGTCGTCTTTTCACTTGGACCATGACTACATAGAGAATGTCATCCTCTTTTCACTTGGACCATGACTACAAAAAGATTGTCATACTCTTTTCACTTGGACCATGACTACAAAAAGATTGTCATACTCTTTTTACTTGGACCATGACTACATAAAGAATGTTATCCTTTTTCACTTGGACCATGACTACATAGAGAATGTCATCCTCTTTTCACTTGGACCATGACTATATAGAGAATGTCATCCTCTTTTCACTTGGACCATGACTACATACAGAATGTCATCGTCTTTTCACTTGGACCATGACTACATACAGATTGTCATCCTCTTTCACTTGGACCATGACTACATAGAGAATGTCATCCTCTTTTCACTTGAACCATGACTATATAGAGAATGTCATCCTCTTTTCACTTGGACTATGACTACATACAGATTGGTGATCTCTGAACCACAATAATCACTCCTGGTTCCTGAGCTGCTGGCAGTGGGGTACAGAATTCCTTAAACTGAGAATAACACAGACCCCTCCTGGGAATGGAGGAGGTCAAATAGGTAGGCAGATGGACCTTCTTTCCCTCCATAGTAAGTGGGGCAACACCAAAAAATCCAATACTTCATTTATCCATAAGGCAACAAATGCAACGTCTGTCTGTGTGTGTATTTAGTTGGTTTTCTTGTTCCCACACCTCACAAAGTTATTAAAATATCAAAAGGGAATAACTGGCAAACAAAATATAACCAGAAGCTAACTTGGACACTAAGATGGAGAACACTTATCAAATTATCAGAAGCACTGCTTTGATGAGCAGCATGTAAAACAATTCAAGTTCAGCATAAAGAAAAAAAAAAGACGATCAACAAATACAAAGATAGCTTTTAACCCAAAAACATCTTAATGACAGTATGCAGGTGAAAATCATCAAGTACCACACTGCATGTGTACATTATACTACAAATACTAATTTCAAGAATATGCACTATTATTGTTTGCACCTGATAAATAGTCAATGTAAACAAATATTTTATAATTTCGATGTAGTGAAACATTCCCTACATAATCTTACCTGCGACCAACAGTTTAGGATCCTTGCCCGGGAAGATTTCCATCTGGCGTGCAATATACTGGCCATCAAAGTGAGCATACCACATTCCTTGCTTTTTGTCATGGCTCTCAGAACGGTATTCATCAGCTGGACGAACATAAGGAATGCGGAAAAATCTCTGAGCTCCCATGTCATCATCCTTCTTTGCAGCAGTGGGGCGGGTGGTAGTAGGAGGTGGCAAAGCTTCTTCAGCTGACATAAATAAAGTGTACATTATTAACAACACCTCTATACATGTTTAATCAAAATAAAGCATATGTTTAATCAAAATAAAGTATACATTATTAACAACACCGCTATACAGTTGACTCCGGTTAACTGCACACTCTCGGGTCCATCACGAGACTGTGCAGTTAACCGGAGTGTGCAGTTAACCGAAGTACGGTACAGTACATTGAAAGCATTTGGGAAAAATGGAACCAGCGTGATTACATGCAGTTATCTGGAATGTGCAGTTAACCGATGTGCAGTTAAGTGGAGTCGACTGTACATGTTTAATCAAAATAAAGTGTACTTTGTTAACAACACCTCTATACATGTTCAATCAAAATAAAGTGTTGTAGGGTTTAACACAATTTTCCAGCACATGATTGGCTAGACATGGTAGCCAGTATTAATGGTGGAAGAAAAACCCAGGAAAAGCCCCAAGAAGAACAAATGACCCTTGAGAAATTACTGGCAAGCTTTCTCACATACCCACATTAGCCAAATCTGAGACTCAAACCCATGTAGACAGAGGTGAGATGGCAGTGATCCATAACAGAGAGTGCTTTAGACCACTTGGCCACTCGGGGCCCTGTGTACTTTGTTAAGAACACCTCTTTACATTTTAATCAAATTAAAGTGTACATTATTAACAACACCTCAATACATGTTTAATCAAAATAAAGTGTATGTTCTTAGCAATACTTCCTAACATATTTAATACAAATAAAGTGTACATTGTTCAAACACCAAAATGTGTGTTAAGACCCAAGCAAGAACTTGAGATGATTTATTGAGTTATGAACTTGTGTATGTATGCTAATCCCCAAGCCTTCCAAAGAACTAGCAGCTATATGTGTCCTAAAACATGTCAAAACATGAACTTATCTAAAATAAAAGTTAGATTTCTCTGACCCTAGGTAAAATTTACAATTGAAAGCCAAATTTCAGCCTTCTCCAAAAGACCAAACAAATTTAGTCTTTACTGTCTATATACCATGAAAGGAAATAGAAGAAACGTTTACCCACCTCTTCTCCTTAACACCACCAGGCAGATATCTATTAACAGCTGTTTACTGGTTTTACACTGAATGACACATCAACTAGCATGTTGACTGGTTTTAGGCTGAATGACACATCAACTAGTATGTTTCCTGGTTTTAGGCTGAATGACACATCAACTAGCGTGTTTCCTGGTTTTACACTGAATGACACATCAACTAGCATGTTGACTGGTTTTAGGCTGAATGACACATCAACTAGTATGTTTCCTGGTTTTAGGCTGAATGACACATCAACTAGCATGTTTACTGGTTTTAGGCTGAATGACACATCAACTAGCATGTTGACTGGTTTTAGGCTGAATGACACATCAACTAGTATGTTTACTGATATTACGCTGAATGACACATGGACTAGCATGTTGACTGATTTTACGCTGAATGACATATCAACTAGTATGTTTACTAATTTTACTCTGAATGACACATCAGCTAGCATGTTGACTGATTTTACGCTGAATGACACATCAACTAGTATGTTGACTGATTTTATGCTGAATGACACATGAACTAGCATGTTGACTGATTTTACGCTGAATGACACATCAACTAGCATGTTTACTGATTTTACGCTGAATGACACATCAACTAGCATGTCCACGGGTAGTTATGAGTGTTTTATAGTAATGTGATCAGGTAAGCATTCTCTAAGAAACAGTTTGTGATTGGGTATGTGTGTGTGTGTGCGTGTGTTATTTGGATTTATAAGCCTTAACAATTTTTTAGTCATACTGCAATGATGTCTGCAGTGTGGCAGTTTATAGTGATGCCTAGCACTGGGCAGGGTTCATACTGAACTATGAATGATAAATTCAAAGACTTTTCCCAAACTTTCAAAGACCACAAGCAGAGATTTTCAAGACCTATTTTTGCTAACATTGTGTATACAGGTTATATGAGAAAACAATGAATGCCAAAATTAAATACTACAATATTGTTACCGATTAAAGTCAAACTATAATTAATTTCCTAAAATTGCATTATAATGATCTGGAAGATAGGTTAACATTCGTTGTTTTTTTCAGAAATATGTAACATACGTGTCAGATTTAATACAAAATAAATTGTTCTCTTAACAGACATCTGCTTTAAATGCATTATTACATTTGACTTTTTTCCTCTTCAATCATTTTGGAAAGAGAGCCACAACTGTCATGTTTTCCTCTGCTCTTCTCCTAAGAGCATTTGACTCTGACAAGCACAGTGAGTCCTTTTAACACTGCCTCTTCTGCTTTCTGTACAGAGGAAGCATGTAGACTGGCAATGTCAGCTTCAAGACGCAGCTTTTTGGCTTAAAGTTCTTCCACTTCATCCAAGGCTAACTCCCGTTTATTTCCCTTTTGGTTTTTCTTCTCATCCTTCTCCTCTGCTTTCTTCTTATCCAGATAGGCATGGTAATTATGTCTTGCAGAGAAGGCTTGTCATCATTTCATTGCTAATGATGATTTCCAAAGGTCCACCTACTTTTCTCATTGTGTCAATGATTAGCCTTTGAGCTCTGAGGCTTTCTTTGCTGAGGTTCTCAACAGATGCCTGTTTGTTGACAGAAAATCCTCTCTTCACTGTTGCCTGTCCATGTGACAACAACATTTTCTAGAGAACATTCCAAAGTTCCACATATTAATTTCTTTTGGAAAGGACAGAATAAAACACTTCAAGAAGGCTGTCATCTGTTCTATTGAAGCATGTCAAGGGATGATTGTCCGATTGGATAACTTAGGGGTACAAACAGGGATGTATAGTCAGACTAGAGATACACAAATCAATTTCGCCAATGTGATTTTTTTAAATAATTTTTTTTTTATAGCATTGGGGAAAAAGTCGAGGGTCGGCAATGAGAAACAGATACATGCCGTCAACTGGAAACACATTTTTTAATTCTTTTTTTTAATTTGCCTAATCAAATGACTTGACTTCCTACAGTTAAAGCTTCACAGCACACGTTAACGCTATTTAAAAAAAATTTTTTACTCGCAATTTAAGAACAACAACTCTTGCTTAACTATACTATAGTGCATGCGCACTTTAAAACTGTTTATCCGTGAATTGAATTTTACTACAATGGATGTTTTCTATATTAAACCAAGGAACATTATTATGTAGAAAAAAAATTTGAAAATGATTTTTGTCCCTCAAACATGTTAAATACACAGACAGTATAAGTAAATTTAAACGGGCCCTCTTCTGCCGTATCTTCCAAATCATCAAACTAAACAATATCTTATTTTATACCCAAAGAGTATTTTGCCCAAAACTACCAATAGCTTATACTTCTGCATCTTTGTTGCACTAAATGAACAGTATGTAGTTACTAATTTGCAACTTATCTTTGGCATGACTTGTAAAGGAAAGGCTCCTTCTTCCACTGAAGCCAAGTTGATCGTCTTAATTTTACACAATGTACAAAACGCCTTTCATTTACATAATTTATCCTTTTGCAGACATTCCTTGTATTTTTCTTGTTCAAGCCAGATAGCGTTGAAAGAGCAAAGACCTGTCATTTTTAAACACTGAAGATGTAAATCGACTAAACAAATTTTGAATCCTCGAGCGAGTTACTTTTTACATAGAGTGAATTAGTGTAATGAACATTTTGATTGGCCAAAGCTGACGGACTCGTCCAATCAAATTGAACGATTCATCAAAAGAAAGAAGCCAGGAAAACCAGCTACATCTGAAGCTAACGACCTTAGGCAATTTTATTTGTGACTTCCTTTGATGAAGTGTGTAGCCGTCTTGCTTTGATGAAGAGTGCATGTGCGATTGAAGTTGCCGCAGAGTCCAACTTTGGATGGTCAAACAAAGCCTCTTTTGTTTTTGCGGCGGCAATTAAACTGAATGGGTCATCAAAAGAATGAAACCAGGGTAACTAGATTACATTCGAATCGAACAACCTCGGATAATTTTATTTGTGATTCTGGAAAGAAATTTAAAACATTGGGTTTTATTTCAATTTTCAAAGACTTTTAAAGACCTCAGGGTAATATGATCAATTTTCCCAAACTTTCAAGGCCTTGAAAATGCTACCTCATATTTCCCAAACTCTCAAAGACCTTCAAAGACCATACAAACCCTGCTGGGTCATCATGTCGCAGACATGTAGCATGATGTCCCACCCAGTCACATTATCCTGACACCAGGCCTAATACTAACCTCTTAATGCTGAGTGCCAAGTGAGGCAGCTGTTAGTACCATTTTTGTAAGTCTCTGGTATGAATTGGCTGGGGATCAAACCCATAAACTTCTGCATCCAAGGTGGACAATCTAAACACTTGGCCACTGGAGCGGTCTATGTGATCAGGTAAGTATTCTCTTCGAAAACAATTTACTAAAACCTTTTCTTTTCTAACACAGTCTCCAAATAGGATAATGTTTGGAAAATATATAGGAGGAGGAAATACTGAGCAGCCTACCTGTACCATGGACACACTTCGAGGGAAGAATGGCTGAATGAAACATAAAGTCACTCTTCACAACAGCAACAAAACATGGTCCTGGAAACCTGTGATAACCATACATAGCAACACAACATGGTCTTGTAAACCTGTAATGACCATACACAGCAACACAAGATGGTCTTGGAAACCTGTGATGACCATACACAGCAACACAACATGGTCATGGAAACCTGTGATGACCATACACAGCAACACAACATGGTCATGGAAACATCTGATAACCATACACAGCATCACAAAATGGTCATGAAAACCTGTGATGAACATACAAAGCAACACAACATGGTCATGGAAACCTGTGATGACCATAGTCAGCAACGCAACATGGTTATGGAAACCTGTGATGACCATACACAGCAACACAACATAGTCCTGGAAACCTGTGATGACCATACTCAGCAACACAACATAGTCTTGGACACCTGTGATGACCATACACAGCAACACAAGATGGTCTTGGAAACCTGTGATGACCATACACAGCAAACACAACATGGTCATGGAAACCTGTGATGACCATACACAGCAAACACAACATGGTCATGGAAACCTGTGATGACCATAACACAGCAACACAACATGGTCATGAAAACATGTGATGACCATACTCAGCAACACAACATGGTCATGAAAACCTGTGATGAACATACATAGCAACACAACATAGTCCTGGAAACCTGTCATATCTATGCAGAGAGAAGAAAATAATCTTCTCCCTGATAAAAATTCAAATCAATGTGCTAAATCCATGATGACATCATACGTTTGATTTATGGGATTTAATGAAATTGTTCTAATCTCATATGTCGAATTCTTCATGAGGTGTATCTGAGAATTCCAAGTATACTGAGTCCATTACCCACTTCAAACCCAGCACATGCGTTTGAGGGGTCATATCCGCTTTTTGCAGGCTTTAGTGAAAGAGACATTCTCGTGTCCCATGACCTTTGTGAAAGGCAGAGAGCATATGACAACTCTTGACTACCAGCAAAGACTTTCAACTCAAGGGATCAGTCATTGTCATGTGCCCCCCCCCCCCCCCCCAAATGCTTGTCTGAGTAAAAGCAAAGAGTTTGAACCCAAGGGATCAGTCATTGTCAATTGCCCAACAAAAAATGCTTGTCTGAGTAAAAGCAAAGAGTTTCAACCCAAGGGATCAGTCATTGTCAATTGCCCAACAAAAAATGCTTGTCTAAGTAAAAGCAAAGAGTTTCAACCCAAGGGATCAGTCATTGTCAATTGCCCAACAAAAAATGCTTGTCTGAGTAAAAGCAAAGAGTTTCAACCCAAGGGATCAGTCATTGTCAATTGCCCAACAAAAAATGCTTGTCTGAGTAAAAGCAAAGAGTTTCAACCCAAGGGATCAGTCATTGTCAATTGCCCAACAAAAAATGCTTGTCTGAGTAAAAGCAAAGAGTTTCAACCCAAGGGATCAGTCATTGTCAACTGCCCAACAAAAAATGCTTGTCTGAGTAAAAGCAAAGAGTTTCAACCCAAGGGATCAGTCATTGTCAATTGCCCAACAAAAAACGCTTGCCTGAGTAAAAGCAAATAGTTTAACCCAAGCGATTAGTCATTGTCAATTGCCCAACAAAATATGCATGCCTCATGCGAAAGAGTTAGAATGTGAGTGTTCCAAGTACTCAATCAAATTTATGTGGCAGCACAAGGGAAGAATGTCATCCAAGCGTGTGTAATTCCAAAGTTTTAATACAGCTGACTAAAGCGGACACTGCAATTCTGCATATAACAAACCATCTACAACAATCCTGATAATGCCAGAACTGGAGATTACTGTCTGGTTGGTGAGAAACCCCAGTCCAACAGGCTAAAAATTATTGTTTCTTAGCCAAAAATTGTACAAACTATTCCTTACCATTCTCTAGGATGGTTTCTGGAGCTCTCTGATCTCCCGTGTCACCTGTCTGCTTCTTGCTCTTGGACTTCCAGGAGTGGTACACCTTCAGGCGGCGGTGGAACTCAATCTTACAGGCTTCCAACAAATCCAAGTCTAGAAATATAAAAATAAATACAAAAGCAATGAAAGAAATAAGTTTTTCTGTGAAAGATTTTTTTTTACATTTTCACAACAGTACCCATATTTTGTGGCAGACTGGCATAATTTTGAACACATTTTATAATGCCCTCCATTTCATGGTTTCTGCCAAATCTGGCTGCAATTCTTTCGAGTGGTCTTTGAAACGTTATTCATAACCAAGTTCTAGCTTTGGTTATGATGTTTATATATATATATTTCAGATGAGCAAATTCTGAGAAGTCATTTCGTTTGTAACTGAGTTTAGATAATAGGCGACAGTTACAAAAAACTTCAAAGACCTTTCTACTAGAATGTTTCTTGGCAAATTTGGTCAAATTCTGGAAAGTGTTTTATTAAAAACAAAAATGGTTTTAATGGTTTAAAAAATTTTAATTTTGGTATTTATGATCCAAAATGGGCATCATTTGAACAAATATGAAAGCAATCTGTGCCAGGATGCTTTCTGTCAAAATTTTGTCAAATTATTGAAAATGTTTAAATATGTGTCTGTGTTTAGTAAATTACCCATATCTTACTGAACATTTGCATTACTGGAACAAAGCTGAAAGAACTTCATTTCAGGATGTACTGTTATATTTGGTCTAATTCTGTTTATCAGTCTTTGAGCAAAACAACTTTAATTTCTATTTTTTGCACTGACATCTATACATGTATCTGATAGAAGATTGGCATTATTTGTATACACTGAAAGATATCTAAGCCAGGATAATAATAATAATAATAATAATAATAATAATAATAATAATAATAATATAAAAAAAATAATCATAATATTAATAATGAGGACTTTATATAGCGCTTAATCTTCAGAAGCTTTAAGTGCTTTACAACGTCTATAATGATATGACTACAAAAACAAACAACAAAACTATGAAATTAGAACACATAAAAAAAATCCTTAAAATATTAAATGGTAGGAAACATTATTAGGTCTTTAAGTTTGCTCTTGCAGTCAAAAAAGGTGAATTTTATAATATCAGGGACATTATCAGTCCAATTTGAGTGCTTTTCACAAAAATTATTTCAAGCTTTTTCTATTTTATTTAATAGTGTATTGGCATCATTTAAAAAATCTGGCAAACATTCATCCCAGGATGTTGTCAAAATGTAAAATTCTGTTGAGAGGGTTTTGAGAAGCTTTTTATGTTATTGTTGTAGTAGCGTTTAACGCCATTTTTCAGCATAAGATAGGCAATAAGTGGCGCCCAATATTAATGGTGGAGGAAGAACCCTAGGAAAACCCTGGAAAGAACCACCTACCCAGGTGAAGCTACTGGCAAGCTTTCTCACATATCCATCTTGGCCGAATCTGAGACTCGAACCCACGCAGACAGAGGTGAGATGGCAGTTATCAATAATGGAAAGTGCTTTAGACCACTCAGGGCCCCTTGAAGCCTTTTAAATGCATATCTATTTTCATAATAACAGCCATATCTGATGCTGGAATGTCATAAATTTAATAAAACCATCAAGAAATGTCTTCATGTTTGGTAAAAGTCTGAAAGTCTGTTAGCAGTTTCTTTATTTAACGAAGAATTGGCATTGGCATCTTCTGATCAAATTTTAAAGATATCCTCACAAGGATGCTTTCTGTCAATTTGGGAAACATCTGTCATGTGTCTCTTTAGATAAAGTTAAGATTTCTGTTATCAGATAAAACCGTTATACTGACGAGGTGAAGTGATGCATGCAGACAAGACCGTTATACTGACCAAATGAAATGATGCATGCAGACAAGGCCGTTGTACTGATGAAATGAAGTGATCCATGCAGACAAGACTGTCATACTGACCACATGAAAAGATGCAAGTTATACTGACCACATGAAGTGTTGATGGCATCTCTCAGCTCTGCATACTTCCACTTTGTCAGATCGTATTTTTGGGCTGCAGCTGCTGCTCTTTGCTCCAAGTATGCTGAACCTCTGCAAGATAATGAAAATATCGCATGAGATAAGACCTGAATTGGATTGAGTGTGCGTTAAGTGATTCCAAAAATACTCAATTTTACGGCAATCTGATAATGAATATTATCACGTTTACTCCATGCATAATATACATTCAAATGGCAACAATGCATTGACATCAAGTAATACACAAACAGATAGGGGTAATTGCAGTCATGAATCGGACACGTTATATACAAGACTGAATGATAAATGATTCTCATCTACTGTCCCCTTTTGTAGCAACATGCTCTATATAAGTCAATATGTTAACTGATTAATATGTTAATTCAGTCTGATCTAGGGGCCTCAAGTGGCCGAGTGGTCTAATGAGCTCAACATTCCAGATCACTGCCATCTCACCTCTGTCTGCATGTGTTCAAGTCTCAGGCTTGGCTAATGTGGGTATGTGAGAAAGCCTGTCAGTAACTTTTCGTAGGCTGGTGGTTCTTTCCAGGGTTCTTCCTCCACCACTAATACTGGCCGCCAGGTATAGCCTCTTGTGTGTTCAAAAATGGCGTTAAACCCTACAACAACAACAACTGATCTACTGTCCCTCAATGTAGCTGCATGTTATATACAAGTCAATGTTATAAAAGTCAATCTGTTATATAAAAGTCAATGTGTCAACTGATTCTGATCTACTGTGATGGTCCCATAGTGTAGCAGCATGTTAGGAATCACGGTATATTCTGATCTACTGTCCCATAGTGTTGCAGCATGTTGGGAGTCTCAACATATTCTGATCTACTGTCCCATTGTGTAGCAGCATGTTAGGAGTCATGGCATATTCTAATCTACTGTCCCATTGTGTAGCAGCATGTTAGGAGTCATGACATATTCTGATCTACTGTCCCATTGTGTAGCAGCATGTTAGGAGTCATGACATATTCTGATCTACTGTCCCATTGTGTAGCAGCATGTTAGGAGTCATGACATATTCTGATCTACTGTCCCATTGTGTAGCAGCATGTTAGGAGTCATGGCATATTCTGATCTACTGCCCCATTGTGTAGAGCATGTTAGGAGTCGCGGCATATTCTGATCTGTCCCATTGTGTAGCAGCATGTTAGGAGTTGTGGCATATTCTGATCTACTGTCCCATAGTGTAGCACCATGTTAAGAGTCGCAGCATATTCTGATCTACTGTCCCATTTTGTAGCAGCATGTTAGGAGTCATGACATATTCTGATCTACTGTCCTATTGTGTAGCAGCATGTTAGGAGTCATGACATATTCTGATCTACTGTCCCATTGTGTAGCAGCATGTTAGGAGTCACGACATTCTGATCTACTGCCCCATTGTGTAGCAGCATGTTAGGAGTCGCGGCATATTCTGATCTACTGTCCCATAGTGTAGCAGCATGTTAGGAGTCATGGCATATTCTGATCTACTGTCCCATTGTGTAGAAGCATGTTAGGAGTCACATCATATTCTGATCTGTCCCATAGTGTAGCAGCATGTTAGGAGTTGTGGCATATTCTGATCTACTGTCCCATTGTGTAGCAGCATGTTAAGAGTCGTAGCATATTCTGATCTACTGTCCCATTTTGTAGCAGCATGTTAGGAGTCATGACATATTCTGATCTACTGTCCCATTGTGTAGCAGCATGTTAGGAGTCGCGACATATTCTGATCTACTGTCCCATTGTGTAGCAGCATGTTAGGAGTCATGGCATATTCTGATCTACTGTCCCATTGTGTAGCAGCATGTTAGGAGTCGCGACATATTCTGATCTACTGTCCCATTGTGTAGCAGCATGTTAGGAGTCATGGCATATTCTGATCTACTGTCCCATTGTGTAGCAGCATGTTAGGAGTCGCGACATATTCTGATCTACTGTCCAATTGTGTAGCAGCATGTTAGGAGTTGCTGCATATTCTGTGATTTACTGTCCCATTGTGTAGCAGCATGTTAGGAGTCACAGCATATTCTGATCTGTCCCATAGTGTAGCAGCATGTTAGGAGTTGTGGCATATTCTGATTTACTGTCCCATAGTGTAGCACCATGTTAAGAGTCGCAGCATATTCTGATCTACTGTCCCATTTTGTAGCAGCATGTTAGGAGTCATGACATATTCTGATCTACTGTCCCATTGTGTAGCAGCATGTTAGGAGTCATGACATATTCTGATCTACTGTCCCATTGTGTAGCAGCATGTTAGGAGTCATGACATTCTGATCTACTGCCCCATTGTGTAGCAGAATGTTAGGAGTTGCGGCATATTCTGATCTACTGTCCGATAGTGTAGCAGAATGTTAGGAGTCACGGCATATTCTGATCTACTGTCCCATTGTGTAGCAGCATGTTAGGAGTCGCTGCATATTCTGTGATTTACTGTCCCATTGTGTAGCAGCATGTTAGGAGTTGCAGCATATTCTGATCTACTGTCCCATAGTGTAGCAGCATGTTAGGAGTCATGACATATTCTGATCTACTGTCCCATAGTGTAGCAGCATGTTAGGATATACGCTATATATTTAGGCAAAATCAGATGTTCATATTGACAAGCTTATAATAAACACCATGCACTTGAAAAACCTACTCAAGTACGAAATCACTATTTTATTTACAATGGTTGCTAATTGTTTTCTTCATTTGCATAATCTGTTCATTAAATACTAGAATATGATGCACAATAATCATCTTTCTTAAGTCCATGTTGAATAAAAAATACTTTTCCCATGAATACTTACCTGGTTATATTTACTTTGGGTTCTTAAATTCCACTTACCTCCCAATCCAACAATCCAGTAAGAAAACATTTTCTTCATGTATACAGAAAATAGACGATGAAAATGCTATATCTATTGGAAAACTCTTGTGATACCATAATAATTACTGGCCCTGTCTAGGCTAGATGACTATCTGTATATAAGATGTTTATCAATTTAAGCAAGGCAATGAGTAATTCATGTCTCGGGTAGATGGTTGCAAGTATATGATATTAATCAGTTTAAGCTTGAGTAATTTCATGTCTCGGCTAGATGACTACCGGTATATATGATGTTTATCAATATAAGATTCAGGTCTTGAATATATGGTTACAATTATA
This sequence comes from Unio delphinus, assembly GCA_029339505.1. Taxonomy (NCBI): domain Eukaryota; kingdom Metazoa; phylum Mollusca; class Bivalvia; order Unionida; family Unionidae; genus Unio; species Unio delphinus. The sequence goes on from JAQISU010000042.1 coordinate 7,720,259, forward strand.
TAAGATTTTAATCAATTTAAGCTTGGCAATGAGTAATTCATGTCTCTGCTAGATGACTACCTGTATATAAGATGTTTATCAATTTAAGCTTGAGTAATTCATGTCTCAGATACGTGTATATGGTTACCTGTATATAAGATGTTAATCAATTTAAGCTTGAATAATTCATGTCTCAGTTTTATGTTTACAAGTATATATTAAGATGTTAATCAATTTAAGCTTGAGTAATTCATGTCTCAGATATATGGTTACCTGTATACAAGATGTTAATCAATTTAAGCTTGAGTAGTTCATGTCTTGGTTATATGGTTACAAGTATACAAGATGTTAATCAATTTAAGCTTGGCAACGAGTAATTCATGTCTTGGATATATGGTTACAAGTATATACGATGTTAATCAATTTCAGCTTGAGTACTTGATTAATGAGGATGACTGAATTTGCATTGAAGATACACAAGACTTTTTTTTACTACGTGATCAGGTAAGTACATGTATGCATAGATAACATATTTTATGCTAAAACGTTCCTTTTTTCAGTCCAATACATTACCCAATAACATTACTTTCTGATAAAGGTGAGGAGGAAATAATGGCTAGCATGATGAATATGACAATTCTCAAAAAAAAGAGCATATTGTGTCCAATCATCACAATATTTGGCTGTATGAATTTTTTTAACATGTATAGCTTTCATTGTGACATCACATCATGTGACAAATGATTTGGTTTGTACTGAATCACATCACATCTTTAGATTGATGTAGTCCAAAAATGTCCACATACTGTGACAGTGAATTTTGCCTCATGTTTATCGAGGCATGTAAATTACAAACTTCCAAAGGAATACGACTGTATGAAGATAAAAATCAAGTGAATAATTACCATTTAAAGATAAAAATCAAGTGAATAACCATTAAAATATATGTGTACTCAACATGCATTTCAATCAACATTATGATGAAGAGTTCATGATTCCACCTGCTGCTGATAAATATATAATCTCTTGAAAAACAGAAGAATGGAAAAATGAAAACATACAGTCCACAAATTCACAAATTTTAGAGTATGCACTGAGATGGCAAGATTTCCCTGATAATCCAAGCTCCAAAGTTTCAACAGATAACTGATCTATTATTTTTTTCCCCACTTGAATAGGTCAATTCTAATTATGCAGCACTGATTCATTTGTTTTGTATGACTTTAAAATTAGTGGAAAAGAGAAACATGGGATCATTCTGGTTCATGTAAAGGATGACAATTGTCTGGGGTTTACACGACCAAAGAGACAAGGGTTTGGGGCTTTGTGTTCAATTTTGTCATAGTAGCTCTATGAGAGGTCAAAGAGTACATAACCAAACTGATGACTGACTGGATTAACACCAATTCAGTTTGAATCACCTGATTCTGGTTGAGTCTGCCAGGACATTTAGACTGCCTGAGAGTTCTAGTCTGCCAGGACATTCAGACTGTATGAGAGTTCTAGTCTGCCAGGACATTCAGACTATATGAGAGTTCTAGTCTGCCAGGACATTTAGACTGCTTGAGAGTTCTTGTCTGCCAGGACATTTAAACTGCCTGAGGGGTGGATAAACTTGAATGTGGATTGCCTGTGATGACACCACCTAGGAAAATCCCTGACCTTACCTTCTGATGTAACTGACAGCTAATAAATATGTCAAGACAATCCCAGACCTTGCCTTCTGATGTAACTGACAGCTAATAAATATGTCAAGACAATCCCAGACCTTGCCTTCTGATGTAACTGACAGCTAATAAATATGTCAAGACAATCCCAGACCTTGCCTTCTGATGTAACTGACAGCTAATAAATGTCAAGACAATCCCAAACCTTGCCTTCTGATGAAACTGACAGCTAATAAATATGTCAAGACAATCCCAGACCTTGCCTTCTGATGTAACTGACAGCTAATAAATATGTCAAGACAATCCCAGACCTTGCCTTCTGATGTAACTGACAGCTAATAAATATGTCAAGACAATCCCAAACCTTGCCTTCTGATGAAACTGACAGCTAATAAATATGTCAAGACAATCCCAGACCTTGCCTTCTGATGTAACTGACAGCTAATAAATATGTCAGACAATCCCAGACATTGCCATCTAATGTAACTGACAGCTAATATCAGACTTAATGAGACCTGAAATCCCCTTTCCAGACAGAGTCTCTTCTCATGAGTGAAAGGTATGTACTATGGCCTCAAAGTATAATAAGCTCTGCTCACATCTAAAAAGCTCAGGAGGCTTTAGTACAATGGACCATAAAACATGAATTAAAATGTCAAAGACACCTCTCCTATGACAAAGTATGAGTAATAAAGAATAAAATATTCATTGATGATTAAGCTCGAATAATTCCAATTTTTATGAATTAAACGAATTTCCTGTAATATGATTGGATGTAAACGGTCACATGATGTTGATCAGGAATTGTTTACACTTCGATAAATTCTGGGACTACTTTCGGTTTTTGAAATATAAATAAACATTGCAGACACGTTATTGTGATGTAACAGATGGGACTGACTAAAACTGAACAAGAATGTTGTCAGTAAACAAAATGTGTTAAAAACCACGGTAACCATTGCCTATGATGTAAAAGATGAAGTTTATGAATAAACGTAACTGTGGCTGTAGTCAATTTTTTCGTGTGATTCTGTACAGGTTATGTATTACGGGGTGGTGTGAAACGCCGAATGAAAGGTAACTACGCACTACTTAAATTCGAATGCATTATTGATGGAATAAGTTAATTTGACGATAGAAATCATGAAATTGGAATTATAAGGATTAAATGATCATGGTTGGGTATTTATTGATGTGTAAATTTTACCTAATCACTCACAAAGTTAACATAAAGTCCTTCGGACTTTATTTACTTTGTGAGTGATTAGGTAAAATTTACACATCAATAAATACCCAACCATGATCATTTAATCCTATAGTAACAAAATAACCGAAATACAAATAAACTGATTTTCAAGGTGTCAAAAAAGATGATGCTTCCTAGCAGTAAGTGATGTACATGGGAGACCACTCTTGTCAGGTATCAAACTTGATGGGTAGATGACCTTTAGCCCTATTATTGCTATAAACATCCTTGAGAGGGTTGGATTTTTGAGACTTAAGTGTACTCTGAGACTGACATATATAACATGTGGGAGAAGGATTCACAATTTGGAGGCAATTCATGTGGAGCCTGTTTCTAATATCTTCAACCGAGTTTCTGCCAGGATCTTATCAAATCAGTAGAACAACCCCCTTGTCATTGAAAAATAAGAGGGGAGTAGGGGAAAAAAGATGAGAAGGAAATGGCTACAATCCAGTATTTACCTTTCACTCTTTCTTTGAGTGCTATCATTTTCATGTTCAAAATCACTGGCATTTTACAGTAATTCTTTCCCAGCTCAAATAATCTGATATATTGCAAGATTTTAAATATCACTATCATCATCGTTATTATCATCTGCCAAACAAAATCATAATCAGAAGAAGAACCATGATGGGAGTCAGCTATTTTGTGTATTCTTTGTACCCCATATTTTAAACATTTGTAAAACTTCCTTGATCAATGCAATGTTCAAAAAATATGACAGAATGCTTATTCCAGGGCCCAATGTATCAATCAAATTTACTTTAACAACCATTAATGTCAAGCCAAAGTAACTTCATGTGTAAACAGTTGCTTATGTGATAAAAGGACATGTCATGATGAGTTACAAGACCTCCACTGGCACCATATCTTATGTTTGACAATTAGCACTTTATGAATTAAGTGCTAAATACAAATTGTGTACTGTATAGAGTACATTTTTATGTGCACGACTTTAATTTGTGGGATTTTTCAGGCATCACTGTTTTTTAAAGTGCATAAATTAGTACAAATTGTGGGTGTTCTCATACCCTGTCAGCATCTCCTCAATGTGGCCTACAAATAATTGTGAAGATGCAAATGGCAATGAAAGTAAGGTCATAGAGTGAAACAGCTTGACAAAAAATACTAGAGAACAATTCAAGATTACACAAAGATGACATCTGCCTCAATTTGGTGAGCTGTCCAAATAATAGTTTGGTATCTAGCATGTTGACTCCCACACATTCACTACTTACTTTCTCCACAACCTAAAAATGACAAGTGATGCCTAGTCCAACAAGGAAGGAACTACTGTATTTCTAACTAGCTTTGAAGTCGCTTGGAGTACTTGGCAATCCAAAAGCAGTGGAGACATGGTGACCGATGCTATAACCTTATCTAGGTTTTTGGATTTCCAAATGATAAGATCTAAATGTATCTTGTACCAGTGGAAAATGAATGATGACAGCTTTTTGAGAAAAAAGGCTTCAACTTATCAGTGTCCTTTATTTTTTCTGTCAAATGGTTGACAATGTCATCTACATATGCATGATTGACACAGTGACAGTGGATGAGGACATTCAGCTGGAGAAAAGATTTTAAAAATTACATCAAGCACTACCTTAAAATTAGTCTTGTCTTTTCTGTGGTTATCAATCGTCAGGTTATAATGGTCTGCAAAGGCTTCAAGATCCTTGGAATGGAATTGAAAAAACTGTCAAAGATGTTAAGTAAATACTGATGGAAATGCAATGTATTGTGGGCCTATATGATGCATGACCAAACAACATTTTTACAGTTAGCAAAAGGGCTGGCATTGCTGACAGTAGGAACGTTAAGCAACCAATGTGGTGCCAAGTCGTCTGTAGAAAGGAGGGAAGACAGGTGAGGTCACCAATATCTGCAACATGGTTCTTGAATAATTTTCTCCTCTAAGATTTTGACAGGAATGAAAAGACAAATGGTAGCCTGTTCTTTTCTTCCATCTGACTGGAAGTAACTGCAGCAGATAGCAAACGTTTGGCAGTTTTGGCGTGGTGGGAAAGAGATTTCCCCCTTCCCCAAACTAACATGTATACTCCCAATCTGCTTGGAAAAAAGCATTGCAAATCTTATGCATGTCTTGTAAATCCTTGAATTGCTTACAATTCATGCACTAATTTGAACTGAACTGCTTGCATTTCACCTGTCTGAACTGAACTGATTTGTACTGAAACTATTTGTACTTACAACAGCAATGACAGTAACAAGGTTTAAAATGTGACAAAAGATGCTGATATAGCAATTTACAGTAAGAAATTAAATGAAAACAGAAAACATAGTACAAGCAGATACTGTCATATTGCAACCTGATGACTACAAAAAGAAAACCTGATGTATTTTATGACTACAAAAAGAAAACAATTTTTTTTAATGACCCAGCTCAGGATGGTATAAAAATATGAACATTTAAAGATTAAAATTCAAAATTTAACTAAATTTTTGAAGTAGGGGTAGAACAATATTGGCTTTTAAGCAAACAGCTTAAATTTTCTGTCAATCCAAGAGACAAAGTAAAAGTACATGAAGTAAAAGCTTAAACAGATAAACATCTGGTACACATCTAGTAAAGACAAGGGGAAACTATAATGGTACCTTAAAAGAGTTATTTTAAATTTATACTATTTTCTTTGTCTTTAGTGTATGTTAATGGGAAAGACTATATATTGTTTTTGTCTTTCTGAAAGGGCCGAGTTAGAAAGCAGTATATTTGACAGAGAACCCACTTTTGCAGAATTCTGGTAAATTTTTATTGAAGACATCAATTTTATTTGGATAAACACATTCCCTACTTCAAAGAAATATATGAGACAGCCAGGTCCTGCCCTTTCTCTCTCCTCCCACCCAACAACTGCAAAAATCAAACATAAGCATCACTCAGTGTGAAACACACCTGATCTTATCAAAGCTAAATATTATATTTTATGAATCATAGTTACAACAGTCAAATTAATTGATAACTTAAGAATGTAAAAATCCTTCATAAAAGCTGTTTGTACACAATACTTTTTTTCTAGAATGTAAATAGACAAAATAAAGAAAACTTCGTAGAATTTAATAACCACATTACTGAAAGCCGCTAATAGTAAACAGTACCAATGTCAGTTTTGAATAACATGCCATGCTAATTTTTGCAATATAGAAGTCAGCAGTGTTAAAGTTAGTGTTGAATAACATGCCATGCTAATTTCTGTGATACAGAAGTCAGCAGCATTAAAGTTAGTGTTGAATAACATGCCATGCTAATTTTTGCAATATAGAAGTCAGCAGCATTAAAGTTAGTGTTGAATAACATGCCATGCTAATTTCTGTGATACAGGAACATAGGGATCACCATGATGCAACTGGATTGATTGCTGCTGATGCAGGTGAGAAAGGATTGCTGATGCAGGTAAGAAAGGATTGCTGATGCAGGTGAGAAAGAAAGCTGTAAGGAGTATGTAGGTTGGGAAAGTGTATTTTGGAGTACAGACAAGATGGGTATTTTGGGAGATAAAGTTAAATATAATACTGGCTGGAGTCAAATGAGTACAGTACAGTATTTAGACAATGCAGAAATATCTGGTGTAATTCAAGATATATGAAAGACTTTCAAATAAAATTTTGTAATAGTTTTAAATAAAATGTTCAGGAGTCACAGTGGCTCAAACACAGACATTGTGGACATATGACCAAAAAGGGTGTGGGCCCTAACCTGGCGCAGACCGGGTAAATGCAGGTCAGCCACCATTGTGTTTCTGTTCTTGGCACTGTCAGCAAATCTGATGGATTACCTATCAACACTTCAGTAAATCTGATGGATTACCTATCAACACATCAGTAAATCTGATGGATTACCTATCAACATGTCCATAAATCTGATGTATTCCCTATCAACATGTCAGGAAAACCTAAAAGCCCAAAATAGTAATCATTATTTTAAAACAATTCTGATTCTTTGTAAAAATAGCTTTCAATGGAAAACATCTTGAAGTGAAAGTTGTGACATCAGAATGGCATCAAAAGTTTAGAACAGTATATTTATATTGCTGTAACTTCTGATGTTCAACCATATTGAAAAGTCTGTTACATTTGAGATTGTTAGAATTTAACCCAAATCATATGAATGTCACATTACATGTCAACACCATGTTTAATAGCACTTGACATAGTTAACTGAAAATTTTGTGCTGAAACCATTTTCCGTTTTCAAAATGATAATGACCTTTGACCATTAAACCAATAAGCTTATTTCTTGAGAAAAAAAAACTTTAACCAAAAATATGATCCTGATGGGAAGCATGGACAAATTGACAGAAATTAAGGCCTTCTTTTAGTAACCTGTTTGAGATTCTTGCCCAGATTTAGAGAACACATTCTCAGATTTTCCTGAATGTCAAGAACACATTCTCAGATGATCCTCAACATAAAGAACACATTCACTTGTGTTCATCTCAGATGAATGATCCTCAAAATCAAGGACACAAAAAACTTGTGTTGATCTCAGATGATCCTCAACATCAAGAACACATTAACTTGTGCTGATCTCAGATGATCCTCAATGTCAAGCACACAAAACATGTGCTGATCTCTGATGATCCTCAACATCAAGAACACATTAACTTGTGTTGATCTCATATGACCCTCAACATCAAGAACACTTTAACTTGTGTTGATCTCAGATGATCCTCAAAGTCAAGAACACTAACTTGCATTGATCTCAGGTGACCCTCAGCATCAAGAACACATTAGCTTGTGTTGATCTCAGATGATCCTCAAGGTCAAGAACACATTAGCTTGTGTTGATCTCAGAACAAAAAATATGGCACATATGCTCAGCTTATTTATTTGTTAATATTGTTAATTATTAGGACTTGTCTTAATCTTGTACATCATTAGGACTAGTCTTAATCTTGTACATCATTAGGACTAGTCTTAATCTTGTACATCATTAGGACTAGTCTTAATCTTGTACATCATTAGGACTAGTCTTAATCTTGTACATCATTAGGACTAGTCTTAATCTTGTACATCATTAGGACCTGTCTTCATCTTGTACATCATTAGGACTAGTCTTAATCTTGTACATCATAAGGACCTGTCTTCATCTTGTACATCATTAGGACTAGTCTTAATCTTGTACATCATTAGGACTTGTCTTAATCTTGTACATCATTAGGACTTGTCTTAATCTTGTACATCATCATTTGACTTGTCTTTCAATTTTGAACATCATGTGTTTGTTTGTTTGATTAGGATTTTTAATGTTGCTTTGAAAAAATCAGTCATATCGCTACGATGTCTGCAGTGAGGCAGTTTATAGTGATTTCTAGCACTGTGACATCATGCCGCAGACATGTAGCATGATGTCACACCCCAGTCACATTATCCTGACACCAGTCTGACCAGTCATAACACTAATCTCTTAATGCTGAGCACCAAGCGAGGCAGCTGTTAGTACTATTTTTGTAAGTCTTTGGTATGACTTGGTTGCGGATTGAACCCACAACCTCCTACTTCCACGACTGATGCTCTAACTACTAAGCCACTGGAGCGGTGTACATCATTATATAACTTGTCTTTCAAACTTGTACATCATAATATAACTTGTCTTTCAATCTTGCACATCATTAATACTTGTCTCTTAAACTTGAATGTCATCATTTGATTTGTCTTTCAATCCTATACATCATCATATAACATGTCTTTAAATCCCATAATCACTGACATATCTTTTAATCTTGCATATATCAGTGACATGTCTTTTAATCTTGCATATATCAGTGACATGTCTTTCAATCATCATACGAGTCTTTAAATCTTGTGCATAACAGTGACATAACTTTCAATACTGTGCCTATCATATACCCAGGGCTGATTAACTTCACTTTTCTACATTCAAATAATCCTGGGTACATTGGCTATTTAAATATTCATAAGTAGAAAATCTATTAGACAGCCATGTATTTCTTAGCAAACTGACATTCTTTTTCCAAGCATTATACCAATGTAACTGACCATCCACACATAAATATGGCAATGTTATCTGACCAAAGAACAAACTTTATTGGCTAATCATTTCTTTCATCTTGTTTTACAGCACATGCAAGTGACACAGAGTATTTAAATAAATAAAATTAAATGACTACAATTGCTTTTTTAATTTTTTAAGAGTCGAAAGGTATACTTTTATAACCATGGATGATGAATGTAGAAAATGCAATTTTTTTTTCTTCAGCCATGGGTTTCTAAGGCTATATCTGACAGAGCTAAAGGAAAAATGTCATAGATGTGTAGTCTTGTGGTTCTTTACTCAGTGAAAGCATTGATATATGGGTTGGAAGCTGATGTAGCTTGGGACAGGAGGATGGGATTATGCTTCAATAAGCATGGAAAAGGGTCTGCCAAACTTTTCACCTGTTTTTGTCTTGATTGTTAATTTTCCAGGGGTCATTTGGACCAGCAGATTTTGTTTGTGAAGAAGCTCCATTGGTGAGATCAGCAAGTCGCGGTGCTTTTTTGACTGGTCTGTACATCCAAAATGCACAGAGAAAAAGCATGGCAACAATAAAATAAAAGCTCGATAACATTGTAAGCTTTCATCACCTCAGACATTAAGTGTGAAAAACTCCGTTATCATGATCGAAAGAATTTTTATCAACAATAATACTTTTAAGAAGTCACTACATATGTACATGAAGTTTCCATGCACAATAAAAATAAAGACTCATAATTTACCATATTTTTAATCACTTTTATACATAGAAGATTGTTTTAGCTGCCGTAGAAGTTAAAACTTACTTGATTTGGACTGAAAGGATAAAAAAATGTCAACATAACGTTGGAAATTATTTCTAGTTGTTTGAAAATGGTATTGCATTTTATTTCAGCTGATTTTCAAGGTGTAAGTTTAGGGGATAAAAGTACTTGATGATATTGCAAAGATAGTACCTTTACATGAGGAAAAACCCCAACCAAATGATGAAAATTTCGTCCTCAATTATGGGGAACCAGATGTTTATGACCAAACCCTGAATAAGAACTGCACATTTTTGCCATGAGTTCTGGAGCCTTTTCTTTAGACTGAGGGAGGAGCCCAACTTACCAAGACATCACATGGGGGGAGGCTAAATGGAATCTTGACAATATCAGTAATACCATATCTGTTATTATTGCATAGCTGAAATCGGTCAGTTTGTTGGAAGGCTGATCACATAACAAACACATGGAATAATCACCCTCATTGCAGAACAGCAGACTGCTATGGGATGTAATCTGCATGGGCCACATGACCAACTGATCCAGTGAGAAAATAACCTCACTTTAGTGTGTTAATGAGAAAATGGTAAACAGAAAAAATAGACTGCTAAAATGTGACTTCCATCACATCCACCAAAGATAAACAAGTTAGACAGGCTGTCAAGGCAGAAATGGCCAAAACATTATGGGCTTTAAATTTCTTGAAATAAAGATCCTCAACAGTAAGATATAGGTAAGTATTTGAAACATTTAATGGGTAGGAAAGGGTGCCTCCTACCTTACCTTATCTTTAAGAATTTGCCCAGTAAAGACATCTCTACCCAGCATACGTACAGATGAGACTGGGGATCTCAACTGGGAGTACTGCAACCAAAATAAGCTGGTTTTTCTTGTGCTAAAATACCTGGTTTGCAAAGGATAGAAACAATTATAATTTCTGCTGAACCTGTTATAGCTCTGTTCTACAGACAGGCATGAAGATCTCTCCTTTGTCTTGTAGATTTAAGGCAAGCATGAAAACTGTTTTAGGGGTAAGATTTTCAAAAAAGGAACCTTCACCCAAGGGTTGATAAGGGGATATTTTGAGACCACAACACACAAGAGATATTCCATTTAAAAATTACAGAGCAAGACACTGGTCTTTGCAATTTGAAATACCTGATCAGGTCTGCTAAATAAAAATCCATCCTCAAGCCAGGACCTTTTGAAAATTTGAGTTAGTTGGAAAGGGCTGCTTGATGTAGAAACCGAAAGTGGTGATTCTGATGATAGTTGTATTGGTGAGTCAACATTTATGGCAGGCAGTCCCTCTCAGGTAAGGCCCTGGGATGGTCTACTAGAAGATCAAGAAGACACTTGAACAACGATTGCTGGGGCCAGAAAGCATCAATCAGAATGAGATCATTATCTGCCTTTGTTTATTACTTGTGGGATCAATCTAAAGGGTGGGAAGCCATAGATCCGATAAGACTTGGATCCGAGCCCTCCACTTGTCAAATGCATCACCAGCAATTACACCCTGGGAATGAAAAGGTGCTCAGCCAATAAAAAAAAACTATGGGTCAGTAGAGAGCTGCTCCCCCTTGCAGAGGGTGTGTGCAACATGCTCTCTGCCTTTTTTTGACACAAGCAGGTGTTGCTCCTCCCCAAAGGTAGAATGCAACTAGCTCCTTATTCTAGTGTTAAAAGAGAGTGCTGCTACTTCCTTTCTGACCTCATGAAAAGGGATCATGCTGATCCTCCCTCTAGTCCTAGAAGTCTCCAAAGAAACTTGGGTTATATTTCTCAGAGACAAAAGAAACTCAAGAGAACTATAACCTGAAAAACTGATGAAGGTAAGGATGCTGTCTTCCTCACTTGATAAATTCATAGACTCCACACAAGACCTCATCAGTCCGAAGGCTACAAAATGGAGAGTGTCTGTCCTCTAACAGCATGTATAGGTATTTTAACCCCAGAAAATGTATAGCTATGCAATATAAACAGGTATAGTATCACTTATATTTTATGAAGTCAGAATAAATGCAATATAAAATTTCACACTTAAATTAATTTATCAATCAACATAAGACACAAGCAAATATTTAAAGGCACTGTACATCCCCAAAAAGATTTTCTTAAAAGAAGATACATGTTTTAGAAAGACAGGAGTGTAGAATTTTTCTTAAAACAATTTAATACTTCACAAAAATCTAGTCAGATTTCTTCTTTGAAAATAAAATTTGGAACTTTGGTAATAGAATGACACATAATACTATTTAATTCACCAGAAAGGTTGGCATCTAGCAATGGAATATCATAACAGTTTTGAACTAACAAAAATGGTGGGTATTTTGCGATGGAATATAACAACAATTTTGAACTGACAAAAATGGTGGGTATTTTGTGATGGAATATAACAAAAATTTTGAACTGACAAAAATGGTTGGCATTTTGCAATGGAATATCATGACAATTTTAAACTGAAATAATATGTTGCCATTTGGTCATGGAATATTACAACAATTTTAAATTGACACTCGATTTCTGTATCTGCCCAATATACTAAAATTTGGGCAAAAATGATCCACAATATGGTATGCCCAAAAAGACATTTAAAAAAACATACCAAAATCATGTTCAAAGCTGAATATGTCATAGCTTCATTTACATGGAGAAAATCTACCTCAACATCTGATGCGATTCACAACTCATAACAGTTATTAGATCTACGATTAAATAAAGTGCAGACGATCCAATAATAAATAGAACATTTTCCCCAATGTACTTCTGCATAAAGAAAAACTGATTATCAAAACCTAGATTTCAACATGAATTTGTTTGGTTTCTGAAATAATGTATGAAGTAATATTGATATTCAGCTCACACAACAGATACCACTTTGGGAGTCTTACATGTGTCACAAGTAGTAATACTCATATTAGCATAATATTCAGACCATCATCACTTTTGTACGCAACCACTGTCAAGCAAGTCATAATCATCACATCTGTATGTAGCCCATGGTAAAGCAAGCTGCTAGTAACATTTGTATGTAACCTATGGACAAATGAGTTAGCATCATCACAATAGTACACAACCAATGGTTGAACCAGCCAGCATTATCAAATCAGTATGCAATCAATGGCTGAGCCAGTCAGCATTGTCACAATAGTATACAACCAATGGTTGAACCACCCAGCATTATCACATCAGTATGCAACCAATGGTTGAATCAGCCAGCATTATCACAATAGTATACAACCAATGGTTGAGCCAGCCAGCATTATCACATCAGTATGCAACCAATGGTTAAGCCAGCTAGAATTATCACATCAGTATGCAACCAATGGCTAAGCCAGCTAGAATTATCACATCAGTGAGCAGCCAATGGTTGAGCCAGCCAGCATTATCACACCAGTATGCAACCAATGGTTGAGCCAGCCAGAATTATCACATCAGTATGCAACCAATTGTTGAGCCAGCTAGAATTATCACATCAGTATGCAACCAATGGATGAGCCAGCCAGCATTATCACATCAGTATGCAACCAATTGTTGAGCCAGCCAGCATTATCACATCAGTATGCAACCAATGGTTGAGCCAGCTAGAATTATCACATCAGTGAGCAACCAATGGTTGAGCCAGCCAGAATTATCACATCAGTATGCAACCAATGGTTGAGCCAGCAAGAATTATCACATCAGTATGCAACCAATGGATGAGCCAGCCAGCATTATCACATCAGTATGCAACCAATTGTTGAGCCAGCTAGCATTATCACATCAGTATGCAACCAATGGTTGAGCCAGCTAGAATTATCACATCAGTGAGCAACCAATGGTTGAGCAAGCCAGCATTATCACATCAGTATGCAACCAATGGTTGAGCAAGCCAGCATTATCACATCAGTATGCAACCAATGGTTGAGCCAGCCAGAATTATCACATCAGTATGCAACCAATGGCTGAGCCAATATTATCACCTAAGTATGCAACCAATCCTACAACCTTCCAGCATTATCAAATCAGTTTGTATGCAACAAATTGTTGAGCCAACCAGCATTATCACATCAGTATGCAACCAATGGTTAAGCCAGCCAGCATTATCACATCAGTATGCAACCGATGGTTGAGCCAGCCAGAATTATCACATCAGTATGCAACCAATGGTTGAGCCAGCCAGCATTATCACTTCAGTATGCAACCAATGGTTAAGCCAGCTAGCATTATCACATCAGAATGCAAACAATGGCTACGCAAGCCAGCATTATCACATCAGTATGCAACCAATGGTTGAGCCAGTCAGAATCAACACACTAGTTGTTGTTGTTGTAGGGTTTAATGCCATTTTTCAGCACATGATAGGCTATACATGGTGGGCAGTATTATTGGTGGAGGAAGAACCCAGGAAAACACCCGGAAAGAAGAACCGATCCACGAGAAGCTACTTGCAAGCTTTCTCACATAACTAAATTAGCTGAATCTTAGACTCGAACCCACACAGACTGAGGTAAGATGGCAGTGATCTATAACGGAGAGCGCTTTAGACAACTTGGCCACTCGGGGGCCCCTTTAACACACTAGTACATAAATAATGGTGGAGCGAGTCATCATCATTGCATTCATATACAACCAAAGGCTTAGTGGAATGCTTATATGCTGTAGTAGTAATAGATAATCTCAGCAAAATTTTAAACAAGCCAAATTTTGATTATTTGCCATGCTAGAATCAAAACAGTGTCTTGAAAAGAAGTGTCAATTTCAAAAGATCTATTTTCATAATAGCAGGTTTTTATGTAATCCTCTCCTGCTGACATACTCGTGGAATAATTAAAATTGCAGCATTGAAAACTCAGATGTATTTGTTATTATAAACACCCCTTCTCAGACATTTTCTTCAATACAATTGTTTGGGCTCCACTTATCCAACACCACATTTCAAAAACATTGATACCTCTTGCTTGGTATTTATATATGTGTACAAATACTGACTTGATTATACAAACAAACCACCAATTATCAAAACAATTATACCTGGTGTCTCTCTCACACACGCACGCACGCACGCACGCACGCACACACACACACACACACACACACACACACACACACACACACACACCACTTCCTCGATAACTTGCACCCTGATAACTCACAAACTTGTTTATAATGTGGGGAACATGCATGGATATCATTTTTTAAACCAGAAAATACCCCCAAAATTGATCCATATTTGCTAAACTTGAAGAAAATTGTTATCAAAATTGGTAGCAGAATATTAAATATCAAATTTAAAAAGTTTTACATTTTTTTCCCCAAACAATATTCCTAGTACACCGCAATTAACAATAAGGAAATTTCAATCAACGAAAATGTCACTTATGCCGAGTGGAGGCAGTACTTTAATAAATAAATACAAATTAAATAAATTTTTATCAATTTAAATTTGTGTTCTAGTTCTTTTGGCTCTTTTTAAGAATAACCGCCACGTCCTCTTGTAATTAAACGTAAAATGCATCAATCTAGTGTAACAGCTATGTCTGCAAGTGTTTCTGAGAACTTAATTTAGTATTGTATCCGTTGCAATTTTACTGTTCTTAAAATGTGTGCAAACAAAATCTCCAGCAACACTAACTTATTTCAAAATCATGAGTTGACAGCTACGAGTAAATGAAAGTTCATTTCTAAAAGAAATTTAGTAAACTGAATTTCTATAAATTTTGATGTTTATTAGCTTTCTCGTGCTCAATAGTGAAATCACATTACACAATTTGCAAAATGTAAAGTTTCCTCCTTACCTAGATGGTTTCACAAATATACATAAGACTGCAAAATTGTCCTTCCATTTGTTTTCTTCTTCTTTTCCTGGAGAACATTCTGAATATTATGCTTTCCTATTCAACATGATTAGAAGTTGAATATTAAGAAGATGAGATATTGTCACAGACAATTCCAATATGGCAGATAAAGATAGGCATGTTAGCCTCGCTTTCAAACAAACCAATCTTATTGTAGAATCCTATATACATGCAATACATTTCTATCAAAATGGAACCAAGTACCCGTTCTCAACTGAAAACTCTAAGGAATTTTTATATTTTTTATAAATAAAAAAAAACATATTTTGGGAGAAAAAAACCACCCATATTCAGCTCCAAAATACAGGACGAATACAGAAAACACAGGAAAGGTAGCAGCTATGCCAATATAACAAGGCAGCTAAGCAAAATGAATACTTTGCAAAATAAAGAGTTTGATTTCACAGATACAGACCATTGTGGGCAAGTGAGTTTTAAAGAATTCTTGAACTGGCACTTAAAGATAAACTCAAGGATGATAAGTAATTTCATGATTACTTTCAATGAAATCACGACATCAATATTGTACTAATCGAACAATAAAAATATTGAATTTCGACATAGACGATTGTCTCAGGAAATAAATGTTGCGTGCTTTTGAGAAATGAAAGGAATCTTGTTTGGTGGTGTAACAACAGTTAGTCTTGTTCCCTGCTATGGGGACTCCTGATTTGGCAGGTTGCTATTAAACACCACTACGGGAACCAGACTCATCAAGAAAATAAAAAGCAGTGATGTAACACACAGATTTGCCGTGATGGTTGTTGAAACCAGTTGGAACAATCTTTCACATGTTAGACATTGTGAAAATAAATGTTATTTAAACTGAATAATGAAAACTTTATTAGAAATACCATGTTATTAAACATTATTATTAACGAGATTGCAAAATGTGGATTAAGTCATTAAACAGTCCAGATCACTAAAGCTGCTCCCCCCACGGTATTCTTAATGTGAGAGTGATTTTTTTCATTTTTTGGATGTCCCTCTGTAAATTGCATTTCTGCTTATAGTGTGAGTGTGGTCTATGTTTGTGGACCCCATTTTGCAAGAGTTATCGAGGGAGAGATGTATACAAATATTGACATGATTATCCATACAAACAACCAATTATCAGAACCATTTATGCATGGTGTTTACACACACACACACACACACACACACACACACACACACACACACACACACACACACACACACTGACTTGATTATCCAAACAATCCAACATTATCAAAACCATTTTTATTTCCTCACAGATGAGGTCAAATAAAGAGGTCCACTAAGTCACTGGTTGCATATGAATTCAATGATGATGACTCACTCCACCATTATTTATGTACTAGTGTGTTGATTCTGGTTAGCTCAAGACACATTATAATGTCCCCATATGAGGTCAAATAAATGGGTTTCAACAGTACACAACTACAGCAAGAAACATTATAGTGTCCCCAGAGGAGGTCAAATAAATGGGTTTCAACAGTATAAAAACTACAGAAAGAACCATTCTAATGCCTATTTACTTAATTATTACACAAAATAACATTCTCCTGAAAGTTGTATCCCTTTGCAATAGATATACAGTCATTATGACAAAAATGCTCAATAAAGCATTCATTCAAACGTTGCAAAAAACTAATAATGTGCAAAAAACATGCAAGAATTCAGTTCACATGGTCAGTATTCATGAATGAGACATGGTCAATATCCATGTAGAAGTCATAGTCAACATTCATGGATAAGACATGGTGAATATCCATGTTGAAGACTGGGTCAATACTTATGTACAAGACATGGTGAATATCCATGCACATGACATGGTGAATATCCATGCACATGACATGGTCAATATTCATGTACAAGACATGGTCAATAGCCATGGCTGAGACATGGTCAAATATTCATGTACAAGAGATGGTGAATATCCATGGCTGAGACATGGTCAAATATCCATGTACAAGACATGGTGAATATCCATGGCTGAGACATGGTCAAATATCCATGTACAAGACATAGTCAATATCCATGGCTGAGACATGGTCAAATATCCATGTACAAGACATGGTGAATATCCATGGCTGAGACATGGTCAAATATCCATGTACAAGACATGGTGAATATCCATGGCTGAGACATGGTCAACTATCCATGTACAAGACATGGTGAATATCCATGGCTGAGACATGGTCAAATATCCATGTACAAGACATAGTCAATATCCATGGCTGAGACAAGGTCAAATATCCATGTACAAGACATGGTCAATATGCATGCATAAAAGACGCTTAATATTCATGGATGAGTATTAGCTAAAACAATTAACTATCAAGTTTTAACGAGTTTGTCAAGAAAAACTTCCAATGTCAAATGCAAGTATTTCATAGTCTGTCTGAAAATAAATCCATCTGTTTCATTTCAGTTCTTTTTCTCATAATTTTTCCATTCTAATAACTTTCACTTAGAATGTCATGCATTTATGTATTTATTTAGTTCATTAAATCAGCACTGACATTGATCTTGATGTATTTATTTAGTTCATTAAAGTGGCACTCTGACATTGATCTTGATGTATTTATTTAGTTCACTAAATCAGCACTGACATTGATCTTGATGTATTTGTTTAGTTCATTAAATCAGCACTGACATTGATCTTGATGTATTTATTTAGTTCATTAAATCAGCACTCTGACATTGATCTTGATGTATTTATTTAGTTCACTAAATCAGCACTGACATTGATCTTGATGTATTTATTTAGTTCACTAAATCAGCACTGACATTGATCTTGATGTATTTATTTAGTTCATTAAATCAGCACTGACATTGATCTTGATGTATTTGTTTAGTATACTAAATCAGCACTGACATTGATCTTGATGTATTTGTTTAGTTCATTAAATCAGCAATGACATTGATCTTGATGTATTTATTTAGTTCACTAAATCAGCACTGACATTGATCTTGATGTATTTATTTAGTTCACTAAATCAGCACTGACATTGATCTTGATGTATTTATTTAGTTCACTAAATCAGCACTGACATTGATCTTGATGTATTTATTTAGTTCACTAAATCAGCACTGACATTGATCTTGATGTATTTATTTAGTTCACTAAATCAGCACTGACATTGATCTTGATGTATTTATTTAGTTCACTAAATCAGCACTGACATTGATCTTGATGTATTTGTTTAGTTCACTAAATCAGCACTGACATTGATCTTGATGTATTTATTTAGTTCACTAAATCAGCACTGACATTGATCTTGATGTATTTGTTTAGTTCACTAAATCAGCACTGACATTGATCTTGATGTATTTGTTTAGTTCATTAAATCAGCACTGACATTGATCTTGATGTATTTATTTAGTTCACTAAATCAGCACTGACATTGATCTTGATGTATTTATTTAGTTCACTAAATCAGCACTGACATTGATCTTGATGTATTTGTTTAGTTCATTAAATCAGCACTGACATTGATCTTGATGTATTTATTTAGTTCATTAAATAGGCACTCTGACATTGATGTATTTATAAATGAAACCAGCACTCTGATATTGTCCTTTATGCATTTATTTAGTTATTTAAATCAGAACTCTGACAGTGACCTTGACGTATTTAATTAAATTGGCACTCTGATGACATTAACCTTGACGTATTATTTAGTTAATTCAATCGTCACTCTGACACTGACCTCTATGTATTTATTCAGTTCATTAAATTGGCACACTGACATGACCCTTCTGCCTGGGCAGGATCATACAAACCACACAATATAAGTCTACAAAACCAAATCCCGATTCTGTAAAACAGATATTACTTACAGAAACCTCCATCAGTCTTGTAGAATACAAAACTTGGATAATATAAATAAACAGTATTAAAAAAACTTCTAAGAATAGTATAAACTGTCTACAAGATAAAAACTCAATCTGATTCAGTAGCCATGGAGATGACTGTTCCCATAGCATCAAGACTAACCTCGTAAGGGGTGGCACAGTGACGTCTTCTACTTGGTTCTGATCCTCAGATGCCAGACGAAGAGCCAGCTCCCTATCACGTCGCTCCTGCTCCAAAATCTGCTGTCTACAAAATGCACAACAGAATTTACTTATATAATTATGTGAAATTTATTATGTCCAAATGTACAAGTCTAGAGATCTTTGTGTCAAGTGAATTGTATGTGTCAAGTGAAGTGTATGTGACAAGTAAATTGTAGAGTCAAATGAATTGTATGTGACAATTGTATGCAACAAGTGAATTGTAAGCATCAAGTGAATTATGTGTGTGACAAGTGAATTGTAAGTGTCAAGTGAATTATGTGTGACACAAGAATTCTATGTGTCAAGTGATTGTATGTTTCCAGTGTAATATTATGTCAAGTGAGGTTCATAAGTCAAGTGAATTTTATGTCAATAAAAGTGTATGTGTCAAGTTAAGTTTATGTGTTAAGTGAATTGTATGCATGTCAAGTGAAGTTTATTGTCAAGTGAAGATTTTATGTTAAGTGAAGTTTATATGTCAATGTGTCAAGTGAACTGTATGTGTCAAGTGAATTGTATATCGAGTTAAAATTATGTGTCAAGTGAATTTTATGTCAAGTGAAATTATATGTTAAGTTAAGTTTATTTGTCAAGTGAACTGTATGTCAAGTTATTTGTAAATGTTGAGTGAAGTGTATGTGTCAAGTGAATTGTATGTGTGAAGTTTAGTTTATGTCAAGTGAAGTTTAGGTTTAGGTATCAAGTGAATTATATATGTCAGGTGAAGTTTATGTCAAGTGAATGGTATGTGTCAATGAAATTGTATGTGTAAAGTGAAGCTGATGTTCTGTGAATTGTGTGTGTCAAGTGTATATGTCAAGTGAAGTTTATGTGTCAAGTGAAGTTTATGTCAATTGAATTGTTTGTGTCAAGTAACATGTACGTGTCAAGTAAAGTGTATGTCAAGTGAAGTGTATATGTCAAATGAAGTTTGTGTTAAGTGAACTGTATGTGTTAAGTGAAGTTTATGTGTAAAGTTAATTGTACATGTCAGGTGAAGTTTGTGTCAAGTGCAGCTTATGTCAAGTGAATTGTATGTGTTAAGTACAGTTTATGTGTCAAATGAATTGTATGTGTCGAATGAATTATACGTCAAGTGAATTGTATGTGACAAGTGAACTGTATGTGTCAAATAAAGTTTATGGAACTAATGCTACTTAAATATTTTTGTTGTCAGGAAAGGAAAATGTTAAATGTTATTAATTTATCTCAAGCA
Source organism: Unio delphinus (assembly GCA_029339505.1). Lineage (NCBI taxonomy): Eukaryota > Metazoa > Mollusca > Bivalvia > Unionida > Unionidae > Unio > Unio delphinus. Next base: position 7,741,013 of record JAQISU010000042.1, read on the forward strand.
GCAATATAGAAAATGATAAATATTAATGAAATTTAACAAATTTCAGGTATCTACAAATGCCCCAAAAATATGGCTTTATATCATCAAAAAGATTTCCATGTCAACAATGTTAACTAACTTTGTGTCACTTTGTAAGATCATGGAATAAAACATTATTATAACAAGATCTCTAACCATGTGAGGTAATGGGAGCAAGACCTTTCTCACCTTTCAGACATTTCTGCTTTCTCCTTTTCTTTTTGTATACGAAGCAGCTCCTACAAAAGTGTAGAATGTAATGCTTTAAATTATTTTAACAGAACCACTAATCAAAATCAAAATGAACAAGTGTTTAAAATTCACATGTAATAATGTGACAGAAACACTAAGCAAAGTCAGTGTGTGTGTGATTTAGATTTTTAATGTAGCTTTAGAAAATATCAGCCATATTGTTATGATGTATGCAATGTGGCAATTTATAGTGATGTATAGTATTGGGACATCAAGCTGCAGACATGTAGCATGATATCCCACCTAGTCAAGTACATTATCTTGACACCAGGCCAACCAGTCCTAACACTAACCTCATAATGGTGAGTGCTAGCAAGGGGGCTGCTACTACCATTTTTATCATCTCTGGTATGGCTTGGCCGGGGCTCAAACCCATGATCTCCTTTATCTGAGGTGGATATTCTAACCACTTAGGCCACTGGAGCAGTCCCACTTAAGTATTCCAGTAAATGAATTACATATTGAAATGCAACTTTACATTTCCAGTATGCAGATTGCAGCCAACATTTCTGCATTTTTAGTATGCACATTACACAGACTTACATATTTGTATTATACAGATTACAGACAGATTACACTTGTATTTTTTCATTATGCAGATTACAGACAAACCTATATTTGTCATTTGATTCCAGTATGCAGATTACTGACAGACCTACATTTATATTTCCAGTATGAAGACTGCAGACAGACCTACATTATGTATTTCCAGTATGCACATTAGACAGACCTACACTTATGTATTTCCAGTATGCACATTAGACAGACCTACATTATGTATTTCCAGTATGCACATTAGACAGACCTACACTTATGTATTTCCAGTATGCACATTAGACAGACCTACACTTATGTATTTCCAGTATGCACATTAGACAGACCTACACTTATGTATTTCCAGTATGCACATTAGACAGACCTACACTTATGTATTTCCAGTATGCACATTAGACAGACCTACACTTATGTATTTCCAGTATGCACATTAGACAGACCTACACTTATGTATTTCCAGTATGCACATTAGACAGACCTACATTATGTATTTCCAGTATGCAGATTAGACAGACCTACACTTATGTATTTCCAGTATGCACATTAGACAGACCTACATTATGTATTTCCAGTATGCAGATTAGACAGACCTACACTTATGTATTTCCAGTATGCAGATTAGACCTACACTTATGTATTTCCAGTATGCAGATTAGACAGACCTACATTATGTATTTCCAGTATTCACATTAGATAGACCTACATTATGTATTTCCAGTATGCAGATTAGACAGACCTACACTTATGTATTTCCAGTATGCACATTAGATAGACCTACATTATGTATTTCCAGTATGCAGATGAGACAGACCTACACTTATGTATTTACAGTATGCTCATTAGACGGACCTATAATATGTATTTCCAGTATGCACATTAGATAGACCTACATTATGTATTTCCAGTATGCAGATTAGACAGACCTACACTTATGTATTTCCAGTATGCAGATTAGACAGACCTACACTTATGTATTTCCAGTATGCAGATTAGACAGACCTACACTTATGTATTTCCAGTATGCAGATTAGACAGACCTACACTTATGTATTTCCAGTATGCAGATTAGACAGACCTACACTTATGTATTTCCAGTATGCACATTAGACAGACCTACACTTATGTATTTCCAGTATGCACATTACAGACAGATTTACACATATGTATTTCCTGTATGCACATTACAGACAGATTTACACATATGTATTTCCTGTATGCACATTGCAGACAGGACAAAATCTGTCATCTTTTTCCAGAGTCCAGATTACAGGCAAACTTACACTTGTCATCTGTTTCCATTATGCAGATTACAGACAAACCTACACTTTTATATGTCCAGTATGCAAACTGCAGACAGGCCAACACTTTTTATTTTCCGGTATGCAGATTATAGACAGACCTACATTAGTGTATTTCCAATATGCAGATTACAGATTTTAAAAGAGTCAGAAACAAACCATTTCGACATCACTTCAAGAAACTTTAGTTACTACTGATACAACTTGTTTCAACTGTCACAAAGCAAGGCTCTTTGTTTACTGTTAGCAGCCATCAACTATTACAATAGCCGTTACTTTCCCAGTTAAAACCACAGCCATCAAATATTTAACTAGCCATAACATGTTCCAGTCAACTTTTAAGCCATCAACTATTTTATTAGCCTTAAAATGGCCCAGTCCACACTGCAGCTATCACCGATTTCATTAGGCTTAACATTGGCCAGTCAACACAACAGCCATCAACTATTTCAACAGCCTTAACATGGCGATGTCAACACCACAGCCATAAATTATATCATTAGTCTTAACATGGCCCAGTTAACACCACAGCTATCAACTATTTCGATAGCCTTAACATGGCAATGTCAACACCACAGCCATAAACTATATTATTAGCCTTAACATGGCCCAGTCAACAGTGACTTCACCTGCTTGAACAAGTCTGTTTTTGATTATACTCACCCTTTGTTTCTTTTCTTCTGCCTCTCTTTTCTTTGCTTCTTCTTCTTCCTTTTTCCTTCTTGTTTCCATCTCTGCTTTTCTGAAATAGAAAATGTGAAATATACTCACTCTGAAACAACGAATTTATCCAAAATCTGTTCAACTGAGTGAAGGGTTAAGGTTTTATATTTTTTTGCACATATGTCAGAAATGAAAACAATACTTTCAAATTTTTCAACATTTTTAAGTAGTTACTATTATTAAATTATTCACTAATTAAAAATGATATATTTGTCTGAAATTTATGCTCAGCAGCTGTATTACAACACACAAAGCTTAAAATATGTTCAAGATTGCATGAAAAAAGGATACAAACATTTGTTCATAATATTTAGTGATGAATATTCCCAACTTACATGTCAGCTTTTAAAATATGGTTCAAATTTCATTGCAAAATTAAAATCTGAATACAAATTTGAACAGAACAGATGAAATTAAAATAATGCCTCTGAAGTAAAAATCAACCAGATTTTCTTGTGAGGAAGGCAGCCACTATAAAATACGGAGCTAACAATCCCTACAGAACCTGATGTCTTGCTGAAAGCTACGGTGTTGAAAACTAATCAGATACCTAAACATCTTTCTTACAGTTAGGCCAAAAAACAAAAGAATTATGTTTCTGGTTTGCTGACCATCCACATTTTTGATAGCTGATCCTAGCAATTTTTTTTTAAAATAAAAGTTGAAAAAAGGAAAACTTCCTAAAATTGATTTATTAACTGATCTGGCTTAACCCAGTACTTAAAAGTGCTTGATACATTATATAATGAATATAGGTTGTTTTTTAAATCTAAAAATCTACCTACCTACCCTAATTTTAAAACCATTGCAATAGGAAACACACACATTTCTTTTTTGTTTGGAACAAAATATGACAAAAGAATGAGTGTCTCTCACTTCTTTTGTATCCTAATGGACGTAATGCCAGTGCATTATATAATTTAAATTGATATATTGTATATCCTTCATAGCAATATAATTATATGTATGACTGTTTGTCTCTAGTTTATTTTATTAATTTATTAATCTCACTTCTTTTCAAACTCCTGCCAATACTGGTCTCCAAAAATGAAGCAATATATGTCCCACAAAAAAAGGATAAAAAGAAGGAAAATGTTGAATAAAACTTTATTTAAATTTGTGTTTCTTTGTATTTTTCAAATACTTTACTGCAAGGAACAAAACAAACACATGGCAAACAAGTGATGCTTATATGCTTAACGTGAAGTGATTCTCTAACGGTGACTTCCAGCTTGATTGGACAGCAACTACACTATGTAGTTAAAGGTTTTAATCTTTAAGACACCAGAGTACAGTGAGAAATTTTGTCTTTATCAGCTCTCATTATAATTTTCTGGTTGGAATTTTAATCAACAACATTTGAAAACAATACGTAAAAAACATCATAACCTTCCACTATTACACAATGGTGAAAATCAACAAAGAACAGCAAAAGCCATTGCTATAATACAATGGTGAAGGTCCACAGAAAACTGCAAAAGACCCTGCTATAATACAATGGTGATCAACAAAGAGCCATCATATATATGTAACATCTGGTGTATAGTCAATTTGTAATATATGTAACATCTGGTGTATAGTCAATTTGTTACAGAAAGCAAATTTTTTAGTAAATTATGTTTCTCCGAGAATACTTACCCAATCACATTACTTTAGGGATATTAGCCTGCTACCTCGCGAATCCAGCCCTACCAAAAGACGAAAATTCGTCTTTCCTGTCTATTTCATATAGACAAAGGGCAATAACTCTTGCCCATTACCTCCCCTTGCCACCCGTTAGGTGTCGCTTCTTTAGTTTTTAAGCTGAGCGATATATAAAACACGAGGATGCTCGCATGGCGGGGTGGTTGGGAGGGTTTCTTAGTAATGTGATTGGGTAAGTATTCTCGGAGAAACATAAATTACTAAAAAATTTGCTTTCTCCTTTGAATACGTTCCCCAATCACATTACTTTAGGAGAATAAGTAATAGGAGGAGGGAATGCGGAGCATCCGACCTCCACCCCGGGTATCCTCTAGGGAATGATGGTTGGATTCCCCATGTGAATGATAACCCGGTCTCCTAATTTTCAATCAGCAACACAGCCCAGGGTCACGTGATATGTGACCCTTTTATGCGGTTAAGAAGATAGTTATTGAAATCTTCTTACCTACGAAAATTTATCTGGCGAATCCAGCGAAGCTAATAGGCTGTGCTGATTGTTGCACATGGGTCTGGTGGGCGTCTGGGCTGCCCAAAACCGGACCTACTAGAATCAATGTTTGCCTCTGCGAGTACAAACTTGAAGATAAAACTGTAGAAGGTTGACTCTGCAACAGCTTCTATAAGATGACTGATTTGCGAATTCTCAGAGTACGCCGAGCGTATAACCCACTACAGCCATGAAGCAAGGGCTTGAATGGTGATATCTCATATCCCAGCTATCACCAGAAGAAAGAAGTGCTAGTATGTGACCTGACTCACCTCTATGCATTGAAATGGTGCTAGAGTGCCCAAACAGGATCTTACATGGCTGTTGATCCTGACTTATCTATAAAGAAAGCGAGCTAATGACGACTCGTTGATCGCAATGTATGGTAATCTATTTTGGACTACGAAGCCTGGCTGCGTCAAGAGGACCATCAAACTCTCTGATCGAAACGAAAGAGTTCGGGTCACTAGAAAGGACATGTAACTCGCTCACCCTGCATGCTGAAGCTAAGGCTATCAAGAAACCCAATTTGTATGATAGTAGCTTTAACTAATCGTGGGTTAAAGACTCAATACTGTCTGAATTGAGTCATGTTAAAACCCAGGACAGATTCCATTTGAAAACAGGGTGAGGGATATAAGTCGATTAAATTTTTTTTTTTTTTTTTTTTTTTTTTTTTAAATGTCTAAAGATCTGACAAATCTTTGTCATGGCTGATAGCACATGTACCAGAATGGCGGAATGTGTCTGATATCATGGAGCGGTAACATTTGAGAATAACTGGAGCCAGATGTTTCTCCTCGAAAAGCCAGAGAAAAGTTGGCCAGTTGAGGGATTGTGACACTCAGAGGAACAATGTGAATGATATGGTACCAGTCTCTGAAAACATGCCACTTGCCCTCGTAAACCTTCAGAGTAGAGGGCCTTCTTGCTCTCGAGATTCTCTCCGCAATCAAAGATTTAAATTGTTTGTCTTGCAAGGCTGTCTGGACAAGAGCCAAGCTTGAACATAAAGACGGTCCAGACAGGGGTGGAACACCCCTGGCCGCGGTTGCTTGTGAATACTTGTGCTGACTGTAATCTTCCTGGGTAGATCTATCGCCTAGATTGAGTAGATCGGAGACCCAGGAGTTGTTCCATCTGAGAGGGGTAATCAGAACCATCTGACAATTCTGACCCCTTAACTTCTGGATTAATTCCAGTACCAAGACCGTGGGAGGGTAGGAGAATGCCCACAACCCTTCCCAGGTGATTGATCGAGCATCCACGACCCAAGCTTCTGGGTCTGGAACCTGTGAGATGAAAGGTGGAGAACTTGCGATTCCATCTTGTTGCAAAAGATCAATCATCGGACGTCTCCAAAGTGTGTCAATTGGAAGAAAGTCCGATTGATGGAGTGACCATTCTGTGTGAATGACTAGATAGAGTGTCAGCCAAGACATTGAGTCTGCCAAGAATGTGTCTGAATTGTACACTGAGGTGGAGATTGTCGAACCAATGTAGAAATTGCCAGTTCAGATTGCACAGGTCTGGTGATTGGTGTCCCCTTGTTTTGAGGCAAGGCACCACCACAATGTTGTCTGACATAATGAGGGCAGTTTGTAATAAGAGTTGATCCTGCCCGAAATGAAAGGCATTGATGACAACCGTTATTTCTGAAAGGTTGATGTGGAAAGGGCTCGCCCCTGGCACCCACGTGCCGCTGACAGTATCGAAGTTCGGCAACAGGTGGGCACCCCAACCGTAGGTATTAGTGGCGGAACATACCGTTATCCCCTTGGGGTATCTCCAGAGTAATCCCTGTGGACAGCCTACAGGGGTTGTGCCATTGACTCAAGAATGATTGTATTTCTGGCGTGAGCATGACTGTTTTCTGGGATCGAAGGGACTTGAAAAGAGCGCAATTACGCTAGCAACGTCCTTTGTAAAGGGCGCATAAAAGGACGGCTGATCGGGATCAAGTCTGCTGCCGCATTGAATAATCCGAGGATCTGCAACTCTCTCACTAAAATGCGCATCCTGTCGGAAACGGACTCTACGAGTGCAATTATCTGGATAATCGCAAACTCGAGGAAGCCTTACCAGATTCAGATCGGGAGAAACTCCACACCCAGATGGACCAAAATCCGGATTGGACAGAGATCGAACTTTATCCAGTTCACGAGAAAGCCTATATGACGTAAAGTGATATAAGATCGTTTCTGCTTTTGAGCAGAATAGAACTTGACAGATGTTTCTGGAGGATGTCATCCAAATATACTGCCGACGCAATAGATGAAGTCGAGCGGAACAGGGTGACGACGTAACCCATAACCTTGGTACTAGCCCAAGTGCTTAAATTTAGGCCAAAAGGTATGACATGGAGCTGATAAGCCTAGTCCCGACAAGCACAACGGAGAATGTCCGCTACTCGTGGGATAGGGACGTGAAATGTGCGTCGGTCATATCTAGCCAGCTTATGATGGGGTTTAAGCGACGTGCCCTTCAGACATGCGTCACGACGTATCAGGTCTAGGTTGGCAGAAGCAGTCAGCGCATTGGCCATGGAATGGTGAGCTGCCCTGTTAAGAACCCTAGCTAACCGGGCCGTCGAATCCCAAGCATGTTCATTGCCAGATTTTTCAGCGATCCTGAAAATGGCTAGGGAGGCTAGGTCTAACAGTGAAGACGTAGCGACTACATTCGAACCAGCTTGGACGTGGAATTGAACACAGTTTTGTCCACTTTATAAGACAATGCCGCAGACATATGGACTGCTGCCCTATTTTATCCCGAGCCAGGACCTCAGTATTGAACGCATCGGAGTGAGTTTTGTACCATCGACCTGAAAACGACGCTGGTACTTGGCTTTCAGAAAAGAACGCCTTAGCATTTCCTGGATCCCCTATACGTGTCGACAGACGGTCATTAATTTCCTTAATTTGTCGACTGGGGAAGGAGGCGGAAGGATAGAATCTCTTCCCCTTCATCCAGATCGACCGACGCACTAATCCTATAGTCGGTAATTGCAGCAGGAGGTGGAGGGCATTCTGAAGGGGCCTTAACACCCTAAAAATTTCCTCCACTGCGGCTTTGAAGCTGAACTCAGTCCGTTCCATAGTTGGATCTGCATACAGCTGATTTGCCTGTGCTTCATCGCACTCACTATGTGCATAATCTTGCTCTGGTAAAGCATCCATATCGGGGTAATGCATACCAGGTGGCATAGATGATTCGATTCCGTCATCTCTAAAAAAGGCATTCACTCTCCCTTGTGGATGAGTTGATAGCCTATGTACGGCCGGCAATGCCGAATGAATTGATTGGTATATGTTTGGCCTGAACGCCTGCGACGGGCCGGCTATGACCGGCACCGACCGCTCGAATGGTCGGGTTGGATCGAGAGATTCATCGCCAACATCAGAGTCATGGTAGTGATATGTAACCGGTAGTACGGATTGACAGACGGAAACATCACTAGAATCTTCGTCAATCCGATTTGTGCGGATTGCGGTATGATAAAAGTCCCCGTGCTGGTACAGCGGTACAGTCGGACGGACTGGTATATGACTAAAATCTCCATACGGTTGGACGACCGTTGCCTGTTGGGCTGGACGGCCGGAGCCGGATGGACTGTCAGTGCCGGCAAGTGTCGGCTGGAAGCTTGGCTGGACAACCGGTGCCATTTGGGTTGAATGGTCATTGCCGGATCGACGCCCGGTGCCGGTTAGTGCCGGCTGGATGACCGGTGCCATATGGCTGAACGGTCATTGCCGGATGGACGCCCGGTGCCGGTTGGTGCCGGCTAGAAGGTAATAATAATTACATAATGCTTATGTAGTGCGACCATCACTGTGCACCCATCTACCATTCGCTCAGAGGGAATGTTGGTTCTGGTATAGCTTGCATATCTGTACAGCATACCAGGTGACCTAGATGACGCAATTCTGTCATAATTGACACTTTCACTAAATCTCCCTTGTGGAGAAGCCGTGAACATATGGACGGCCGGCACTAACGGCTGATTGAACTGACGAATGGTCGGCCTGAAAGTCCTGTTCTGGTAAAGCTGCCATATTTGGGTAGCGCATACCAAGTGGCATAGATAACTCAATTCCGTCATCTCTGATAATGTCACTAATTCTCCCTTGTTTTAAAATCACACCGACACGTATTTGACGTGACGGGAGGTGTACACCGGCTATACCGACTGATTTGTCTGGTATATGGTCGGCCGGAATGTCGGCGAAGGTCCGGCTATGACCGGCACCTGCCTCTCGAATGGTCTGATTGGAGGGAGATTCATCTATAACATTTCTCTCATGGTAGTGATATGTAACCAGTAGTGTAGATTGACTGACGGGTACCTCACTATAATCTCCGTAAAACCGATGTACAGCCGGTGCAGGTTGATGCCGGCTGGAAGACCGGTGCCATTTGGGCTTAACGGTCGTTGCCGGATGGTCGGCCGGTGCCGGTTGATGCCGGCTGGAAGGTCGGCTGGACGACCAATGCCATTTGGGCTGAACGGTCGCTGCCGGATGGACGGCCGGTGCAGGTTCATGCCGGCTGGAAGGTTGGCTGGACGACCGGTGCCATTTGGGCTGAACGGTCGTTGCCGGATGGACGGCCGGTGCCGGTTAATACCGGCTGGAAGGTCGGCTGGACGACCGGTGCCAATTGGGCTGAACGGTCGTTGCCGGATGGACGGCCGGTGCCGGTTGATGCCGGCTGGAAGGTCGGCTGGACGACCGGTGCCATTTGGGCTGAACGGTCGTTGCCGTATGGACGGCCGGTGCCTGTCGACGCAGGCTGGAAGGTCGGCTGGCCGGCCGGTGCCATTTGGGCTGAACGGCCGGTGCCTGTTGATGCAAGCTGGAAGGTCGGCTGGCCATCCGATGCCATTTGGGCTGAACGGACGGTGCCGGATGGATGGTTAATGCCGGTTTGCCTGCTGAAGTGCCGGCTGAACTGACGGTGTCGGCTGGACTGACAGCTGGAAGGCCGGCGAAAGTGCATATTAAAATGGATCCAATTGATCCAGCATAGACTCCATGCTTCCTGACTTACAGGCCCGAAAGCCATGTACGGATCTGCGGTGAAATTTACACCCACTGGGCAGCCTAAACCATGTCAACATAATTTCCTCCATTTCCACATTGCCAACACCCATTTTGCCATTCATGCCTTCGTTGTCGACTTTGCTTACTGAAACAACAAAAGAAGAGAACAAAGCACATATTATTAATTCGATAATACTATAACCGTTATTAACGGAGTAGTCAAATTATTCCGTGCCATGTTAACTCTTAATGACAACACTAGTTATCGCCGTGAGCGTGTTGCGATGGTTCGTTCAAGACGAAGTCTACTGAAACGAAAAAGATGATAAACAAAGCACAATTAGCAATTCAGCACGCTATTAAATCGCTATTACCATAACCGTAACTAACGGAGGAAGTGAAATGATTTAGTGTCGCGTGAACTCATGACTTCAACATGAATTCCGCCAAAGCACAAATTAAAAATTCAGCATATTATTAATTCGATAATACTATAACCGTTATAAACGGAGTAGTCAAATTATTCCGTGCCATGTTAACTCTTAATGACCACACTAGTTATCGCCGTGAGCGTGTTGCAATAGGTCGTTCAAGACGAAGTCTACTGAAATGAAAAAGATGATAAACAAAGCACATTTAGCAATTCAACACGCTATTAAGTCGCTATTACCATAACCGTAACTAACGGAGGAAGCGAAATGATTAAGTGTTGCGTGAACTCGTGACTACAAGACTAAGTCTGCCATTAAAGTCACAAATTGGTCGTTCAAAGACTTTTTTTGAAGTCTACTGAAACGTCAAAGAAGATAAATAAAGCACATATTATCAATGCAGCACGTTATTAGTCGCTAATATCGTAAACGTTACATACGGAATAAGCGAAATTATTGAGTGCTACATGTATTACATGCTAGTACCGCCATAAGCGTGCTTTGACCACGTTGCAACCTGGTCCGAAGTTTAGAAAAGGTGACAAAGTCACTCAAATTGGAAAATATTGTAAAATAATGTATACGACCTGTTGATGAATGATTATCCAACACAGTAATTCCAAATTTAACTTCGGATGGTCAGAATTTACACTAAGATGGCTTGGATTCATTGGAGGTCTAATTGTACGTGTTTGCACAGTACAAGCGAAGCTTAAAAACTAAAGAAGCGACACCTAACGGGCGGCAAGGGGAGGTAATGGGCAAGAGTTATTGCCCTTTGTCTATATGAAATAGACAGGAAAGACGAATTTTCGTCTTTTGGTAGGGCTGGATTCGCGAGGTAGCAGGCTAATATCCCTAAAGTAATGTGATTGGGGAACGTATTCAAAGGAGAAAATAGTGCATGTGTATTTTCTTAGAAATACAAAAGGATAATGGGTGTGGAGAGCATAAAACTACAGGCATTAATGATGCAGCTACCAACCTAAATGATGACTACTGAATTTGAAGTAATTAAACACTAATTACATATTCAATATTTTGGGGAGGGGCAGGGAACCATGCATTGATAACATATTATATACATGTATTAGAAAATTGAAATAGTGTAAATAGCACATGTATGGCAACTATATGAATTCACAGTAATAATTCCTTCATAAGTATGAACAACAGAAGCACAATTTCATAATTTCGATATTAGATTCCATTCAAATCCAATTACTTTGAAAGCCATTTCCTTAAAACTTGCAGTCAAACTGTAATGGCTTGGCAGGTATGCAATGTGGTGATGTGGTTAGCATGGTAGTTCCTGAGATAGGGTTGTGAGTGGCCTGTTTTGTGACTGGAATTAGTGTTTTCTCCATAGACCTAGCATCTTCTTGTAGTCTCGCAACAAATATGGTACCCACCATATCTTTAATATTGCCAGGTGATCATGAAAACAGTAACTACAGGTTGACAAAATTAGCATCCCTGTTACAACCTGTTGCTAAAATTTATTCTGTCTTTGATATCAGCCTGCCTTTGCTTACCCGATGCTTCTTCTAGATCTTGCCTAGATGGCCATATTCTGGTAAATCACCTTGGAGTCTGGAACTACTCCTGGATTCAGACTACCATTGCTTTGTTTGTAATTCAGTTTCTTGTTACTCTTTGTTTGACACAGATATAGTTTGGTGGCATTATAGAACATTCCCAAGATGGTCACTCATCCTTGGAAACTTTTTAAATTTCAGAAGCTATTCTATGACCATGTTATGACTATGCTATAACCATGTTATTTATATTATAACAAAGCATGTTAAGGAAGGGTTTCATTGTATTTTTTTAGAAGTAAAATTCTATTCTGAACCATGAAGAGTTTAGGTAACCTATTTTTGGGACATGCATCAAGTTTCACCCAAAACTGTGTTAAGAGATGGATACAGCCAGCAAACACATTTATGTCTTCCTGTCTCTAAAAATATTATTGGTTGAATTATAAACAATGACATCATCTAAACTGTAATTCACAATTTTTTTAAATAAAACATCAACTTCTCATTAAATATTTAATATTTTGTCCATTTTTGTACATCAATTCTATCTTTGAAAAAAGTAATCTTGTTTGTCAAATTCAATCAATCAAAGCTGCACTTACAATCTTCGTTCCTCCTCCTCCTGCTTCCTCTTCCGCTCCTCTTCTTCTTTTCTCTTCTTTTCTCTCTCCATCTCTTCCTGAATAACAAATTGAGTTACAATGTCATGAGGGAAAAAATAAAAAACACTAAAACAAAGATGAAGATTTACCTTGTGATATTGAATTTAACATTCAGGAGATATAATGCCCCAGGGATGGTGTTGGCTGTAAAAAAGTTGTTGCCCAAACAACAGGGATGGCGCTGGCTTTAAAAAAGTTGTTGCCCAAACAACAGGGATGGTGCTGGCTTTAAAATAGTTGTTGCCCAAACAATTGCCAACCACAACATTTTGTCACCATTTTCATAATACAGTAATATCCATTTCTCTCAACATCCTTGGGACCAAGGTAATATTGACAAAAGCCGATGTTTAGATGGGGAGTGGGGTGGGGAGGGACTGAAAATAATTGAAATTTCACATACAAATGACATTTTTTGATGACCTGTCATCATTGACTAGATTTACACAGAGAAAAAAACAACCATGCAAATTGATTAAATGAAGACAACTAGTCTGTATATTGATAACTTCCATTTGTGTAGTACACTCACAATGTGTTAAATAAAGTACATGTATATGAAAAATCCATGAATTTAAATACTGGATCATATGTAAGAAAATTTATTTATCAGTCAATTAGAAAATACAACTATCACATACATATTTAAAAAACTGAATTATTCATTTAATCTACAAACATGTTTCACAAAACAATTCACTCTGATATTCACTATCCAAGCAGCATGTATAATTGTTTATACGTTGCATTTACATGTACTTAAATAGACCTAGATTTTGGTCAGCCAGAGACAACTTCAATGATGCTGAGTCTACCAAGGGAATGAGGCTATTTGTAGGGAAATGAAAACATGTGAACACATTAAAAAGTTTTAGCTATCATTCATGTGAGATGTCTTTGACCTTCATTTAATCAGATGGCCAGATATCTATTGATTCAAATTATTGGAACAATAATTTGGTTTTACACCATCATTGATTTAAAGCATTACTTTTTTGTTACAAACAAGACATTTTTACAGCACAATAAAAATGTTCTAATCACTATGAAAATTTAAAACAAATGCTTTAAGTTTGTTACTGACTTTGATCAAAGGTATTCAGTTTGCTTTGATGAAGTAACGTGTTACTGTAAGCACTGGTATAGTTGCTCTCTGAAGGACCAAACAAATGCCTGTTTGTCATTGCTGTGGCAACATCAAATAATTGTAGAATACTGACTGAAATTGAATTTTTTTCAATTTGCTTAGTATATATACAGAATGATCAGTGTTTCAAAGGTAATCAGTTTGCTTGTAAGTTTGAGCAAACTATTTTTTCTGATAATTTTTTAAAAAGAAAAAAATATATTGCCATCGTCAGGTTGATAGTAGTCATTTCCATTCTGACCTTCATAGGTGTTAAATTGTACCTAGTCAATAGCATGACTACTTTGGTTATATGACAGCAAACAGGAACAAGGCCAGACATCAACATAAGTGGATTATGATATAACAATGCCATGAGGGTAGTTTGTTAATGTGAACAAACGCTTTATTTACGTGACAGTAGATTCCAGCATAATTTTATATCTAAGTTTGCGGCTTCCTGCCATGGTGCCACTCCAAACCCATGACTGTATATACAATTTGTAACAACCAAAAATGTTACATCTGAAAAAATCACTAGATGGTATATTTGAAGCCAATAATGAAAGCAAAACTGCAATTGCAACATTGTTAAAGCCCAGTGCAACAACACTGTCAAAGCCCAGCATAACAACACTGCCAAAGCCCAGTGCAACAACACTGTCAAAGCCCAGAATGACAACACTGCCAAAGCCCAGTGCAACAACACTGCCAAAGTCCAGTGCAACAACACTGCCAAAGCCCAGTGTGACAACATTGTCAAAACCCAGTGTGACAACACTGTCAAAGCCCAGTGCAATCCCTGATATCCCACTTCTAAGTCTCATGATGATGATGATGACAATGATGATAAACTGATGCAAACAAACAAAATGAATTTCTGCAAAAAGAAAAAAACAACCTGCAACAAAACTAACAACAAAAAGGTGGACACCACATTCAAAGACTATGCTTATATCAATGTCTGCTTTTTTCAATAGTTTTGTGTCTGTAATATGTGGATCCTACAGCAAAATCAATGTGTATTATTTGAAATCAGTTATCAATGCTGGAATGTATGAAGAATCCTCAGAATCACCAATTTGTGAAAGTGGGAACAGTCCTCAGAATCACCAATTTGTGGAAGTGGGAATTGTAATCAGAATCACCAATTTGTGGAAGTGGGAACAGTCCTCAGATTCACCCATTTGTGGAAGTGGGAACAGTCCTCAGATTCAACAATTTGTGGAAGAGGGAACAGTCCTCACAATCACCAATTTGTGGAAGTGTAGTATACTACCATATAGTCTGAGTGACTTTTCTGGCACAATAGTTAACACATAAGCGAAGATGAGCCAATGTAATTTAAGATTAATGAAATCAGACTGCAAATGAAAGAAAATTACCTGAATTTTTCTGACACGTTCCTGTTCCTCCTTGTCCTTCTGCTGCTCAAGCATCTTTTGCAGACTTGTTAGTGCCTGGTTCATCTGGTTGACCAGTTGGGTGTTGCAGCTGTCCATCTCTTCTCGGCTCATCTCTGTTGTCTGATTACATTGAAATAAAGAATGGCATTATATGATGTATAGGGGACAAATTAGATGGCAATGTACAATATCAAAATCTTCTGGATGATCTATAATCTACCTCATCTTTTTTGTTTGTTTTTTTTTTTTTTTTAGGGTTTAATGCCATTTTTCAGCACACGATAGGCTATACATGGTGGCCAGTATTATTGGTGGAGTAAGAACCCGGGAAAACCCCCCGGAAAGAACCATTGACCCACGAGAAGCTACTGGCAAGCTTTCTCACATAACTATGTTAGCCGAATCTTAGACTCGAACCCACGCAGACAGAGGCGAGACAGAAGCGATCCGTAACGGCAAGTTCTTTAGACCACTCAGGGCCCCCATTTTTCTTTGTTTACCAACATAAAGATACAGGGTACATAGCATGAATTAAACATATATTATCATGTCAGTGTGATATGTGTACCTGCACAAATGGATGGATGGATGGATGGATGGATGGATGGATGTATGTATGTTGCAAACATAATACAAGTATATGCATGCATATTATGCACACAGCATTATATATATTGCTAATTATAGAACATGAATTGGTGGTACATTGGAGCTTACATGACAGTCACATTTCAAATTTGGTCACACACACACACACACACACACACACACACACACATATCTCAAGTAGTAGAAGGTAAAAATGTACTTAAATCAAGCATATATACAATTTGTAATAAATCCTGAATACAGCATGAAAGGATGACCTAATCTATGTTTGCAACACACCTTCATCCCACACAACTACACTACAAATATTGTCACAATAGGTAACAGGCCAAAATACAGACAGAAGGATAAATAAGGACAAATTAAATAAAGATAACAAGATACACAGGGACAGACAGACAAAATACAGTCAGAAGGACACATAATGACATAGTCAGATGGATACACAAGGACAGACTGGCACAATGCAGACAGAAGAATACATAAAGGACAGACAGATAAATTACAGTTAGAAGGATACACAAGAACAGAATAAATACAGGCAGAATGATACACAAGGACAGACAGACAAAATAAAGACAGAAGGATGCACAAGGACAGACTGACAATACTAACCGAAGGATACATGAGGATAGACAAAATGCAGATAGAAGGATTCATAAGGGGAGACTGACACAATACAGACAGAAGGATACACAAGGACAGACTGACACAATACAGACAGAAGGATACATGACAACAGACTGACACAATACAGACAGAAGGATACATGAGGACAGACTGACAATACAGACTGAAGGATACATGAGGACAGACTGACAATACAGACTGAAGGATACATGAGGACAGACTGACAATACAGACAGAAGGATACATGACAACAGACTGACAATACAGACCGAAGGATACACAAGGACAGACTGACAATTCAGACTGAAGGATACATGAGGAAAGACTGACAATACAGACTGAAGGATACATGACAACAGACTGACAATACAGACTGAAGGATACACAAGGACAGACTGACAATACAGACTGAAGGATATATGAGGAGAGACAGACAAAATGCAGATAGAAGGATTCACAAGGGCAGACTGACACAATACAGACAGAAGTATACATGACAACAGACTAACAAAATACAGACAGAAGGATACACAAGGACAGACTGACAATACAGACTGAAGGATACATGAGGACAGACTGACAATACAGACTGAAGGATACATGACAAAAGACTGACAATACAGACCGAAGGATACACAAGGACAGACTGACAATACAGACTGAAGGATACATGAGGAGAGACAGACAAAATGCAGATAGAAGGATTCACAAGGGCAGACTGACACAATACAGACAGAAGGATACATGACAACAGACTAACAAAATACAAACAGAAGGATACACAAGGACAGACTGACAATACAGACTGAAGGATACATGAGGACAGACTGACAATACAGACTGAAGGATACATGACAACAGACTGACAATACAGACCGAAGGATACACATGGACAGACTGACAATACAGACTGAAGGATACATGAGGAGAGACAGACAAAATGCAGATAGAAGGATTCACAAGGGCAGACTGACACAATACAGACAGAAGGATACATGACAACAGACTGACACAATACAGACAGAAGGATACATGACAACAGTCTGACACAATACAGACAGAAGGATACACACACAAGTGCATTGGCAGGTGTGCAAAATGAATTGGGTTCTCATGGACTTCTAGAATATGGGAGCGTAACAAGTACCCAAGATACTGAAGCATCTTACCTTGATCTTAGTGATAAGGTCCTCAAATGCCTTTTCTATACTCTCAACCTGCTTTGTGGCTCTCTCCTTGTCATTCTTCAGCTGCTTGACAATATCTGCCATCATGTTCAGCTGACCCTGCGAAGCCTTCACCTTTGCTATCGTCTGATACCTGCAAAGATTGATAAAATTGTTACATACAGTTTACTAACTTAAGCTTTTGGAATTCAGTGCCATGGGCCCCCATGTCTGATTTCCTATCTACCTTAAGGTATACCTTCTTTGCATATGATGTCCATCTCCATGTATGACATACAAAAACAGATGACTTAAAGATGAAGCCACGTCATTAATAAACACATCTGCTACATGTCATCTTTGTTTTGCAGGTGAGACAAAATTCATCATTTAAAAAATGGGAAACCAATCCACAGACACAATTGAATGCTGTTTTAGATGGAAAATGAGAAAGCAATCCAGACAAAATTAAGTGCTGATTTAGATGGGAAATGGTCAAGCAATCCACAGACATTATTAAATGATGTTTAAGATGGGAAAACAATCCACAGACACAATGAAGTGCTGTTTTAGGTGGGAAATGGGAAAGCAATCCACAGAAACAATGCAGTACTGTTTTAGATGGGGGAAAAATGGGAAGCAATCAACATAAATAATGCTGTGCTATTTTAGATGCAGCAGAGAACCAATCTGTACCTATATGCTATTGTAGATGTATCTGTATACTTGTATGTATGATATATATGTTCTTTTATGTTTACAATGCTTATACTTTATATTTTAATTGAGATGTATGGACGATTTAGTCTGAAAAAAAGAATTATCTTATTGCAATATGAATTGACTTAAAATAAAATTCAAAATATACGGTCAAACATGATTTTATGAACATAAATTTTGTTAAAAACATTTTAAAGGAAAAGAGACAAGTGTAATATGCACTTTACACTGCATCAAAATCTAACCACAAACAACTACTGTGAATTCATATTCCTCACAAGATTTTAAAAATCTATGAATTCAGTCTTTTCAATTCATTTAAAAATCTATGAATTCTGGGTCCATACTACATCTGAAAAATATATGCAATCTGTGTCCTCACTAAATTTTAAAAATCGGTGAATTCAATCTCTTCAATACATTTTAAAAATCTGAATTCTGTCTCTTCAATACATTTTAAAAATGTATGCAGTCTGTATCCCCACTACATCTATAAAAAAAAATCGATGAATTCTGTCACTTCACTACATATGAAAAATCTATGAATTCTGTGTCCCACCAAACATCTAAAACATTGAGACTTCTGTCTCCACACTAAATTTGGAAAATCTATAAATTCAGTGTCCTCACTAAATTTGAAAAATCTATGAATTCTTTGCCCTTGCAACATTTTAATATATATACATTCTGTGTTCACACATTTTAAAAATCTATGAATCCTGTCTCCTCCTTACAGTTTAAAAATCTATGCATTCTATGTCCTCACATAATTTTAAAATTCTATGAATTATGTGTCAATATAAATTAAAAATCTGAATGACTACAAAAAAGTGTTCTATTTACATCTGAGATTACTTTGGAGAGATGGAAAACAGATAATTATTATAATTTTATGAAATTTCAAATGTTATAAATTAAGAAGTATAATTAATCTTACTTGGGTCTGAATCTGCGTACACATCTCCACATGCGAATGGTCTTTTGAATGTTGACCAACATCGTTTTGCGATACAGGATCTTATTCTTCACTGAAAATAAAATTCACACATATTTATCTCTAACTTTATGTTCATTATTTTTGTTAACACTGTATTGGGTTTATTGTAATTAACAGTGTCGGGTTTGGGCAGAAGGTTGAACCAATAAATAGCCTCTACTTCATACACAATACAAACATGTTGCACAGCACCATCTTTACAATATGAATGCTAATGCAAATACTTGTGTCTGTTGAAAATAATAATAATAATAATAATAATAATAATAATAATAATAACAACAACAACAACAGCAGTTTCCAGAACTTTATAATATTAATGGTGATAACAGCAGCTATATTTTATCATCAGGCAGAAGTTCTTAAAACCATTACATACTACAAGGATTAACTTTAACCATTATTTATACACAACAAAACACATGTTCAGTTAAGTTTTTATTGATAATTATACTCTTTGGCTAGGAGGACTATCTGCTGCTACTAATGAAGCCGTTTTGGTTCATTCTGTCAGTGAGTGATTCAGTGGCTACTGAATGGCACAACGTGGTTGTACAGAGGTCACAGCTGGTCTGTGAAAACTCCCTGACAGAATGTTATGGATAACCCTTGAGTGAAGTTCCTTCAGCGGAAACTGAAGGAGCCCAGCGAAGACTGGGCTGTCCAACGTAAGTTGGGATGACAGCGGCAGCTGTGTGGACTTCACTCAAGGGTTTAGTATGAATACACCATATAGTGCTGACATTAGATTCTTGGGTGAATAACGAAATGGAATGAAGTGAATGCCCAAAGAAAACATATGCGCAGCAGATGTTGTCCTACTTGAACATGGATTAACTTTAAACTGTTACATACTTGAATAAGGATTAACTTTAAACCATTACATACTTGAACAAGGATTAACTTTAATCCATTACATACTTGAACATGGATTAACTTTAAACTGTTACATACCTGAATAAGGATTAACTTTAAACTGTTACATAGTTGAACAAAGATTAACTTTCAACCATTATATAGTTGACCAAAGATTAACTTAAAACTATTACAAACTTGAACATGGATTAACTTTAAACCATTACATACCTGAAAAAGGATTAACTGCAAATGCATACTGCCTTAGTATTTTGAATGATGCACACTAATTTGCCACAAGTGAGATTTTTTTCACATGGTGCCAAGACTAGGTATGCATTTGAAATTCGTATATTATGGAATCCACCAATATCTAATATTGGTGATATTCATGTTAATGTAATACTAATGCCAAGCTGAAAATACCTGTCAGTAATGTTCAAGTGAATACATATCTGTCACAAAGCTATTTACTTCAAGGGCTAAATATGGGATAATTTAGGTGACATAAAAGAAACATTTCATGTAATACAAAAATAAAAGAGAAACGTTTCAAAAGTAGAAAATGTGTAACTTACACTTAATGACGGACAGGGAACACCATTGAGCCTTCTTCCAGCGTGAACACAACAGCCAACGTTTGACCTTGGCCACTAGGGCAGCAAGGTTTTCAGGGTCACTCTTCATGATCTGGTCAAATTCTGCGAACTTCCCTGGCCGGAAAAACACTTTGGTCAGACCAAACTTGAAGTCATTGTCATTCAAACCCAGGGCTTTGAATAGTGACTGAAAAGAGAGGCAATAACAGCAACGTAAACAAAAAGGTGACAACAGACATGAAACAGTCTCACTGATACATCCCTTAATTTCTTATCACAACATGTCTTGGCTAGAATGGAGCCAAATAGGACATTGTTTAGACTGTGGATGTATCAATAACAATGGTGTGAATTTCAATAAATCTGAGAATTAACTGACTTTCTTTAGTGTATGCTATGTGATTTTCATTGGTTGAATTAATGGTGTCCTTATGCAGCTATCTCCTCAAGTAACGAAATTAAAGAACTGAAAAGGGCAACTTAAGTTTGTTATTAGGTTAATTTAACATTGAGTACTATGTCAGTAGGTTTATTTAACACTGAGTACTATGTCAGTAGGTTTATTTAACATTGAGTACTATGTCAGTAGGTTTATTTAACATTGAGTACTATGTCAGGAGGTTCATTTAACATTGAGTACTATATCAGTAGGTTTATTTAACACTGAGTACTATGTCAGTAGGTTTATTTAACATTGAGCACTATGTCAGTAGGTTCATTTAACACTGAGTATTATGTCAGTAGGTTTATTTAACACTGAGTACTATGTCAGTAGGTTTATTTAACATTGAGTACTATGTATTGAGCATTTCCTTTCTCTGGAAGATACACTGTGCCTTCAAGATTTAGAAATGTATTCCCTCATTGCCTTAAAAAGGGCGAGAGATTTTTTATTAGATCTGGACAATTATTTATTTAACACCAACTAGACACCATAAGAAGTATTCTGGTAAAATCACCGTGGTGATATGAATTTCCATTAAAGAGCTGTAGCAAGAACAAGATTTGTAAGATAACTGCTACAGTGACCATAGACACCATTTTGATTTAGAACCAACAAGGCATCACAGTGAAAAACCCATATTTATATGACCATTCATTTAGATGATAAAGTCATAAGATTTTCAAAATGACCACCATGGCAGCCTTAATGAATGTCCATGCAGCACCATTTTCCTTAAGGGCCATTTAGACATCATAATAAATCTTCTGATAAAAACCCCACAACTCTAGTGAATTAAGGATTATACAGATTTCAAGATGACTGTTGTGGCAGTCATATTTAAGGTCAGATCAGTAAAATCTTCATTTAGGACCAACAAGACAGCATTAAAAGTCTTTCAATGAAAAGTCAAAGCTGATATGACCATCCATTCAGAGGAACTAGTGATAACAAGTTTTCAAGATGAGTGCTGTAGCAGCCATATTGGATCTCTGATAAGTATCGTTTATTTTGGGGGGAACAAGACTTTTGGACGAATGTGTATGTGTGTGAAGTTTCATCACAATCTTCCAAGCAGTTTAGCTAAAATAGCAGTATCAAACTTGTGTTAAAGGATGGATTACAGACAATGGACATTTTTCTATTAATAAATTTGAAATGAAAATAGTACATTAGTTTTGTTATACCAGAGCTAATAATGAATGGGGCATCTTTCTATTGATAAATTTGAAATGCAAATAGAAAATTAGTTTTGTTATACCACTTTACTTTGACCTAACTCAAGAAACAGTACTCTCTTCACACAAAAACAGTACATAATTGATCGCATGTATAATAATTAGTAACTTACCTTCATGGTCAAGATGGCTTATTTGATAACCTTTTGTTCTTTGAAGACTGAATACTGTTTTTATTTGGATAAAAAATTATGCCAACATATTTATTTGTAACACATATCATATCCTTTACAACCCTGTTGTCATAAAATGTACTCACAATGTCAACCAAAGTAATTTCAGGAATATTTTCTGTATGATTAGTATTGGTTATTTAATTATAAATAACTGAAGAGTTCTATTCATGTGCACAATAAGGAAATTAAGCAGCAATTAAAAAACATCTTGAAATTTATGGACATGATAAGAAAACATTAATTTTAATCATCCCGCTTACAAATATCTATACTTGAATATACATTTGAATTTTTCAACAAATATCTTCTGACCTTTTTCCCCTATTTGGTTGATATGATAACCACAAATACATCTATTGCATTAACTTGTATGTAAGTTGCGCTTGTGCATTGTTCTCTTTGCACAATATCACCAACTAAAATACTAGTTTTGTACAATATCACCAATCTAACCATAAATACTACTACTGAATGAAATGAATTTCCAGGAATTCAAGATACGATCATTTCTTCCTTTTTATTGCTGAGTGGTGAAGCCATCTTTGATATTCTTCAGCGATAAGATTTTCAAATTAGCTCTTGTAATGGATATATTATTGGATGTCAGATTGGCACCAATTTTATTTTGGACTACGAAGACATCATAAGAATTTTCTTGTTTTTGTTTTTGTTTTAGTGTTTTACGCCATTTTCAGCACACAATAGGCAATATATGGTGGCCAGTATTATTGGTGGAGGAAGAACCCAGTAAAACCCCCAGAAAGAACCACCGACCCACGAGAAGCTACTGGCAAGCTTTCTCACATTAACTACATTAGCCGAATCTTAAGACTCGAACCCACGCAGACAGAGGTGAGATGGCAGTGATCCATAATGGAGAGCGCTTTAGGCCACTCGGGGTCCTCCTTGCATGAGGTAAAGTGATAAGTTAAATGACTGGCATAAATGAAATTACAGCTATGCAAACAAATTTTGAGCAGTGTATTCCCTAGGGGTCAAACATTGAGAGTTAACCCTTAAAGTGATGCATTGTTTTGCAGTAAAAGGTCCCTCAGTGCTGAATTGTTTCAGGAGAGAAAAGAAGAAAACTCCACAGTTTTTAAATTACATGTATTTCATTAAATATACACAATTGATAGACAAACCCTATATGAAAAGTGATGGTGCGTGTCTATACTTTAAGATTAGCATCAAGACACATGTGTAGGTTGAACATATTTGCAGGTACAGGTGTAAATACAGGTAAAATGACAAGTTAAAATTGTATTTCATCAGTAATTTTGTTTGTTTTTGATGGAAAAGTTCAAATATATCTAAGAAATGTTATATTCTTTAGTAGTCCAACCATGCACATGTTATGTCTGTCACAATGTTATATATAAATTGTGAAAATCACAGGTAAAGGAAGGGTGACAGTTTTGCAAAAATCCACTCCATGAATGTCAGAGGTAAGTTTAAACCCTCCAGTCAGCAATTAATGTTCATGAAAAACTATCACCTGTTATTTATTATAATATCATCAAACCGAGGTCCATATCTGGTGATTAAACCTCAGCAAAGGCTTTATTTTTGTTCAAACATTGGGTTGATTTGTGTGAAGAGTCACCTTAATTGTTCTCATTGTCTGACAGGTGTAAATTGCTTGGAATAGCTTGAAATATATCCCATACTTATTTTTCTTGCTGAAGTATGCGGTTGATATCGCATCATCAATAGCCCATTAGGAATCGGGAACAGACATATGTACCAAACCCATTGTTTTAATCGATGCGAAAACGTTTT
Source organism: Unio delphinus (assembly GCA_029339505.1). Lineage (NCBI taxonomy): Eukaryota > Metazoa > Mollusca > Bivalvia > Unionida > Unionidae > Unio > Unio delphinus. Next base: position 7,765,472 of record JAQISU010000042.1, read on the forward strand.
AGATGCTCAGGTGTGACAGACCGCCATTTCTTCATGTGACTTTTTTCCTTCAAATCTGGCCCATGAACTCTCTGATCTGCATTACGATTTGTTTGATCTACTATCAGATGCAATAACTCGTCATCTAAGAAAAAGTCTTCAATAGTCCGATGGTTCATTATTCACCATCTCGACATTTAATTTTGAATTACCAGTGAATTGCGGTTGACAGGCGCACCATCTTTTCACGGCAAGTGAGCATGTACATCCGACTCCAGTTGCACGTAAATTACTGGCTCGAAATCATTCATGTGTATTTCCATCAATACCTCGCTTGCTCCAATAATGTCATTTTTCTCAAATTATTCAAAATCACTATTAGCATCACTATCAGAAGCGAATATTTGTTGCAAGAAATCACCTTCGTATTCAGCGTCGGCCATTTTAGTTTTGGACCAGTACCACGTGTTTAGAAGCGAGCATTTGTAAAATTACATCGTTAATAATATAGTAAAGTACTGCAGTATGCATGTTCCGGGCCTTTTTAAACCAATCAAATATAGTTTTACAGGCATTTATGGCAAGATGAAGTTATAGAATGCGATCATTGTTGCTCACCTCGAAATTGACTAGAGTCGCGACACGCACTACGGGACCACATACAACAGCGCGACTGGAGTCGCGATACGCACTTTAAGGGTTAAAAGTCTCCTTGGTGTCAAAACAAGGGGTCGGACTGAGTAAAAAACAAATGTTGGTATCAAAACTGGGGGTTAAATGAAAAATTTGGGGGTCTCTGAAACACAAATGAGGGTAAAGGGAAACACTATTTGAGGCACATGAAAATCACTCTCTGATATGAGTAAAAGTACTTACCTTACAAAAGAGGCGAGGGTCTAGACGGGAGAGTTCAGGAGGAAGGAAATTCTTGTACATGTTGTACAGCTCGGAAAATGCAGTTCTAGAGGGGAAACCCTGCTGCATCAAGTCTAGCACAGCATTCATTCCTGCAAGTAAAGGTAATGACATCTGTATAATCATATGTAAGGGACAACACACTGATATTTAAAGTGACACACTCGGGTTCTTCCTCCACCATGAATGCTGGCCTATCATGTGCTGAAAAATGGCATTAAACCCTACAACAACAACAACTGGTAAAAATGGTTGGTAATCTTGCATGTTGCATATGGCATAGATGTATCGCCTTTTATTTTGACTAGCATGAGCATCACAACCATACCTCATGCTTAGCTGTCTACTAAAATTAGCATTTCTTTAATACAGTACTGCATTGGATGGTGTAAACATTATTTTTCTACATTAAACAAGTCTTCACTGACTGAACATGGTTTGGTTTGAGAATTGTAACATTTAAGGCAATAAATATTCCTCAGATAGTCTGTAATTGTGCCGGGTAAATACTTTCAAAAATAGGAGGTGGGGTATGATTCGCAATAAAAACATGGTGCGTAAAAATATGATAACTAATCATCTATAGCCTGTCCAAAACTGCTATCAGCTATAACATGCCAGCTGATCTGGATCAATACTGGAGCATTAATCGGTGACAATCAGGGTTTGTACTGTTTATAAATGGGTACTAAATGATGTATAACAAATCACATATCAACAGCTACATAGGTAAGCAAAGTTAAAGGTAGAAATGATAAATGTCTCAATCCCTGACCTGCACATTCCAGTTGACTCAGGATGGAGGCTCCTTCAAACAGGTGGGCAACCATCTTGCTATTAGGCTTCATACATCGCACAAAGTTGGTGCCCTGTCAATAAAGAGAAGGACAATTTAGATTACGAACAAACTTGTATGTCTCACAGGAATACTGATGATTATTGCACCTAATTAGCCATCTGATATTGAACCATTTTGAAAATACAAGCCCAAAAGTAGACTCAAATTAATTTCAAAGTATTTATGTATTAACATCTCTTCATTTCACTGTAAGCAAATTTGGATGCCACTGCCATATCTCCATACAAGATTATTGGATGTCCCTGCCACATCTCCATAGAAGATCATTTGGATGCCCTTGAAATGTCACTTACAAGATCATTTGGATGCCCTTGAAATATCACTTATAAGATCATTTGGATGCCTTTGAAATATCACTTACAACATCATTTGGATGCCACTGCCACATCTTCATATAATGTCATTTAGATGCCCTTGCCATGTCTCTTTCAAAAGTACTGTATGCTATTTTCATATCTCCATACAAGAGAATGTGATGTCCTTACCATATCTTCATACAAGAGTATCAGATGCCCCTGTCATAACTCCATACAAGAGTATTGGATGCCCCTGCCATATCTCCATACAAACGTATTGGATGCCCTGCCATATCTCCATACAAAGAGTATTGGATGCCCCTGCCATATCTCCATAAAAAAAGTATTGGATGCCCCTGCCATATCTCCATACAAGAGTATTGGATGCCCCTGCCATATCTCCATACAAGAGTATTGGATGCCCCTGCCATATCTCCATACAAACGTATTGGATGCCCCTGCCATATCTCCATACAAGAGTAATGGATGCCACTACCATATATCAATACAAGAGTATTGGATGCCACTACCATATATCAATACAAGAGTATTGGATGCCACTACCATATATCAATACAAGAGTATTTGATGTCCTTATCATATATCCATACAAGAGTATTGGGTGCCCCTTCCATATCTCCATGCAAGAAATCCCTGCAAAATCTCAAAACACAAAATCATTTGTACACACCTGCTGTATCTACATACAAGAGCTTCCAAGAATATAACCTCTTGTAAAATTGGTGTTCTGGAATTTATATGATGTCATAGTATATCCTAGTTTATTAGATGAATCCTATATAGCCAATCTGAGATCTGTGGACATCCAAATATCACACAGAATGTGAATAAATGCAACTATCCCTGCAGGATAAAACAAACTCAAAGCATTCAATCAGATTCATTTTGAGGATTCAATTTATCACATTTCCCAAATATTCTATATAACATTGACCATCATTACTGAACTTGAATTAGTCTAACATTATGTGGAATCTATTGATAGCAATTAAACCTGGGACTCACCACCTGATACCCAAGCATTTGTCCATTAGAGCAATAAGCACTAAATACTAAGGTCCCTCTCCTGAAGACCCACTTGAGAAGTGGCCAGCTGCTTTTTATGGACAGAATTCCATGGCACTGTTGAGAAAGTGTGTATGTTTCTGGTTGTCTGTGTCATCATAGAATTTTTAACATAGCTTTAACCCCCCCCCCAAAAAAAAAGATTCAGTCATATCGCTACTATGTCTGCAGTGTCACAGTGGCAGTTTATAGTGATGTCTAACAATTGGGCATCAAGCAGCAGACATGTAACATGATGTCCCATCCAGTCACATTATCCTGACACCAGGATGACCAGTCCTAGCACTAACCTCTTAATGCTGAGCACCTAGTAAGGCGGCTTCAAATACCATTTTAAAAAGTCACTGTAAGTTATAAAAAAAATTTAAAAGTATATTTACTTCTCTACTTCAAATTGTGACAAATTAGTTTCCAAAAAGAAATATAAGAATTTCTGTAGAGAATTTCTTGTTTTCTAAAATGGAATTATCTTTGAAAATGTTATTTGAAAACTTTACATGTAAAGTCAGATTGATCAATGCCAATACACTGCCACATAATGAAAAAGTTTCAGCTCAAGACAATTAACTGTCTATTTAGACTGCCACATAATGAAAAAGTTTCAGCTCAAGACAATTAACTGTCTATTTAGGATTCAGTATTTAAAAAAAAATGGATCCTGAATAATGAGACAATTTTCTAATTAAGAACAATTTAAATGTTACATGTTACATGTCATGGTTATTTCTAACAAGGAGTGAAAAAATTATTTTGCCTAAAAAATATTAGTGTCTGAAAATAATCTCCAAAGACAAAGAAAATATAGATGAAACAGAAGCATTTTGCAAAGGGAGTTGCTTCCTCCTGAGGTTTGATTACAATCATCATTACATTCATAACTTAAAACAGTACATAACGCTGATGAAGTTATTTTTAGCTGCAACTGAACAGCCTTATTTAATCTCATTTCTTGAGTCCTTGTTCTAATTGGATCTCCTGACATGCTCTTGAGATTAAAGTATGTTCCAGACATGCTTGTTATAAAATGACCCCATGTGAGCTGTAAGAACCAAGCATATACAAATTTCAAACTGCCTTACAGTAGACTTTAACTTTTCCATCAGAAGAACAAGCTGGGCTCGGAACTTGCTGCCAAGGCTGATGAAGTTGAGTTTGCCAGTGGTGACCTGGCTGCCCTCAAATATTTGCTTCAGTAATATGTTCTGGCTGTCCTGTATAAGGAACATCAAGGAGGCATGAAGGGCATCATTATTCTTCTCAATAAACTGGCCCTGCAAAGGAACAAATTAGCTAATTATATAGGTTACAGTTACATATTAGCTGATAATATTGGTTACAATTCAAATGTAAACTATACCATACATGTCAAATGGCAAACACAGTCATATAATAATGTGAATCGATTTATTTCATGAGCATCAATTTTCAAGATTAAAAATCTGACTTTTCAACTATGTACTACTATATTACCTCCCCTTATCATCACTAGGTGGCTCCCCATATACTAGATATTACTTAGTTTCAACTTCAGTAATACATCAACAAAGATAGATTCTCACATTTTCATGGATGTGTGTGGGTACAAAAACCTGCTCAGAATGGCTGATGTTTACAGGCACTACCATGAGAATGGTGTAAAAGTGTCAAAAGGTGCCTCCCAATGCAAATCTGGTAACTGCATCAAAAGGCCCTTCCATGAGTATGGAGTAGAGGTGTCCAAAAGTGCTTGCATGAGGTTAATGTTTACAATGACAACACATGAAAGTTGGATGTGTACACAAGAAATAATGACAATATTGATCAACATGTCAAAAAAGATAACCACATAATCAGCATTTTTGTCTTGAATCTCCAATCACAGCCATCCGATATGATCACTTTAGTATTATGGACTGAAAAGCACTTAAAAGGACTTTTAATTTTCAGCCATTTTGAATGACAGGGTGCCAGATTTTGTTGATTTTGTGGTTCTGACAAACAATGAATGACTGAATCCATCTTTCTGTGTAAGAAAACCTCCCATATCACAGACATATCGATGAATTTAGTATCAACAAAATTTTTTAAGCAAAACCAAACCAAACCAAATTTATGTTTGCAAAATAAATGTCCCCACACTACCTCAAAAAGTCCATCCTTCAAAAAGTGGAAATGCTGTAAGGGTATGAAAATCTAATTAAGTTCTTTACATATGTATGCAAGGTATACAATAACATTTCATTTCTCTTCCCCAAGTAAATTTTGTTTATTTGTGCTAACATGGATTTCATCAGAAAGTATACAAATTTAATACAAATAAGAATGTAAAAATTCACCACAAACTTTAAATTATCCATCTGTATGCTATTATATCCACAGCGATACAAAAAAAAAAGGTGTTAAATGTAACATGCAAAGTTATTTAGGAATATACCTAAAGGTAGAACTATAAATTCTGTTAATAACTATCTAAATAAAATTATCAACCCAATTAAATGAATTTTATACCATTGTGTTTGAAGCAAAGTTGATGATAAAATGTAAACAAATCATATTCCTAAATGAAAAGGTAATGACAAATGTAAACAGATCATATTCTTGAATGTAGCAAAAGCCCTACACATGGCTGATAAAATCAAGTAGCCCAAAGTCCCAGACTATTATTATCAAAGTTTGACAAGTAAAATGTTTGCAAGATGCCTGTTTGTTATTTTAAAACAAGTTGGGCAAGTGCTAATTTTTATGTTTTAATCACTATCTACTTTTGTCTGGTCAGACATGTCCCCTTTCACTCCTGGTCACTCTGAATAACTGAATATGCCTATCTCTATTTATTCATTCATATCATGTGACCTGGTCATACAGAATAACTGAATCCTACTATCTATATTTATTCATTCATATCATGTGACCTGGTCACACTGAATAACTCAATTCATATATCATGATTAATTCATTCATATCATGTGACCTGGTCAAACTGAACAACTCAATCCACCTACTGTATATACTCGCATATAAGCCGAAAAATTTAAAAAAAAAATAAGGCCTGGAAGAAGGGGGGTCGTCTTATCTGTGGGCCAAGGTCCCAGTCTGAAATTTTTTTATAACGCTTTTTTCCCTCGATTTTCAGTATTTATTGTTTCTGTTGATTGCCGAAGATGAGATCACATGCCTAATGATGCCACATGGCTCATAAGATTTGTGCTGTCGTGAAGTAAAACAAATTTTTTTCTTCTAACTTAAGTGGTAGGATAATGAATAAAAAACGTTTTAACATACTTGACGTCTATTTGACAGATGTCCATCCACCAGAAAATGCAGCCATATGTGTTATTTAAACCACGGAAGTACGTGTATTTTCCAAAAGAACTGCATTATTAATAATCTCCAGTAAAGTATTTAACCCTCAGCTAATCAGAAATCATTAAACTCTACGGTATCATACAAATGCATGCTAGCTTAATTCAGTGCAATTATGAAAAGAATCTATGTAAAAAATTAAAGAATTACGATACTGAAGGTATATACGACAAACACTTTGATCGAGAGTAGAAATACATGTACGATAGTCTTAAATGAATAATAGTGAGATGCTCCATAGGTTTTTTTTGCACGCATGCTTAGAAAGGGTAAATAACAGTGCAATATACGAGTCAGCATGAATAATTGTAAAACAATATAATTTGTGGGATTTCTTTGACAGGTGTTTTAGAAGTAATCAGCAGCCACAGTTTATATACTACTGTTGTTTAGTTGTTTGTAAAGCAAAGTAGTTTGTTAGCGGTAGAGTGTTGTACAATAGCTACCATATGATTAATCTGTGGTAAATGGCTCGGGGATAATAGGTTTGTTTTGTTGCACAATGCCAATGACTTTACTAACACATGCTAACTCTCAGATGTATAGTTTAATGAGATATGGTAGTGGACATGGTTTCTGCTCAAAGTTATAAACTGTCACAATACTTGACAATGATGACGTATATGATGAAAGCATGCCCGTAACAGAAGCAGAGTTTTGTGAACTGTTTGGTGAGTCTGATACAGAGCCCAATTTTGAAGAAATCTAAAAGTGATTAAACTTTTATAATTCATTTTAGAATGAGGATTAATTAAATTTCCATTAAGACAACACTTTAGAATTGTTTTTATTTCAACATATAAATTAGCTTTCCTACTTTCATTTTATTTAATAATGTGATTTGCCTAAATAAACATATTCAGAACTCACTTTGTGCATCTTGTGATTTACCGATAGTCTAGAAATTATGGGTCGGCTTATACATGGGTCATGCACTTTATAACAGTTTTACCAATTCCGTTGGGAGGGGGGGGTCGGCTTATATGCGAACATGCTTATACACGAGTATATACGGTATCTTCATTTATTTGTTCATATCCTGTGATAATATAGTAAGTGGTCACTGTTACAAGCAAACATATTCTATTACTATTTAAACATATTCTATTACTATTTAAACATATTCTATTACTATTTAAACAAATTCTATTACTATTTAAATGCATATTGGGCTCGGCTTTTCTGAAATACTGTGTTTTAATTAAAGAACAAACATGAAACTATTGTTCGTTTGTTTCTGATGAAAATAGTATGGATGCTGCTGTATTGGAGCAAGAAATACCTTCACAATACAAAACTGACAAATTAAGCCCTTTGAGAAAACAAAATATTGTAGATTTTTTGGTGTTCTTTCTGAAATTAAAGTTCATACATCACATCAAGTTATTAAAATTTTGGGACAAGTGATAATGTGGGTAGGACAAGTGAATTATTTTAGTCCTTGACAAATAGATAAAAAAAATATTAACAGCCATAATAATTCAAATCTTACTGTGTGGTAGCATACAGCACCAGCAAAATGCTTGATCAGGAAACCTTCATCATCACGAACATCTCGGTGAGACTTCAGCTTTGATTTCCTGGCCACCTGTAGAAAAAGCAACAACATTCAAGCTCATTGTTTCTTGTACTAGACCTAAGCAATGACTGGTCACTTTGGTGGTCACTTTTATACAGTCCTACCCATTTATGTTGACATCCTCGGGCCCGAGGAAATATTGTCAAGATAGGCGGAGGATGTCGAGATGGGGGGGGGGCTGAAAAAAGATACAAGTTAAAATTCGTCAGCAAAGGGAGACACGTCATCAGTGAATAGCATTTACACTCTGAGAAAACAATGGAAATTTTGAGTACATGAAGACAGAATCAGTGTGAAATACATTTGCATATTGACAAATTACATTTTGGTTACCTTTGTGTAGTAAAATCCAAATTAAAATATTGCACTGATCACATCCTGATACAAAAAACATTACGATATTCAACGTCGGCATTAGCATATGGTTGGATAGTTGTCACTTACATGCTTCATGTACATGTACTTAAATTGGCCTCGATTTTGGTCAGTCTGTTCCCATCTTATTGAGGCTACCAAGGGGGATAGGTCTATTCACAGGGAAGTGAAAAACTGTACATGTATTCTCCACAAATACTTTTGTATCCAATACTATGACAAACAGTAAAGTGACGGAACCAAACACTTGTTGCAGCGAAGTTCTCCACATTAAGTTTTTTTCGCAAATGCTTCAATGAACCATTCTGTGGCTTCCTCCACGTCTTCAGATTTAGCAGTCTTGCTTCTTCCTTTGGGGAGTGCAGTTACCTTCAACGTAGTGTTTATTTATTGACTCAGCAGCTTTCATCCTTCCTGAACAGGTGTTATTTTTTAAGTGAAAAAATTTCACAGACCTCTTTGCGAAATGTTCATCCCTTAACTTCCTTAACATCCAGATATTTAGTTTCCAGAGACTGTAAATTTAATTTGCGTTTTATCCTGCTATTGGTAGCCATCGTAAATGTAAATAAAGTTAAAAACGAAACTTTCACAGCAAAAAAAACCAAACTTGTTTTAATCACTGATCCCTTTCAAAGGTCTCGAAAACGCATAATCTGTATTTTCACGCAATTTTTATATATGGGATTCAGAAAATCACGTATACAGGAGTCCTCAGTACGCATCAATTTCCTGGAAGGCAAACTGAAGGGCTTGCTAGTCCTGCTTCGACCACCTGTTGACTGGGAAACTGTGTTCATCAATTGATCCTTTTAACTGTGTTGATATTTACAATCAGAAAATTCAGTGACTGAAAGACCCAAAGATGTACATGTCATTGTAAGAGCACATCTGAAGAACATGACCCACAAGCTAGGTGGCAAGATCAAAGACTTAACTAGCTGCAGAGTGGTGAGAAAATGTGCTATGTTGTTTTTTTTTATCCAACAGCGACATCAAAAGCCTGGCGGCAAGATCAACTAATTGTTGAACAAAGTATAGGTCGGAACTGGCAGTTTGTCGACATAAATGATTAGAAAACAAAGGATTTGTTAAGCTGGGACCAAGGGCTTCTGTCAACATGTACGTTGATCTCTTATCTTGATGTCGACATAAGCATAACAATTTGTTAGTAATAGTAGACAAAGGGGCTGGGACTTTGCTTTTTTGTCGACATAGGCGGCTTGTCGATATAAGCGATGTCGATATAAACGGGTAGGACTGTAATAAGATTGTCTGCCTTATTGTTGAAACATTACTGACATAACAATATTTACACGTCACCATAAAGAAAACAGAACTAAACCTGAACTGAGAAAACTTATGCCTATATAATCTGGCCAATTTCAGCTGGTGACCTGAGCAATTTTATAACATTAACCAAACACAAGAAAAGCTGTCAAAAATGTTTTGGCAATCTCCAAATCCGTAGTCAGCAAGTTCCAGGACTTCCATCCTGAAAGAACAGCAGCTCAAAGAGCAGCAGGAAAAATTTGGCATTGCCTGTGAGAAACTTGTCCAGGATATCCAAAACACGCTGGAATCCTTCATACAATATGTTGGTCTTGTTATATGAACAAAAACAAGTCTTGGAGGCTTACACTACTCTCTATGACCTACCTAGCCAAACAGCCCAAGGAAACATCAGTATTCAACACTCTTCCTATCTTGAAAATGCTCCAAATGTTGCTGGCTCAAGAGCATGATGTCAGTCAAGGTATTCAAATAATGCGCCATAATATGTTGACATCACTGAACACATGCTTTGCTGACATTGCCAGCAACAAGAAATTTTTCTTGGCCACCATCTTGGATTCACAATTCAAACATCGCCTATTCAGCAAAGAATTACTTGTGTCAAGATCCAAAGAATGGCGTAGAGCAAAATGCATCATAGTTGCATCAGCTCACAATCAGGAGGAACCCCCGCAAAAAATAGAATAAATGAAACTGAAACAAATGCTACTGGGCCATCAACATCACATCTCTGGGATTTGTTTTCTGTGGTCTGTCATGAACCTGTCCATACCATCAACAAAACAATCCACATGGAAGACGCAATTGATGAGAATGCTGGAATTGTATCTGGTCAGATATCTGTTGCCACCAGAATAAAAGACACATATGGCTGGTGGAACGCTCACAGATTTCAGTTCCCCATCTTGGCCAAATTAGCTAGTGGCTATTTGTCTGCACCAGGTTCAAGTATTCCAAGCAAGCAGTTGTCTAACTGGAGTCTTAAATTAATAATTTTAATGTTTTTAGCCATTTGTTGAAATCTAGTAATGGCGATCTGCATCATTGAATGTAATTTAAAAGACTAGCTGAATACATTTTCATTCATTTATATCTTTAGTTTTATCAGTGATAGTTTTAAAGTTTTTCAAGTTTGTGTGATTGTTTTTTTCTATAAATAGTAATGTACTTCTTATCTGGTTTCTGTTTGTTTTTGTACAGAAGTTCAAATTCACATGCTGTATAAACAACCTAGTTATAACTAAGGTTAATGTTTCTGAATCAGTCATACAAAAGAAATAAAAATGAAATAATCAGTATCAGCAATTTTAATAATCAGCCATAAGTTGTATTGGCATAATCGGCAAAGAGTAAAGCTCTAATAACAAGAATAACCTCAAAATATATATATATATATATATATATATATATATATATATATATATATATATATATATATATATATATATATATATTATTTCCCTCATTTACAAGCTCATCCGAGATTCTGATGATATAAACCCACATATTCCATGTTTGACTGGAATTAGATGAGAAATATGTGTTCCAAAGAAATGATGCTAAACAGATAAATGGATGCAGGGCCATACCTTACTGAGTTTAAAAAAATAAAAGGAATCACTCACGCTGAGTCGGAAGTGTTGCTTATTGTGGTTGTGGACCTCCATAGTGAAGTGGTCAGGTTTAGGGGTTGGCAGTTTGCTCTCCTCATCCAACAGGTCAAAAATACCAGAGCTCTTGACCTCAATCAGCTCTGAAAACATTGGAAATAAAAACAATGCTAAACCTTACATTTTATTATAGTCAGAAATGTTATTTGCTTTGCTCAAGTAAAATATTTAATAGGCTAAAAATAAAATCCAAATTTAAAACATTAATAGCGAGTATACATACATAATTAGAATATTCATCTTAGTTTTGGAAAAAAAACTGCCAAATTATCATTTATTTTTTTATTTTTTGTCAATCTTGCTTTCCATTGATATAAACCTCTCCCTTCTTGTTCAGAGCTGCAATGAAGATGGTCCCGTAAAATATAAATGACATTTTTGAGGTCCTTTAGGTTTATTTTGTTTTGGCTTTAAACTAAATATTAAATGAAAGTGGGTGCTATTTTTTGCAGTTTATCATCAAATTCAAAAATATACATTTGTTATGACGATAAAAAGGGCAGTAACTCTAAATTACATCAAGTATTATGCAGGGAAAATCTAAATATCTGAGTGTAAACAATAATTACAAAGCTCATCTCTACAAAGCTTTGAGAAGTCTCCAGTAACCACTGTAAATATTAATTTAACTTGCAGAAAATAAGTTCAACCTAAAGCACGTCTTAGGAGAAAATAAATCAAGAACTAGTATCTGGGATAAGTGAGTTGTAAGAGTTATCCATCCCTGTTGTCATTCAGCTTTCCAGCTTTTATTCACAAGAATCTGGATACTCCTTTTAATTCTTCTATGTTGATTGTTAACACTTTTCTAGAGCTTATTTTCTTTTTTCGTCTTAAATATGCATTGCATGCAGGACGCAATTTTAAAACTTATATAATCAACAGTTTGATCAGCAGATGCTTCACATGATCAAATGGTTGCATTTTAAAGCATCTGGGGTGCTGCTATAAAGTCAGTCTGGTTCCCTGATTAATTTCATTTACAGCGAAACTTTTCAGTAATCTGTCATCATGTTCCTTTTCCTGATCATATATTAAGAATCTGTGGGTTTTAAACATTGCAAAAAAACTTGTACACAAAGAATCTGTGATTCTTAAACACTGCAAAGAAATCATAAACACATAATCTGTGGTATTAAACATTACAAAAAAAATAATACACAAAGAATTTGTGAGTCTTACCTATCACACAAGAACATTCTGTGGGTTTTACCTATCACACAAATTACACATGAATTTTTTCTAACTATCACACAAATCACTAATGAAAATTCAGTGGGCCTTTTCTGTCACAAAAATCACACATGAAAAATATGTTGGTTTTACATATCACACATGAATTTATGTGGGTCTTACATATCATGCAAATTACACATGAAATTTGATGAGCCTTACATATCACACAAATTGCACATGAAAATTCTGTGGGCCTTACATATCACACAAATTGCACATGAAAATTCTGTGGGCCTAACATATAACACAAAGCACACATGAAAATTCTGTGGGCCTTACATATCACACAAAGCACACATGAAAATTCTGTGGGCCTTACATACAACACAAAGCACACATGAAAATTCAGTGGGTCTAACATATCACAAAAATCATACATTAAGTTCTGCAAGCTTTACCTATACAGTCTGCATTGTCTGTCCACTGGATTTTCTTTACATTCAGCCCTTCTTTATCATAGAGGATTTGTTCCTGCAAAAGATACATTACTGACCAAGTGATTATTAAAATATTAAATAATTACCTGGTGTGTGTGTGTGTGTGTGTGTGTGCGTGCGTGAATGCGTGCGTGCGTGTATGCATGCATGTATGAGAGAGAGAGAGAGAGAGAGAGAGAGAGAGAGAGAGAGAGAGAGAGATTGATTTTAATGGCATGTTAGCATAGTAATGTCTACATGGTGTTTAGCATCATATAAAATTGGCTAGAAATGTAACAATACAGATTAATTTAACATCATCATATCAAATTGGCTAGAAATGTAACAATACACAGATTAATTTAACATCATCATATCAAATTGGCTAGAAATGTAACAATACACAGATTAATTTAACTTCATCATATCAAATTGGCTAGAAATGTAACAATACACAGTATAAAGTAAATGCATGACATACAATTTGTCAGAATTGTTACAATACATTGTATAGTTTAACAGCATCAATGGAACTGCAGAACTCATCCAAATACATATGATTTAAGTTCAATGAATGAGCAACAATTATTATACTCTTGTGTAGTGTTAGAGGCAACTGTTTTTCAGTAGAAATGTCCGATGTGTTCCAAAATGAATGCTAAATTCACCTCTTTGAGAATTCTCTCGTTGAAGAACTGCTGCAGCTTCTCATTGCAGTAGTTAATACAAAACTGCTCAAAACTGTTCTCCTGGAAATATTCTGCAAAACAACAAAATGACAGCCATTAGCAGAGTGAATGTTACAAGGTTACTAATAACTGCTGAACTTTGACATTTAACCCCAGGTCAATGTATCACTCCCTTATCATAATGCACCTATATAACTTATAAACCTGCTTAGAATACAAAGGCAGGTGTGGATCCATTTTTTCTTGTGCATAACACCAAAAGTAAGCTACTGTATATACATGTATATTATTTTATTGAAGAAAACAGTAGTTGCTGGAGCCACAAAATTGGAAAATTTAAATATGAAATCATATATTTTTATGGATTTTCTTTAACTCATTCAGCCCCAACAAAATTCTCAGTAACACTGTTACTGTGTCCCAGCCACACTAAGTTGTGTCTAGCTGCTTGTGCCCCAGAGTGTTTTACCTGTTTGGAAAATTTTTTAAGATTATACACATGCCTTCACATTTACTTTAATTTCTCTTCTTGTATCCAATATTAATCCAGAAACTTTCATTTTTACGATCAGCATCCTCTTTTTCTGACTATTCAATCTCAAGAATCTTCAATGTCCCATTCAAAATCTTGCAAATTATCCAACTGCCAAACATATCTTTCCTCTATTTACTCAATATTTTTTAGATCAAACTCGAGAAACTCCTCATTTTCGCCCTCACCACTATCAAAAATCACTTGTGCTACCGCCATCATTTTATGATTTTTTTTAATACAAAAAATGTGTGTATTGAAACGGATCTTAAATAGTAATCCTTGGTTTCCGAACATTTAAAGTTTGTCCAAACGAAAGTAAATTAATTTATGATTGGTTACAAGTGGGCCTGATGCTTGGAAAAGCCCCATTTGTAACCAATCAGAGACTTTCTCTCGACCACACATTCGGCTCGCGAAGCAGCGATAATGGCCATTGAATGCAGTCGAGAAAGGCAGTATTGGCTGTTGAATGAAGAAACTGGATTACGCGCAAAGGCGGTATCGGGGCCGAATGAGTTAACAGTGAACGAATAAGAGATCACAAACAGTCACTTCCTGTAACATGTCTTCAGCTTTTGTCTCTCCAGATTGAAGAGCATGCTGTCAATCTGGTATCTGATTTCAATCCCAGTGTCCTGGTCATGGAAGGCATCAGTAAGCATGGCAATGAAGATCATACTGAAGAAGATTGGGACCAACATACATCCCTGCTCGACTCAATTGGTGACTGGTAATGGTTTAGATGGCTAACCATCATCTTGGAAGAGTTAGCATGCCATCATGTAATTGCTAAACCATCACAAATAATTTCTCTGGAGAAACCAAATTTTACCATGATCTTCTAAAGGCCTCCACAGCTGACTGTCAAGGCTTTTGTCAGGCCAATGAATGTCATGTACAGGTTGGAGTTCTGTTCCTGACATTTCTCCAGGATGTGTGTGTGTTATGTCATCTTTTTCTGAAGCCACATTGACTTTAATCAGTGTGATGCACAAGGTGATTCTGAAGAATTCTAGTGAGAAACAACTCACGACTGGTGCCTGGAACATTCAACATATTTTAATTTCACATATTAGCTGTCACCAGTTTATTATAGTACACGACTGGTGTCAGCATCACTGTAACACTCAGGTGTAGATCAGTCTATGATAGTACAGAATTGGTGTCAGCATCACTGTAACACTCAGGTGTAGATCAGTCTATGATAGTACACGAATGGTGTCAGCATCACTGTAACACTCAGGTATAGATCAGTCTATGATAGTACACAATTAGTGTCAGCATCACTGTAACACTCCGATGTAGATCGGTCCATGATAGTACACGAATGGTGTCAACATCACTAACAGTTGTAGATCAGTCGATGATAGTGCACGACTGATTTCAGCATCACTACAACACTCAGGTGTTGATAAGTCTATTACAGTACATGACTTGTGTCAATATCACTATAACACTCACTTGTTGATAGGTCTATGATGTTATATGACTGAAGCCAAGATCACTGTAACACTCAGTTGTAGATCAGTCTATTATGGTACATGACTGGTGTCAGCATCACATTAACACCCAGGTGTAAATGAGTATTACAGTATTGGTGCCAACAACACTAAAACACTCAGGTGTAGATCAGTCTATTATAGTACATGACTGGTGTTAGCATCACTATAACACTCAGGTGTTGATAAGTCTATGATAATACAAGACTGGTGTCCACATCACATTAACACTCAGGTGCCAATATCACTGTAATGCTCATGTGTAGATCAGTCTATTATAGTACACTATTGGTGCCAACATCACTATAACACTCAGGTGTTGATCAATCTATTACTGTATACAATTGGTGCCAACATCACTATAACACTCGGGTATAGATCAGCCTGTTATAGTACATGAGAGGTGCTAGCATCACAGTAACATTCAGATGTAGATCAGTCTATTGGCATACATGAATGGTGCCAACATCACTGTAACACTCTGGTGTAGATAAGACTTATTTATTTATTGAATCATATAAGAAAGACAACTCTTAACTGTGTGTCTTTAGATAATAATAATTTCTAATCAAACTCAACAATTATACTAATAAAACATGCATATTTCAGATTTTTCATCTTTTTTTGCCTGTAAACAGTATTGATGCATGTATTTGCAAACTACTGCATGCCAATATTCATTTTGTTAAATTTATTTAACTTCTTAAGATCAAACATCCATTATATGAACATGTGTGTAGGATAACAAAAATTGCTAACATTGAGGAATCCCTTACAGATGGATCCAATCTGCAAAGTACATCCCATTTTATAATGTACATAACAGACACTTTGTCTTGAATGTCTTAAAAGTACATCCCATTTTATAATGTACATAACAGACACTTTGTCTTAAATGTCTTAAAAGTACATCCCATTTTACAATGTACATAACAGACACTTTGTCTTAAATGTCTTAAAAGTACATCCCATTTTATAATGTACATAACAGACACTTTGTCTTAAATGTCTTAAAAGTACATCCCATTTTATAATGTACATAACAGACACTTTGTCTTAAATGTCTTAAAAGTACATCCCATTGTATAATGTACATAACAGACACTTTGTCTTAAATGTCTTAAAAGTACATCCCATTTTATAATGTACATAACAGACACTTTGTCTTAAATGTCTTAAAAGTACATCCCATTGTATAATGTACATAACAGACACTTTGTCTTAAATGTCTTAAAAGTACATCCCATTTTATAATGTACATAACAGACACTTTGTCTTAAATGTCTTAAAAGTACATCCCATTGTATAATGTACATAACAGACACTTTGTCTTAAATGTCTTAAAAGTACATCCCATTGTATAATGTACATAATAGACACTTTGTCTTCAATGTCTTAAAAGTACATCCCATTTTATAATGTACATAATAGACACTTTGTCTTCAATGTCTTAAAAGTACATCCCATTGTATAATGTACATAATAGACACTTTGTCTTCAATGTCTTAAAAGTACATCCCATTGTATAATGTACATAACAGACACTTTGTCTTCAATGTCTTAAAAGTACATCCCATTGTATAATGTACATAATAGACACTTTGTCTTCAATGTCTTAAAAGTACATCCCATTTTATAATGTACATAATAGACACTTTGTCTTCAATGTCTTAAAAGTACATCCCATTTTATAATGTACATAATAGACACTTTGTCTTCAATGTCTTAAAAGTACATCCCATTGTATAATGTACATAATAGACACTTTGTCTTCAATGTCTTAAAAGTACATCCCATTGTATAATGTACATAATAGACACTTTGTCTTCAATGTCTTAAAAGTACATCCCATTGTATAATGTACATAATAGACACTTTGTCTTCAATGTCTTAAAAGTACATCCCATTGTATAATGTACATAATAGACACTTTGTCTTCAATGTCTTAAAAGTACATCCCATTGTATAATGTACATAATAGACACTTTGTCTTCAATGTCTTAAAAGTACATCCCATTGTATAATGTACATAATAGACACTTTGTCTTCAATGTCTTATTTATGGCCTAGCGAATCTTTTAGATGACAATATTTTATCTCGACTTACAAGCAGGTCATAGTCAAATGTTGCCATTTATAGTCAACTGTTGCCATTTATAGTCAACTGTTGCCATTTATAGTATCATGTGAAGGGCAGGGGAACTTATAACCAAATGGGATTGTTAGCAAATACATATGGTAATGCCTCAAACATTAATTCCATTAAGGTGACAATTAAAAAAATCTATAAACCAAAAAGCCTAAATCCATATGCCTGAAGCATTGATAACTTAAGTCATCTACAAACTTAAATCCACATGCCTGAGTCATTGATGATAACTGATGTTATGTACAAACCTAAATCAATATGTCTGAGTCATTGATGATAACTGATGTTATGTACAAACCTAAATCAATATGTCTGAGTCATTGATAATAACTGATGTTATGTACCAACCTAAATCAATATGTCTGAGTCATTGATAATAACTGATGTTATGTACAAACCTAAATCAATATGTCTGAGTCATTGATAATAACTGATGTTATGTACAAACCTAAATCAATATGTCTGAGTCATTGATAATAACTGATGTTATGTACAAACCTAAATCAATATGTCTGAGTCATTGATGATAACTGATGTTATGTACAAACCTAAATCAATATGTCTGAGTCATTGATAATAACTGATGTTATGTACAAACCTAAATCAATATGTCTGAGTCATCGATGACAACTGATGTTATGTACAAACCTAAATCAATATGTCTGAAGCACTGATAATTGGTGTTATCTACAAACCTAAATCTATATGCCTGAGTCATTGATGATAACTGATGTCATCTACAAACCTAAATCTATATGCCTGAGTTATTGATGACAACTGATGTTATGTACAAACCTAAATCAATGTCTGAAGTACTGATAATTGGTGTTATCTACAAACCTAAATCTATATGCCTGAGTCATTGATGATAACTGATGTCATCTACAAACCTAAATCAATATGTCTAAGATAATGATGTTAATTGTTGTCATCTACAAACCTAAATACATATGCCTGAGTCATTGATGATAATTGTTGTCATCTACAAACGTAAATCCATATGTCTGAGATAATGATGATAATTGTTGTCATCTACAAACCTAAATCCATATCCCTGTGTCATTGATGATAACTGATGTCATCTACAAACCTAAATCTATATGCCTGAGTCATTGCTGATAACTGATGTCATCTACAAACCTAAATCCATTTCACTGAGGTTTTAATGATAATTCATGTCATGTGCACATGACCAGCAGTAAGCTTGTTGTTTGCTGTCATCCTTGGACTTTATTTAGTTACACTTTGATCAGTTACACAAAACAATAACAAACAATAGAAAAACAGTCAGAGCAGCAACTGACGGTGTGATCATATGCTTCCGAGTCAAGGCAACTACTGTGGGACAGATCACATTCTTGAGTCAAGGCAACCATTGTTTAAGTGGTCATATGCTTCTGAGTCAAAGCAACTACTGTGGGACTGATCACATGCTTCCAAGTCAAGGCAACTACTGTGGGACTGATCATATGCTTCTGAGTCAAGGCAACTACTGTGGGATTGATCACATGCTTCCAAGTCAAGGCAACTACTTTGGGACTGATCATATGCTTCTGAGTCAAGGCAACTACTGTGGGATTGATCACATGCTTCCAAGTCAAGGCAACTACTGTGGGACTGTTCACATGCTTCCAAGTCAAGGCAACTACTGTGGGACTGATCATATGCTTCCATTTGTGGTAGTGAGCACATACTTCCAAAACACTGAAAATAAGTTCTTTCCAGCTAGTCATTAATTAGGTCCAGCATGGCCGCTACCACATGTAGAGCTACTAAAGACCCACAATTTTCATCAAAAATGTAAACCCACAAAAGTTGACACCTTAAAATGTAAAGCTTCTAAAATGGATCTATTACAAGCATCCCAAAAAATTGAAAAGGGTTCAAAAGGGTGACTAAATAATTACAGTACTTATGAAGTTTGCAAGAAATCTACATTACAAACTCAGAAAGAAGTATTGTTATGCTGTGATGCATTAATACAAGTTTTGTAAACTGAAAAATATCTGACCACTGGTTATCCTTTTAAGCTTAAAAGTATTTTGTGATATATATATATATTTTTTTTCATACCAAACCCAGCGATATCCAGCAGTCCCATGAAGTTTACAGATGAGGAGAATGGAATAGCCTTGTTAATTCGGAGAACAATGTAGTCAAACAGTTTGGAGTAGATGGACTTTGCCAGGGCATCTCGTGCACTCTGGGCCTCATACGTCTTCAGTGGTACCCTGAAATTATAGCAGCAAAATCTTGATAATCACCTGAGTATAAAGTTAACATGCTCATAGACCTAGTGCAAATTTCAATACTAAATTTAAAAGTACTTTGCACTTCTTCAAAGGACCTCAACTGATTGGACATCTAAAACTTTGTTCTTTCAAAAATCCTAACATGCCGTCAAATGAACCTTGAATATAGGAAAACTGATTATACTGTACATGGAATACTCAAACAGCAAATATAGAATACAGCACACCCTTACTATAGTGCTTCTCATTATAATGTTTTTTTTAAAAATATGGTGGGTATGTTCAACTATCCATTTTATCATATTGTAAGAAAACTATGTATAGTGAACATCACTACACTGAAATATCATAAGACAGTATACTGCATAACTCCCATGGTCAGCATTATAATGAGGTTTTGCTGTAAGACAGTATACTGCATAACTCCCATGGTCAGCATTATAATGAGGTTTTGCTGTAAGACAGTATACTGCATAACTCCCATGGTCAGCATTATAATGAGGTTTTGCTGTAAGACAGTATACTGCATAACTCCCATAGTCAGCATTATAATGAGGTTTTGCTGTAAGACAGTATACTGCATGACTCACCTTGTCAGCATTATAATGAGGTTTTGTTGTAAGACATTCTTTCCTCTCATTTTGGTGGTGATAGAAGTTATATTGATGCATTTTTGGTAGGGATTTAAAAGTAATTGTTTATTCTTGAGAATATGAGCTCAGAGAGTGGTTGTCTGTATTTTGGCGACAGTGCACATTGAATAAATAAGGCCTTGGTGATGATCTGGAAGTGAAATCTGTGTTCTGTTTACATGCTCCTCTCAAAAAAAATGCTGGTGAACCTTTGACAAGAACTTCACTGTGAAGTCATCTTTGGAGTTATTTCAGATTAGCATATAATATGTATTGATTATCACAATAGAAAGGTCAGTACTGAGAAATATAAGTAGAGAAGATATAGTAAAATTAATTGTGCTGTATGTCCAAAAGGTTGTAATAAAAAATTGAATACAGAAATCCACCTGTCATATGTATTTCCCTATGTTTAAAATGTTGTAGTGAATAACTGAATACAGAAATCAATCTTTCATCTATAGTTCCCAAAGCACAAAATGTTGATATGAAAAAATACAGAAATCTACCTATCATTTGTATTTCCCTTTCCATAGTTCAAAGATGTTGTAATGAAGAGATCTTAATGTTACTTGAAAGTTTCACTTACATGATAACATTTATCAAGTTTTGTTACATTATTCAGTTTCCTGTATTTAAAAGAAATTATGTAAATCACTGTGATTAATTGAATGTAAATTTTCATCAACTGTGGTTTCCATCTGCTAAAAATTTTAAGACCTAACAACCATTGAACCCTCTGTAAAAACCCTGATCCCTCCCATCATAGACATACAAAATTATTAAACAACTGCTATGAAATGCTTTTTAAATTTATGCTCATAAAAGATAATGAACATCAAAATTAATGCCAATAACATATAAACACCAGCTAAATGAATGCCTATAAAATAAAAACACTATCAAAATTAACGCCCATAAGATATAATGACCGTATTATAATAGAAAGAAATTAGTTCCGATTACTGCAAAGGAAATTCTGTTTATGTTGAAGGCAAGCATATAAGTGCATAGGAATAAGAAAAAGATTTACGAGGCAGTATTGTGTGCATGAAATTTGGGAAGGTCGAGCATTAATTCAAATTTACCAAACTACATTTTAAACTTAAACTGGTGAAAACTGGTATGTGACCTGATAGATGCCAAATGAAAACTGGTATGTGACCCGATAGATGCCAAATGAAAACTGGTATGTGACCCGATAGATGCCAAATGAAAACTGGTATGTGACCTGATAGATGCCAAATGAAAACTGGTATGTGACCTGATAGATGCCAAATGAAAACTGGTATGTGACCTGATAGATGCCAAATGAAAACTGGTATGTGACCTAGCTGAAAGATGCCAAATGAAAACTGGTATGTGACCTAGCTGAAAGATGCCAAATGAAAACTGGTGACTCGACAGAAGCCAAATGAAAACTGGTGACTCAATAAATGACAGATGAAAACAAACAGAATGGTCATCAATTTACATACTGACATAAATTTACTCTTGCCCATCTAATATCCTTCCCACTGCAAGCTTGGCAATTTTTAATAGACCCCAATTTATCTTCCTTTATGTCACAGAACCTGACTAATGGAGGTAACCTGGATGCATCAAATTATGATATGTTACAGCTGTCTTGCACTTTTATAAGAGTGAGCAGTTTATATAAAAATTGGACTTTGTATAAAAGGATTGACTTTTTTTCTCTTTATCACTGCTTAGTATCTCTTTCTGGGGATAGTTAACCTTACATGACACAGTCTGGTCAGGAAAATGCAGACATACCTTTGAATCATATCCATCGCCTGTATCTAACCATTCACCGATGATACAAACATGTCTGTAATCAAATATGAAGGACTATACTGAGCAGATCACCAAAGCATTGATGAAAATTATGTGACCTTGAACCCTAGGTCAACTGAGTAAGCATGCATGCTGAAAAATGGACTGCTTAGCTTCATAATGTGTCATGCAAAATAATACCAAGGTTTATAAAGTGAAAAATCCAACACCATAAAGCATATTTTCTATGAATGAAGCCTTCACCTCATTGAAAAAAGGGTGAGAAAGCATTCACATTATAAATTGACTTCAAATGTTACAAATGATGAAAGTATATCAAGCAGCATAAGATATATATGCAAATGAAGAACTTTAATCAAAACCTTCAACTGTTGACAATAGCAAGATCATAGCTGGAAGAGTAACTGGTATACCTTGCTTTCCACTACCATGATCTCGCTAACAAGTGCACAACTTTTCAAAAATGTGCACGAGTAAAATGAACGGCTTAAAAATTGTGTGATTATAATCACTGGCCCATAAATTGTGAGAGCATAATGACTGGCCCAAAAATTGTAAGAGTATAATGAGTGGCCCAAAAATTATACAAGTACAATGTCTGGCCCAAAGACTACAAATAGAAGCAACCAACCAAAAAATTGTATGAGCACAAAGACTAGGCAAAACTTTGTGTGCATACAATGACTAACCCAAAAGTTGTGCAAGTACAATGACTGATCCAAAAACTGTGCAAGTACAATCACTGATCCAACCAACCAAACAATTTATATGAGTACAATGACTGGCCCAAAAACTGTACAAGTAGAACAACCAACCAAATAATTCATATCAGTACAATGACTGGTCCAAAATGCATGTGCGTATAATGACTGGCCCAAAAATTATGCAAGTACAATGAATGACCCAAAAACTCTACAACAACCAACCAAAACATTTATATGAGTACAATGACTGGCCCAAAATTTGTGCGCATACAATGACTGTCCCAAAAATTGTGCAAGTACAATGACTGGCCCAAAAACTACAAGTAGAACAACCAACCAAGCAATTTATATGAGTACAATGACTGGCCCAAACTTTGTGTGCATACAATGACTGGCCCAAAAATTGTGCAAGTACAATGAATGACAACAAAAACTCGACAACAATCAACCAAAACATTTATACGAGTACAATGACTGGCCCAAAATTTGTGTGCATACAATGACTGGCCCAACAATTGTGCAAGTACAATGACTGGTCAACATGCATATCTTCCAATGATAACAATAATATTCTCTAAGTTCCAAAGTAATCCATTAACAACTCTTAAAAACAGTTGCAATTACAAACATTTGTAATATACTGCATTCTGCTGCAGGTCAAAAAACACAATAACTGCAATAAACAATGTAACACATTTACCAATGTGCACATCATTATGTAATGACCATAATGTGCATTATGTTTCCCAGTCACTTCAAGACAAACTGCATTCACAAGAGTGTCATACATTCCATCCAGCGGCAAGATAAAATGGACAATAACTCTAACAAAATCACATGAGCACAATGATCTGATGATATATGTATCATCATTACAATTGACACAGAAATGTTTCATGGTGTTCCACTGAAAATTCAAGACTAATCACATTGCCAATATTGCCATACACTACAAGGTGGTCCAGTGTTAACTATGAGACTAGTCACATTGCCAATATTGCCAAACACTACAAGGTGGTCCAGTGTTATCTATGAGACTAGTTACATTGCCAATATTGCCCTTCATTACAAGGTGGTCCAGTGTTATCTATGAGACTAGTCGATTGCCAATATTGCCATATACTTTCTACAAACTGATCCATTGAAACTGTGAGACTAGAAAAGGGTAATATAATAATTTTAATAACATCTATTAGTTTTCACATTCGACCTAAATACAAGCCATGAATATTAAAATAGGAATTTAAACTTGGAATTTCAACTTTTAAGTAATCAGTGACAAGAGTTTAAATAGTAATTGAATTGCAATATATCAGGGACGTCATTGGGGAGCTATTTGCCCCCCTTCCCCAATTTGCATGTACTGTCAAATTTCTGTAGCCTATCAAATTCTGCCCCCCCCCATCCCCCCCCCCCCCCCGAAAAATTGAAATGATGACATTTACCAATACAGTATATAAAAAAAAACACCAATAATAAAAATATAATTAGAATCTTGTCTTGTAACGAAGAGAATTTAACCCTGAACTTTTCTGTGCTAATAAAATCCCAAACAAGACTTTTCAAACAACCTAATCTTCTTAGGACAATCTGGTTAAAAATCCATCATTTAAAATTCATTTTCAAAAGGGTTAATTTACATTTTGACAAAAGACCTTCAAAATTATATACTGTTGTATAAACAAGGACTGAACTTTTGTCAAATCAACTTGACTTCTTGTAACTCATTAAACCAGTCGCCAAACCTGTATTGAGACAGGGGCTCGAATCAGTTTTTAATATATAATAAAAGGGACGACAATTTTTCATTTCCGCTCCGAGATTCAATAGTCTGGACTACATATTTGGTTTAAAATGAATAGCAATTCAATTTCTAATATGGGTTTTCTCCAAATATTCCCAACCCATTTTTCATATTTGGACTTTTAGGTGTGGGGTCATTGCAATTGCATATAAAAAAAATTGGAATTTGCCACCAACGTGTAGTAGCGACATATGGTAGTCGCTTTCCAGTGGGCATAGAAAATGTAAACTTAAGTTATATTGACCTATACATGCATAAAAATCACCATTTGTATTTCCAGTCACATCACAAATCTCAAACAACGTCATTGGAAGTCCATTAGTAATGTGATATCAACAACAAACTCCTTTTTAATGTTGTTGCAGAGAAATTCAATTACATGTATATTAAATGAAAGTCAGAAACCTTTTGTAAAAACCAGCAATCTGGACAGTCTGGTTTTATCATGCAGATCGCACATGTAAACATGGTAGTCCCATGATACAAAACTCCAGAATTTATTCTCGGAATATAAAAATATGGAATATTTTGTGTTGTTTCATTTTTTTTTTTTTATTACAACCAGTATACGATTTTCATTGAACAGTTTTTAAAAAATTTGTCTCTATAGCATTTGAAATTGTTGGTTGTTAGATTTGTGTACTCTTTGCGACTAGCAATGAAAATCACAAGTAACAAGTCCAAATTTCATCAGCTCTGTAGTTTTATCTTGTCTTTCAGCAGATTAAAGGCATAACGATTGTAATATTCACAATTTCTGAGAACAAATGTGATTTATATCCATTTAATTCATGTATCACTCCCTGTAACAAGATTTAAAATTTGCTATGAAATCTGGTAAGTGGCTACATTTTGCCACCACAATGTTGGTCTCTTGTGATGCTAGAGCGGTTTTCATACCTTCCACATTAGGAAAGATATGGATATCAAGCTGACTTTGAAAATAAAAGTCTACTAGACAAATTTAATCCACTGAGCTTTTTGATTGACTCTGCATACAATGCTGTCTGCATTTCTGCATACCTAAAGTTCCATCACCAATACTGAAGCAAAACACATACTGAATTTGACCAATTGACAAAATTAAAATGCTGCAATGCTTACCATTTAAAAAGAGTCAATTGTCACCATAATATTCTGTTCAATTTAATATAAATTTTTGACACTTGCGAGATGTCTGCCTATTTGCAAATAACTCTGAAAAAGATGTATGTTCATCCATCGGTCTAAAAAATACATTACCTTGGACTGTTTCTGTTAGCAGTTCAGTCAAGTAATTAGGTCAGGTTTATAGCTAGTTTTACAAAATTCAGTATAACAATGACAATAAATGGCAAAGATATATATTAAACAAAGTAAACTGATCATGCAAAAAAAAAAATGTCAAGTTCAACATTATTTTTATGTTGAAGAGAAACAAGAATGAATAGGATGTAATGTGTTTACAACATTTTGTTTATGGGGGGGGGATTAATAAAGAATTCAGAAACAGACTATATGCTGTAGAATTTCTTGAGAATCCTGTTCTAGCAGCAAGTTGATTTGTTGTGTAGCAGATGATTCTCTACACGTGGGACAACATTTTGAAATAATTGGAAAATTTGATTAAGATGTTGATGTTTCAAGGTATAACATCTCCATCTTTTAAATAATGTATTGATATGCATGATTCTAAAAGATGTAAATTGGATTTTCTGGGTTACAGGTTCAAGAAGATCAATGAGTGGGTCTTCATGTTGACATTTAGAAATCACATTTTCAAATGCATTTTGAGTCAAATTGTGGGATATTTTTGTGTACTTTATGAAGATCACTTTTCCTAATTACAGTACAATTGTTTTTTCTTGATAGCAAATGGATTTTTTATACCAAAATTAACATGTGATCCAATGTTTACAGAAATTATGAATCATTGCACAAAATTACCTGATGCCAACATGCTGGTACATGTTTATCCCAAGCATGCAAATGATCCATACTGTACCCTCAGAGTATTCTGGTCACAACTCAATAGATTTAACTCACCACCAGTCCAGTTATGGCATAATTACATGATTGTTTTGGGTGTCAAGTAGTGATATGAATATCCTGTGTTTTTCCACCAACATTCATCAACATTTGAAAAATTCCAGAACTTTTCATTGTCAGGAAGAAAAACAAATCATTTATCCCAACTTTTTCCCAATTTGCCAGTAGCATTGGAACTCTAATAGTCAAATGCAAACACTTTTGTTGTGGCTTTAAGTAATTTTTTTCATAGGGGTGAAATCTGAATTGTGGCTCTTGGTGACTGTTGTCAGGGTGAAATCTGAATTGTAGTTCTTAGTGACAATGTTTTGTTGTCAGGGTGAAATGTGAATTGTAGTTCTTGGTGACAATGTTTTGTTGTGGGGTGGTGGTACCAACAGAGATGCATACAATTATTAAATCAGATTATTTTGGCTTTAAAAGTGCTAGAGACTTGAGCTGCATAAGTGAAAGATGAAATATGGGTCACAGAGACTTATTTGTCTGAGGAGGATGAAGTGGACAAAACCCCTACTTAATCACAAATTAAATGCAAAAATCTGAACATAAGACAATAAAATGCTAACTGTAGGTTTGTGATCATGTTGTGTTTTATGGGTGTATCACTAATGTATGTATGTGGCCTTGTTGTGTTGTAAGGGTGTGGGACTAATGTATGTCTGTGACCTTGTGGTGTCAACATGTGGTACTAATGTAGGTCAGTGACCTTGTGTTGCAAAAGTGTGATAACCTTGCTGTGTTGTAAAGGTGTGGTACATATGTAGATCAGTGACCTTGTATTGTAAAGGCATGGTAATAATGTAGGTCAACCTTGTGATCTAAAAGTACTAACAGACAGGTATACAATCAACTATTTGTGTTCACAAGATTGAGTGACGGATGGAAGGATGAAGGATGGATATATGGACATAATGATTTTTAAATACTCCTATTTCTGGTAAAGCAGGGGTATGATAGGAAGATAAAAGCTGGTGACAATCTTGAAAATTATTTTCTCTGGAGTAAAATAAAATGTAATATTCTCATCAGTGGAGAGAAATTTCTAAGTGCTATGTCCTTGCTGAGGAAATAATGCATGGGAGGGGATTGGAAAAGCGAACTGAAACAACTAGCAAAAGGAAGCAGCATAGTTCAAGTTAAACTTACAAAATGACCTCCCCTTTATCACCATCATTCTTAGATCTGAAAAGTTTCCATGCACAAAGTAAAAAAGAAAATAAAAATATAATAAAAAAAATATATATATATGCATTTGTTCATGCATGCATGTGCATACACACAGACACAAGATTTTTTCAAATGGTTTATTCAATAAACTGTATTTTGAAAGCAATTTTCTTTACAATGCATCAAATGTTTAGTCAGGTTCATCTGGTATTGGGACCAAACAGCCAATCAGAATTTACCCAATAAATGCAAATGGTTGCCTGTCTTTGCAGGCAGAATCACTGAACTGATCTACAATCAAAGATAATTTTATGAAGACTAAATTTAGTTCAAGACCTTATCAGCAATCATGAAAAATAGTTGAATACACAAAAATGAATAAAATGAACCACAACAGATCAAAGCAACAACAATGACAACTAATCTTGGAAGTCAAACAATGCATAGAATATATTTATAGCACATAAACATTAAATGTACCAAATGCATACTTTACTAAGCAGGAATGTAGTGGTTTTAACATTGTAAATTTAGAAAGAAACAAATCAATAAATGCTGAATTTGAAAGATTTATATGTGATTAAAATATGCATTTTTCCCCAGCAGTCAATTACTTTCTAAACTACAGGTGGTTTTCAAGATCAGCAATCAGTTATTTGACACAGTAAACTACAGGTGGTTTTCAAGATCAGCAATCAGTTATTTGACACAGTAAACTACAGGTGGTTTTCAAGATCAGCAATCAGTTATTTGACACAGTAAACTACAGGTGGTTTTCAAAATCAGCAATCAGTTATTTGACACAGTAAACTACAGGTGGTTTTCAAAATCAGCAATCAGTTATTTGACACAGTAAACTACAGGTGGTTTTCAAAATCAGCAATCAGTTATTTGACACAGTAAACTACAGGTGGTTTTCAAAATCAGCAATCAGTTATTTGACACAGTAAACTACAGGTGGTTTTCATGATCAGCAATCAGTTATTTGACACAGTAAACTACAGGTGGTTTTCATGATCAGCAATCAGTTCAAAAACAGACTTTATCCTAAAAAGCTCTAAAGTCTTATTATTTTAATTTTTCTAAGTATCAACACACAAAACCATTCCTGTATCTATGCAATCTTCAAGTTTTCCAATGAATTATAAGTTCATATGAGATGGAATCTGTTGCCCTATAAATTTTGTTTGTAAATAAAAAAATCACATGAAGTTTATTAAAAGCAGCTGTACTGTATATCCTGAAATAAACAATTACAGTTTCTGCATACTGGGTAATAATGTTACGTCATTTTTTAATTCAACTTATTCAAAGTTCTATAATTTTGAACAATTAAAATTACCGATAACAAATGCAACTATTGTAATGCAAGAATGATCAAAGAAGACATATTTTACACTTATGTAAACTCTCCTACTCAAAGTATCAAGTGGTCCAGCACTGACAATGTACATACTAGTTATGATCCAAAACTGTTTTATATACTACTCACACTTCACTTTGTTACCATGCTAGCATATCATACACTGAATGCAGAAAATAAAATTATAAATAAATTATGTTTGTCCAATAATTTGTATAGGATCACATTAAAATTGGTAATAACTTTCTGCTACCTCTGAATCCAACTTTTTTCTGTCCTAACATTATAAAAAGAAAGGGAAACAACTCTTACATGTTAATTTCCATTTTTACCCACTAGGTGGCCCCTGTTATGCCCAGATTCGCAAGGTGTTTTACTTGAGTGAAACCTTAAGGATGCTCACATTTTTGGGAAGGGTGGGAAGGATTATTTGTTATGCAATCATGTAAGAATTATCAAAAAAATATGATTGCTAAATGTATGTTTTCCCTTCAAATATATTACCTGATCAAATTACATATTGAACAATAAGTAAGAGGATGAGGAAATACTGAACATTGTTTAGCACAACAAGAGACAATTTGTGTATACACATGCCCTGGAGATCCCTATGGGATTCACAGTTGATTAGTGATTCACCATCAAAAGGTTGCTAGGCAAACCCAGCAATAGTGGCAACTTCATGTCCTGGTCTAAGGTTGTGCTTGCATGATTAGACAGTGGTCATTGTGCAGCTACCATCAATCCAACAAGATTCAGTTTTACATACATAGCTAAATAGTTTCTCTGTGTGTATGGATTAACCATCAAGATTATTATCTTTAACAGAGTCAAGGACATTGTGTTTATCACATTTATATTCTAAGATTTTATCTAGTAAACATTAAGAAGCTTCAAGATTATTTTCCATTAGGTAATAGTTTTAAAAAATAGAAAATGCTAATTGTTACCCGAGGTCAAGTAAAGGTCTATATAATCTTGTTTTGCTAGAAATTATTCATTTATGCTCAGTTGTATTATTTTTGTATCCAGAAATTAATTTGTGCTGAAAATTGAATTATTCAAATTATTTAATTACAGTGATTCTTCTCTGAAAATACAAAGTGCTCTACAAAAATAACTTTCTTGGAAATACATACTTGAATTTATAGTGAAATTTCAAATAAGGATTTACATCTTGGATTGTATTCTTGTGATCCAACAAAAGAGTGTCATCCCATCACAATGACATAGACCACCACAGAGTTACTGTATTTTTAATACAAATTGTAATGCCACAATTTTTTTTAAATATTAGTGATATTTTGATATTGAAATTTCATTGAAAAAAATATCCATCAGAAATAGTCCTTCACTGATAATAAAGTCTTTATTCCATTTAAATATATTGTTACATGTAATTTTTGAACAATTTTTAGCAAAACTTATATTTCCCATTTCTCATAGCTCCAATTTTATTGTTCATGATGGGAACAATAACACTCTTTTCGCATTTTATCTTGTTATTTTTCCTTTAATTTTAGTTCTGAAATAGAATTCTACTTTTCTTTGTACTTAAATCTGATTTTCCTCAAATGAACCATTTTGGTAATATCACCTCCATGCTGGTTTTCAAATAATGATCTTTTTGGCCCCAATGATCCTTAAATAGCATTCATTCCTTGTATTATTTAATTGATAATTGCTGTAAAAAGCGTTCTGATTTGACCAATCTGTTTGTTGTAGTTGTTGTAGGGTTTAACGCCATTTTTCAGCACATGATAGGCTATACATGGCAGCCAGTATTATTGGTGGAGGAAGAACCCGGGACACCCCCCCCCACCGAAAGAACCACCGACCCATGAGAAGCTATTGGCAAGCTTTCTCACATAACTACATTAGCCGAATCTTAGACTCAAACCCACGCAGACATACGTGACATGGCAGTGATCCGTAATGGAGAGCCTTTAGACCACTCTGCCACTCTGGGCACCTCCAATCTGTTTGTAAAGAGCATTCTGATTTGACCAGTCTGTCTGCAATTGCCAAATGGAAAATGATGGGAATAAGAATCCTCAGCAAGCTAT
This sequence comes from Unio delphinus, assembly GCA_029339505.1. Classification (NCBI taxonomy): domain Eukaryota; kingdom Metazoa; phylum Mollusca; class Bivalvia; order Unionida; family Unionidae; genus Unio; species Unio delphinus. The sequence goes on from JAQISU010000042.1 coordinate 7,797,206, forward strand.
GGCATTTTGAATAGTTTAGTTGAAGACAGATACAAAAAGTGTGAATAACAATTTGAACAATGCATAGAAAAAAGAAAGGCTTGAATACAAAGTCAATGGGAATGTAATTGGTCATTCTGTAGGAAAACTAAAAGCCAGAACTAGCATTAAGCACTTTTTGCCAAAAAGAATTTCACCAACTATTGAAACAACTTTATGGTTCAAAAGCTTCTATTGTGGAAAATGAGAATGAATTGGACCAGGATGATTAAGAAGTTATTTAATAAAAAGCTGATTCCTTTTGGAATTTAAGTAGAGACAAGGTGCATGTTTATCGTAGATTAGCAAAATATTGTAGTGAAAATTTCAGTCACAATTTCATTAGGGTTCAAATCATTTTCAAAAGTTGGATTCTCAAATATTTTGATGCAAGTCATAGATTTATGAGTGACCACATGACAATGGTAAATGAATGGATGCTCATGAATCCTTGAGTAGAAATAAACAATTACAAAGAGTCTTTCTTCAATGCTCTCTTTCACAAGGCCTCATTTAAAACTAGCTTTTTCCAATATCTTTCTGATTATACCTGTCTATATACATGTAATGTCTGCTTTCCAACTTCATTCTAACTCTTTATAATCTATACCTCTTTCTATTCTATACCTCTTTCTAATCTATAGCTCTTTTTAATTTATAACTCACATATATATTTAGATTGATCTGGTGGTCTAGTGGTAAGAGCATCTACCTTGGATGCAGGAGGTGAAGGGTTCGAACCATGGCCAAGTTATACCAAAATATCAAAATGGTATCAACAGCTGCCTAACTAGGTGCTCAGCATTACGAGGTTAGTATCAGGACTGGTCAGTCTGGTGTCAGGATAATAAGCATGTTCAAGTATTTCCTTTTCATCATCTTCATTCAGGAATATAACCACCCCAGTGGCCTAGTGGTTCGAGTGTCTGCCGAGGAAGCAGGAGGTCGTGGGTTCGATCCCCAGCCAAGTCATACCAAAGACTTACAAAAATGGTACTAACAGCTGCCTCGCTTGGCGCTCAGCATTAAGAGGTTAGTGTTAGGACTGGTTGGCCTGGTGTCAGGATAATGTGACTGGGTGGGACATTATGCTACATGCCTGCGGCATGATGTTAGTATCATTTTTGTAAGTCTTTGGTATGACTCAGTGAGGATTGAACCTATGTCCTCCTGCATCTGAGGTGGGCATTCTAACCTCTAGGCCACCAGAACGTAATCTGTAAGAGTTGATTCTCTTTGGCTGTTTTTATCAACAGAAAGACATTTTTCGTTAATCTGTGATGGCTGGATTTGGAGGTAGCAGAAAGGTACTCCTAATCTAATGTGATCAGGTAATGTATTTGTTAAAGAAATTCTAAGTATTAAAAAGTAAATCAATATAACTTGCTCAATGTCTGAATAAATACCTTGACATATGTATCAAGTCTGATTAAAATTCTGTGACATATGTACCAAGCATAATTTAAATTCCTGGACAAGTGTACCAAGTTTGATTGAAATTCACTGAGACATTTACAAAGTCTGATTGAAATTCCTTGACATGTGTACAATATTTATTGAAATTCCTTGACATGTGTATCAAGTCTGAGATTCCTTGACATATGTATCAAGTCTGATTGAAATTCCTTGACATATGTAACAAGTCTGATTGAAATTCCTTGACATATGTATCAAGTCTGATTGGAAATCCTTGACATGTGTACCAAGTCTGATTGAAATTCCTTCAATTTCAAACTCGTGCCCCTGAAACAACAATGTTTACAAAGAGACAATGAAATAGCTAGTAACCAGTATTTTATATAGTTCAAACAGTACGGCGGAGAATGTGCATGAAGCAGTCCCCAGTATTTTATACAAAAAGTGCAGTGGAGAAGGTATATTATGAGTGAACAGTCTGCTATTATAGTCATTTTAAAACCAGAAATTTCATGAATGTACACCAATACTGCACATATGCAAAACACACTGTACATTAATGTTCATAAATGAGTATCTAATAATTACAATGCAGTCACACCTGAATAATTACAAATTTTAACCTTTTCTGGTGCTAGCTAAGTTTTAAGACACTGAACAAACTTATGAAATCAAAACAGAATAAATTGACAAACTATCTGGACAAGTCACTTTACCTATGTCACATGTCCAAGACAAGTGGGTAGGAAAACAAAAATGTGTACAGCCTTGATATACTTTAAATTGTTCATACACAATGATCCATTAGAGCTTCAATAAACTAGGGCATGTTTTACACCATCTTAACTCGATAGAGGAAGGACTGGTATTATTTGTAAATGCTTATTTGGTATTTGATCCTAATGACAGGTACATAATATGTCATGATTCAAATGCAGGAAAACACTCAAAACACTGAGAAAAAACTTAGTCTGTCCTGAGATCAATTAATGAGCATTTCTCTTCTGGTGACGATCTGTCACAGGTAATTCAATGTTGCCTGAAAACTTGGTCACCATCTAAACATTACTTTTGCAAATATTATGTCTTGAAACAAGCAAAAAAAATTAATCACACATTCAAAAAGAACTTTTAAAAAAAAACATTACTTATCTGAGCTATGAGTTCTAGCTAGATGCACCCATACTGAACAACTTCCAACATTAGCTGTGAATACACAAATAGTGAATACACAAATAGTGACTTACTTGATAGCTGTGCCCTTGACTCCACCCCTGGTGGCCTGCATGACACGGCTGACCAGTGCCTCCCGCAGTTCTTCCTTGTCCACTCCGATTAATGTTGCAGCAATCTGCAGAGAC